>CM041538.1:28236024-28371024 GCA_023238725.1 Scortum barcoo
ACAAACAGCTCAAACTGCTGTCATTTCTGTCATTCATTCATTTAAAGTCCTGCAGTAAAAACAAGACGCCTCTTTTTTTCTCACTGCCTCTATCTGTTATGTGTGTGTGTTTTTTATCTCCTCTTTTAAAGCAGTTTTTAACTTTTGGTATTGAAAGTTGAATTATTGAAGCTCTAAAAGGAGGGAAATGAAATGTCAGGTTTTACATAAAATCTGGAGAAAAGACACTTTAATGGAGGAGCAGAGAGCTGAGCGGCACCTGTAGACTGATCTTTTTACATCCTGTGTGTGTGTGTGTGTGTGTGTGTGTCAGTCTGTCTTTCCAGCCTCGCTCGGCGTCTCCGCTTCCCACAGATGGACCTCGACACTCTCGACAGTCTGACGCTCCACCCGTCCTCAGACACGCCGGTCAGTCTGAAGCAGCTCAAACATGTTCACACCTGAACTGTTTAAACGTGCTCGTCACACTGATCCAATGTCAATATTTGGATCGATCAGGCTGACAGTTTCCCCACGGAAAAAGTTCAAGCCAATAAAAGAATTTAGCACCACATCTTCATCTTCTGCAGCCTCGTGTGCCGCCTCAGTGATGTAGACTTTCTCTCTCTGTTTGTTTAAGGAGTCAATTTGTGATTCTGCTCGTTACTTTGAAAGCTTCGTTATAAATTTCTGAACTTTCAGTGTCATTAAAAGTTCCTCAGTCGAGCCTTTAAACAAAGAGGGACTGAACTTCCTCTCAGTATCAGGTCAGTCATGTTTAAACCCTCTGCAGACATACTTTTTAATTTCACTGCAATAATTTGATGTAGTCGTCTCTTTTTTTTAAACATTGAAATTTATTCAACCTTTATTTAAATTAGGAGGAGTCACTGAGGGCATGCACTCGTTTTCAGCGACGTCAAGAGCACAATTTAAAAGAGACAACAAGCAAGAAAACAGCCTCATTCAACAGAAGTTGGTTATAATGAGGTGTAGTTTGACCTTTGACCCCTCTGTGTGGGTGGACAGGCGTAACTGCAGAGGGATGAGTCTGTTTTCTGAGTTTCCTCGACGAGATGTGTGAGTGTGATCTGATGTTTGTTCAGGACGAGACGAGCGATGAGGCCGAGCAGAACAGCAGGAACAGAAGCAGCTGCAGCGCCCCCCAGAGTCTGAGAGAGAACGACACTTTCAACAAGGTGCTAAGCCCGCTGAGGGTCGCATCATTCACTCATTCACAGCAACGATTAACAACTTCATCACGTACAAACACATGTGTGTTTATGTGTGTGTGTCCTGCAGAGGCTGAAAGTTGCAGAGTCTCCAGAAAATGAGCTGCAGGCTCCAAAGGCATCGCTGGAGCAGCAGGTAATTAAAGAATAACAGAGTTTATATCAGTAAAGAGATATTAAAGAAATAAAGAAAAGAAACACACACACATACACACATACACACACACTCAGGATTATAATCAGATTGTTGGTTTCATCTGAGTTTCTGTATTTGGATTTCATTATCTTTCATTTCTTCTTTAAACTTGTTTCTTCTTTCGTTCTGTCTGCTGCTTCACCGAGCCAATCAATACGTCTGATCTGATCTGTGTGTGTGTGTGCACGCAGTCCTGCAGTAAACAGACGGCAGCATCTCCTCCTCTGATCAGCCCGGACCTGCAAACCGCCAACCGAGGTACACGCATACACACACACGCCTCAAAAGTTTGATTGACATCTGATAACAAGTTTCACATCACTTCCTGTGTCTTATAGATGTCAGAGGACAGTATATTTTGTGTGTATTCACAGCGTGTGTGTGCAGTTTGAGCAGGTCTGAGATTAAATTTAATCTCATCAAATATTAAATCTGATTGTTATTTCAATCACAACATTAAATCTACATAAAATCTACAGATTTTTAAAGGTGTTTTTTCTTCAGTTTCCTTTTATTTGACTCCTCAGTTTGAATTTTAGGATCATCAGGAACAATAATGATCTCTCTCTTTGGCCACAAAAATCACTAAAACCACCGAACATATAAAAAAAGATCCAGACGTCCAGAGAGGTGATGGATGAAACTGGTCTGAACCTTACAAATATACAATAACAATAACGTAATGATCGATTGGCTCCTCAGACCCGTCGTGCTGTGCGGTGGTTCCCGGTCAGGAGACGCTGCTGGAGATCTGCAAAGGTCGATCAGGACTGGGGCTCAGTATCGTGGGAGGAAGAGACACTCAGCTGGTAACACACTCTGTTTCTTCTTCTTCTTCTCTTTGTAAATATACATGTTTATCTCTGTGAACAACATCTGACACGTGTTTTTCAGACCTTAAACAGTCAGAGAAATCTTAATGAAATAAACTTCCTGGCAGCAGGATGTTCACTCTGACGACGGGATGGAGGAGCGAGGATGAAAACTCGTGTCTTCTTTAGTTAAATAAAAAAAAAACTTCTCTAGAAAACAGACAAACGCTTAAAAAAAAATTTAATTCAACAGCTGTCACATCACAGAAGGAAACAGACCAAATGACGTGATAATGAATAAAAGCAAAGTCTAAGTACATATAAACTAAAATAAGATAAATGTGACCTAATCATGAGCAGATCTTCATGTGTGGATGATGAAGCACCCTCAGCTTCCATCGCTCAGTGGTAGTGAGTCAGAAACATCAATATGTTATATTGATTATCTCATCAAGGCCTCTTCAACATGTGACCAGAGGAGTTGGGGATCGAACCGCCGACCTCCTGACGAGTGTACGACGCGCTCGGCCTCCTGAGCCGCAGCCGCCTGAGTTTCTGTTGGTTTGAATGATGCTGTAAAGATGCCGTTTGTCTTTAATGGATCGTCATCGTCGGCGCAGCTTTCTGTGGAGACGAGTCGGCAGTTTGAGCTTCATCAGCAGCTTTATATCAGTTTCTGCTGATTAATGCTTCATAAAACAGCAGAAACACACACACACTTTCTCTCTGTGTCTCCATCAGGACGCCATCGTGATTCATGAGGTTTATGAAGAAGGAGCTGCAGCCAGAGACGGACGACTGTGGGCCGGAGATCAGATACTCGAGGTGCTCACACAGCACTGCACTGATAACAGTCAGCAGTTATCAGTATTTTAGAGGTTTAAAATCCTATCTATCAGCTGATATTTGTTCAAGGATCTTTGACTCAGAGACTGACTGTAATGTTTGCTCTCTCCTGTCATAAAAAACTGTTTCTAAATCAGTAACCTGAGTTTCCTGTGAGTGAACTGCTGATCTGATTGTCCTCATAAGAAATCAGTCATCAATCAAATCGTCTATCATTCACTGAGAGATCAGAGAAGATCCCAGCTCACCGTGTCATGTTGTTAAAGAGAAAAGTTTGTTTTAATGAGATACTTTGATTTCGTCAGATAACAAAACGTGATGTGTTGTTGTAAAAAGTTTCTTGTGAGGTCTGAATAACTGGGAATAGAAAATGTTTCCTAATAACATGAAAAATATCTTTTTATAAGTAAATGGACTTTTCATCTTCTGAGTAAAAAGTGTGTGTTTGATCAGATTTATTTTAATAAAATTAAATTAATTTGACCATCTTTACTGACGGTGTCACTGAGGACGGATTGATTAGAAAATGAAGTCTGAAGATTCACAGGCTGTTAAATGTCAGCGATGTCTCCCTCTGCTGGATGAATACTGCACTGCACACTCAAACATCAGATATGACGAGTATGTCTAATTGTCCTCTGTGTGCGTGTCCAGGTGAACGGCGTGGACCTCCGCGGGGCGTCCCACGAGGAGGCGATCGCCGCCCTGCGTCAGACGCCGGCGAAGGTTCGTCTGACGGTGCTGAGGGACGAGGCTCAGTACAGAGACGAGGAGAACCTGGACGTGTTTAAAGTGGATCTGCAGAAGAAGAGCGGCAGAGGGCTGGGACTCAGCATCGTCGGGAAGCGGTCCGCCTTAAAACACACACACCGACACACACAGATACACACCAACACTTTGTGAAGTACAGTTTTGAAGTACTTTAAAGTACTACTGTGTACTTCTACACAACATGTCTGACAGCTTTAGTTATGTTTCAAATTATTAAAATAAAATGAGTTAACCTGCAGCATATAAAGTCATTCAAATCAAGTCATTCAAAAGCTTCATCTCCATAAATTAATGGATCAATAATTATTCTGCATTATGAGAAATTTACTTTTGGTATTGTGTTTGGTATTGATTTTCAGTTTATTAGTAGTAGTAGTACTTCTTAAACCACTGTGTGTGTGTGTGTGTGTGTGTGTGTGTGTGTGTGTGTGTTTAGGAGTGGCAGTGGTGTGTTTATCTCTGAGGTGGTCAGAGGGGGCGCCGCTGAGCTGGACGGTCGTCTGATGCAGGGAGATCAGATCCTGTCGGTCAACGGAGACGACACGAGACATGCCTCCCAGGAGACTGTGGCCGCCATACTGAAGGTAGCACACACACAGACACACACACACACACAGCTCAAAGAAAAAAAAAATAAATGAATGAACATGTTGAGCTCAGAACTCTCTGGTGTCACATTTATGTATTTTTATTATAAAATGTTCGTATTCTTCTGATTTCACAAACCTGCCTGTGAGTTTGTCCATGAGCTCGTCTGAGTCTGATCAGATAAATATTGATGTTTGGTTGTTTGGTTGTTCAGTTTTCACTTCTGTTTAAATGAACGTCACTAAACGAGCAAACACACCAGGATTCATTTAACAAAGCAGCTTTAGTTTATCTCCCAAACTTTACCCGTTATTGATGAGCTAATAAGTGTGTGTGTGTGTGCGTAAAAGCTCTGCAGTGTGCTCGCGGTCCCGTCCTGTTGGAGCTCGGGCGACTCAAAGCTGCTTCCTGGATCACGTCCAGACGTAACTCACAGGGCAGCCAGGTTGTTCTTCAGACAGCGACGAATAAAACTCGACATAAAAAACTGTTTGTTGACGTGTAAACAAACAAACAAACGTGTCTGTGTGTAAACTGTCTCTCTCTCTCAGATGAGTCACGTGAGTGGGAACAGCTCAGGTGTTGTGGCCCCGCCCCTCACACGGACCTCGACGTCATATGAGCTGCTCACATCAACACCCGTCACCCCCCCGACCCTCAACAACAACATGAAGTGCAGCAGTGACATCACTTCCTGTAACAGCACAGGTAGAGTCCAAACGTTCTGCGTGTTTGAGCAGATTTTTACAGTCAGCAAGCTGAAAAAGTTTTTACTTGAAAAGTTTGATCTTTGACTGAAAGTGACGCAGGTCGATGTTTAAAGGAAAGAAAACATTTTAAACATTTACCAAATAACATTAAAGCCATTTCTTCATTTTAACCTCCACTGAAACATCAAGTTAAAGGACGTATTCTTCAGAGTTCCCATCAAAACAGACTTTGATATGATATAATGTGTGAATTTGATTTCTGACTGGTTAAATGTTGATTACTGTTTATTGTTTTTCTCGTGTGTGTGTGTGTGTGTGTGTGTGTGTGTAGGGGTGGATGCTGGCGTCCATGCACCGTGGAGATCACGAGGGTAAATGAAACACACAAACACTCTGTAATACTGATCATATTTGATAAAATAATCCAGTAAATGAAAGCAGGAGTCAGTGGCTGTAAAATGAGATAAAGTTCAGACAGAGATGTTTTGTCTTTTTATCGGCCTTTTAAAGATTGTTATTATTATTTTGTTTGTTTTATTGTTGTTATTATTTTTATATGGAGGCCAGAAATCTTAGAATAACTTGTGATCTGTGGATTATATATATAAGTTATATATAAGTTTCTGCTGTTGTTTCACCACGATGGTTTCAGACGTCAGATTATAAAATCTGAAAGTCTGAAGTCTAAAATGTACCAGTGCTGCTTGTAGTTTCTCTCATCTGAAGTTTTTTCCATTACGTCTCCATTTCCCTCTTCAGGGTGTCAGTGACTCCCTCGGGGTGAGCATAGCGGGGGGGAAGGGCAGCCCGCTGGGTGACATCCCCATTTTCATCGCCATGATTCAGGCCAACGGGGTCGCAGCCAAGACGCACCAGCTTAAGGTAGACTGAGAGATGAAAGGTTATAAATTATAAATGTTCATCCTAGAGTTTGTGGGATTATATGACACAGAATAAATATAAACACACAGACTAAATATGAATCTAAATAAACGACGTGTGTGTGTTCAGGTGGGCGACAGGATCATCAGTATTAACGCTCAGTCTGTGGACGGTCTGTCGCACAGCGAGGTCGTCACCATGCTGAAGAACAGCTACGGAAACATCAGCCTGCAGGTAAACGCAGCCGCCGCACTGTAACCTGCAGCATCTGTAACTAAGTACATTTACTCAAGTACTTTACTTAAGTACTCGTGTACTTGTGACACTTCTACTTCTTTTCTGCTACATCTGACACAATTCAAACATATGAAAAGTTTTTAATAAATGATGCTTAAAGAAATGTAAGTAATCTCTCTGTAATAAGATCATTTATCTGAGTGGTTTTAGCTTCTCAGGTTTGATAAGTTTCTGCTTTTTTTGTTTAAAATTAGAATGAAGTGAATCTTTTTTTGAGGTTTGGACTGTTGGTTGAACAAAACAAAAACTTTATGTTGATTAAGAAAACAGTTTAATGCATAAAGAAAATACGTATTAACTGCAAACTGACCTTTTTCTCATCATTTTAAAAAACAACATCACTGTTGGGCTCATGTAAAATACAGGAGTTTATAAGGAAGCAGAAAAATGTTCTAAATGTTCATTTAAAAAAACCTTCAGCTCCAAACAAAGAGAAGAATCACAGACAGGAGTCATAAATCATTGTTATTATTGTTATTGATGTTTGATAGTCTCACTTCTTCTGCAGCACAATGTGTGTGTGTGTGTAAGTGTGTTATCAGTGTGGTCCAGCTGACTGTTGCATGCTGGGAGTGTGATAGCAGCAACAACAGGCCGGAGTTTATGCTAATGAAGCTTCATCAGCCTGCAGCACACACACACACACACACACCTGTTTTCCACCTTGTCAGCCTCTTTTCTTTCTCCCTGTGTCCTGAACAACGTGTCACTGAGATAAGAGTCTGTCGGTCTGTTACACAGTTTTAATGGAGTCATTAATGATGTAACCTTTATGAATTAAACTGTCAGAAAAAAATAAATGTGATTTCAACATTTTTCTGTTTATTGTCAGAAAACTGAACGTTACAGCTCTGCTGCAGAGAAAATCATTCATTTATAACTGTGAGGTCATCTGACAGAATCACATTAACGCAGGTTGATGTTTACAGTGAAATCGACCGTATGAATGGAGATCACAGGAGGAGATGGAGGAGAGTCTTCAACCTTTAATGTTCATCACTTTATAAAAGCACAGTGTTTCCTGCTGAGGAACAAAACACAGAAAACAACATGCATTTATAAATGTTTTTAATATGGATGAAGTCTGTTCACTGTTCAGGAGACTCAGAGGATGTGTGTTTATACTGTAAACATGAAAAATGGTGACAGAGCAAATTAAACTATATTATAAAAATAAATATATGTATAATATATAACTGTTCCATCAGTCCCCTCCTTGAACCGCCACCTTACTGTGGTGGAGGGGTAGGGTCTCCCATGGCAAACAGGTCTTAGGTGACGGGCCAGACTAAGAGCGGTTCAGAAGCTCATCATGGATCGAAAACAACCAAGGACTGTTACGCCGCTTGGATTGGCGCTTACCAGGGCCCCACCCTGGAGCCAGGTCAGGCCTGGGGTTGGGGCTCGCAGGTGAGAGCGCCTGGTGGCTGGCGGGTCTTTGCCTACGGGACCCCAACCTTGGCCTCAACGGGGGACATTGTCGGACGGTGGAAGAAATACTTCGAGGATTTTCCTCAATTCCACCGACTTGCCTTCCAATGAGGAAGCGGAGGCTGGGGACTCTCTGAGGTGGACTCGTCCATCACCCAAGCCGAAGTCACTGAGGTAGTTCGCAAGCTCCTCTGGTGGCAAGGCACCGGGGGTGGATGAGATCCGCCCTGAGTACCTCAAGTCTCTGGATGTTGTGGGGCTGTCTTGGCTGACACGCCTCTGCAACATTGCATGGAGGTCCTCTGTAGTGGCAAACTGGGGGTGGTGGTCCCTCTTTTTAAAAGGGGGACCGGAGAGCGTGTTCCAACTACAGGGGGATCACACTTCTCAGCCTCCCCGGGAAGGTCTACGCCAGGGTACTGGAGAGGAGAATTCAGCCGATAGTCGACCCTCGGATTCAGGAGGAACAATGCGGTTTTCGTCGTCCCGGTCGTATTGGAACACTGAACCAGCTCTATACCCTCTCTACAGGGTGCTTGAGGGTTTATGGGAGTTTGCCCAACCAGTCCACATGTGCTTTGTGGATCTGGAGAAGGCATTGAATCGACCGTGTCCCTCGTGGTATTCTGTGGGAGTGCTCCGCGAGTGAGGTAGGAGGCCTGGGGTCCAGTCTCGGGAGCCTTTGCTAAGGGCTGTTCAGCCAGTCTCTGTACGACCGGAGCAGGAGCTTGGTTCTGCATTGCCGGCAGTAAGTCAGACCTGTTCCCAGTGCATGTTGGACTCCGTTGGACTCCGGCAGGGTTGCCCTTTGTCACCGGTCCTGTTCATAATCTTTATGGACAGGATTTCTAGGCGTGTAGCCAGGGGCCGGAGGGAGTCCGGTTTGGGAACCACAGGATTTCATCTCTGCTTTTTGCAGATGATGTTGTCCTGTTGGCTTCATCAAGCCAGGACCTTCAGCATGTACTGGAGCGGTTTGCAGCCGAGTGTGAAGCGGCTGGGATGAGAATCAGCACCTCCAAATCCGAGGCCATGGTTCTCGACCGGAAAAGGGTGGCGTGCCCTCTCCGGGTGGATGGAGAGGTCCTGCCTCAAGTGGATGGAGGAGTTCAAGTATCTCGGGGTCTTGTTCACGAGTGAGGGAAAGATGGAGCGTGAGATTGACAGGTGGATTGGTGCAGCGTCCGCAGTTATGCGGTCGGTGTACCGGACCGCTTGTGCTGAAGAAGGAGCTGAGTCGAAAAGGCGAAGCTCTCGATTTATCCGGTCAATCTACGTTCCCCACCCTCACCTATGGTCGGTCATGAACTTTAGGTAATGACCGAAAGGACAAGATCATGGATACAAGCGGCCAGAAATGAGTTTCCTCCGCAGGGTGGCTGGGCGCTCCCTTAGAGATAGGGGTGAGAAGCTCGGTCACTCGGGAGGAGCTCGGAGTAGAGCCGCTGCTCCTTCACATCGAGAGGAGTCAGCTGAGGTGGCTCGGGCATCTGTTTCGGATGCCCCCTGGACGCCTCCCTAGGGAGGTGTTCCAGGCGTGTCCCACCAGGAGGAGGCTCCCGTGGGAAGACCCAGGACACGCTGGAGAGACTATGTCTCTCAGCTGGCCTGGGAACGCCTCGGGGTCCCCCCGGAAGAGCTGGAGGAAGTGTCTGGGGTGAGGGAAGTCTGGGCATCTCTGCTCAGACTTCTGCTGCCTCCGCGACCCGGTCCCGGATCAAGCGGATGAAGATGGATGGATGTTCCATCAGATACTCTGAGTCTGAAACAGCTCACATGGACTGATGGATTAAATAAAATCAATTAAATTCTGTTAAACTAACTGAGATGCTTTCTCTGTGTGTGTGTGTGTGTGTGTGTGTTCCAGGTGGTAGCGGACACAGACATCAGCGCCATCGCCACTCAGGTTGAGAGTTTGTCCAGCAGCTCCAACCTGACAGCCAACATCGACAGACACACTGCAGAGCCAGAGTGAGTGCGCACACACACACACACACACACACACACACGCACACACAGGTGTAAGTGCTGCTGACAGGTGGTGCTCACCTGAATCCCCCCCTCCCTCTTCAGGGGTCCGCGGCCCCGCAGCATCAGTCTGGAGAAAGGCTCAGAGGGACTCGGCTTCAGCATCGTCGGCGGGTTCGGCAGCCCTCACGGAGACCTGCCCATCTACGTCAAGACCGTCTTCAGCAAGGTCAGGACAGGCTAGCTGTTCCCATCCACTCCCAGTCTTTGTGCTAAGCTAAGCTAACAAAGTTAGTTTGAGTTCATAGGTGTGTCACAAACATCAGTTACTGTCGTGTGTTTTTAAGGCTGATCACTCATCATGGCATTTTGGTGTGTTGGTTTGTGTGGTGTGTGTGGTGTGTGTTTCAGGGCGCGGCGGCGGTGGACGGGCGTCTGAAGCGAGGTGATCAGATCCTGACGGTGAACGGAGAGAGTCTGCAGGGAGCTACACACGAGCAGGCGGTCGCCATCCTGAAGAAACAGAGAGGAACCGTCACACTGGACGTCTTGTCATAACACACATGCACACACTTCTGAATCTCACACACACACGTACGAACACAGAAGCTCTGTGGCGTGAACACACTTTGACTCTTGGACTTCGTATCATCGTGGATCGTGAACTCTGAACTTCCCAACATGCAAAAAAAAAAAGAATCACAGCATCAGACGGTGCCAACACACACACACACACACACACGCACACACACACATGCACACGCACACACACACACACACACACTCTGGGTGAATCCAGTAACACACTGATGTCAGCATGGCCACACCACTTTCACCACTTTAATACAGAAACAGAGTTTCTCAGCCTCGGGGGGGGCGACGTCGTATTTCATTATTTGTAGTTTAAATGATTCTCACTCAGTTAAATAAGAAGCGTCGTCATCAGCACAAATATTTGCTGTGCAGACAGAGATAAAACTCCTCCTTCTGTGTCTAAATATTTAACTCAAGTTCAAATATTTAACCTCAGATTTCACCACCATGAACCAGCTCAAACATTTCAAACTCAACACCTTCTTCATAATCTCAGTTTAACATTTTAATTATCTCTGAACACACAAAAGGAGAAGTGTAGCAGGTTCAGTAAAAAATCAAAGTGTTTTGAGGCGAAATTCTTAGTCAGATGATCAGCAAGCTGAGTGTGGAAATTATCTATCAATAATTGAAGTTTAAGTGCAGATCAATATCAAATGTGTGTATTAGTTCTTTTTCTTAATTTTCTACGACTGTAACAAACGCGACATTTTAAGACATCACTTACAAATAAATATGGAGGATATTTTTCACAGTTTTCTGACATTTTATGGACCAAACGGTTAATCAATCATTTGAGAAAATGATTGAGAGATTGAAATTTTTTTTTTGAGGTCATTCAATAATGAAAATAATGATTGGTTGCAGCTTATAATTATTATAATTATTTACAGTTGATCTGGTGGCGAACAACTTTCCATTTAACTTTTCATTTATGTTTGTTGAGATATTTCAGTCTGAAGCACAGTCATCGACCTCACGGTGGCGCTAAAGTCACCACAGTCACTAAAACACTACAAAATGTGTGTTTGAGAGAAATCTGCCTCTGAAACAAGGTGAAACAGGCCAGGAAAGGTCGAGAAACTCTGTTCCTGAACCAAACACTGATTCAGAAAATCCTCTAAAAACTAAAAACTGTGATGGAGCCACATTTAAACCCTCCAGCAGTTAAAACGACTCCACAGTCAGATGACAGCACGTCTGTTTTCACAGAAGAGTTTATAATCCAGAGAAAGAAAAAGGGATGTGTTGTTGAAAAGATAAAGAGAGAGAAACTGTGACCGCTCTGTTTCCTCATCATCTGGTTTGTCGCTGGTTTTATTCGCCTGCAGAGTTGACGAACCACCAACAGCTGTTAGAGTCAAAAAGGGACGTTTCATTTTTAAACTGGCACACTAATGAAAAGTTATTAAAATATTTCCTTTAAATGTCGGCGGTCACAGACTTCCATATAAATGTGAAACAAGAGGAGTTTTAACACCACAGAAAACAACAAACCTTTGTTAAAACTTCATAACAGACGACACTAAACTGTTCCTTCACAACAGACTCGCCGGTTCATCACTACATTTCTGTCATATTATTCAAACAGCGTCTGTAGTGCTGATAAAAAGTGCCATCATTTGTTAAGAATTAGTGTATTTTTCCAACATTTCATTCCTCACACACACACACAGATATTAAAGGTGAAACTAAAGCTCCCTTTTTCCGTGAAGAACGTCATAAATATTGAATACTCACGTGTCTCCATGGAGATGACTCTCAGGACTTGGTGGGCTTGGAGACGACTTGTCGCCCCCGGCAACAGATACAGTGTCTTCCACATGATTGTTATCATGGAGAGAAAAATAAAAATGTGTCTCCATGGAGATTTAAAATAGTAAACGGCTTTCTAGAAGCAAGCATGAACAAAAGCAACAGACTGAGGTTTAGTTAAACTCTCGTTCTCCATCTTCTTGACAAACATCTACGGTGTGTTTAGCCACACAAGGCTAACAACAGTTTCCCCTTCCGCTTCCAGTCTTTGTGCTAAGCTAGGCTAAACATGTCTGAAGTCAATCTGACTTCAATAATTTGAGTATTATTTATTGTGAAATATCATTTTAAATCAGCTAAAAGTTCAAAATACACTTTATTTCTTCTTATTTCAAAATCTGATGACAGGTTTCACTTTAACATCTCAGTTTTATTCATTTCTAACATTTGTTTGCTTAAACGTTGGTAGCTAATGTAAAAAAGACTTGATGCTAACGAACTCCAGACGTAGTTTAGATGGAGAACGAGAGGATTTATCGAAACGTCGGCCTGCTGCTTTCAGTCTTAAACGTGAAGTTGTGTGTTTGCAGAGTTTTGCTGACGTCTGTTCAGATATTTCAGTGTCTAATTAAACTATTTAGTTGTTTAAGCGATGAAGGGAGAACAGTCGAACTGTTCAGAAGGATCCTTTAAACATATCAATCAGTGCTAAATACTTTATGTTCTGCTTATTTTCCTCATGATTCCTCTTAATTTGTGGTACTTTGTAGATGAAGAGTAGATGAAGTGTAATTTATTTTTTGATCTCACTGGAAATTAACGTCGTTTTTGTTGTTGTTTTGTATCTGAATTTGTGTGAACCATCACCATGTAAACCCTGCAGCTTCGGTTTGCCTTCACACAGGACTCGACTTCAGAGTCGCTGCCAAAAACCAGCCGGGGTCGCACTTTATTTTACGTCATTTATCTCATTTCCTCACAAGGCTCATAGAAAGAACGATGTCATTCGGTACCATCTGATTAAATCTCTCAGTCCGAGCACAGAAAGTAAATCATGGAAACTTTGAGCCTCTTTGAGGAAAATCCTCATCAAATGTTCTTTTAAAATGTCGCTGCAGGTCGGTACTGCTGTTCTGTTTTAGTCCTGCTGTTTCTTCTCTGTTAGTGTCCGTGTGTTCAGATTAAAGTGTGTGAATCAGTCGTCACTGAGTTACTGTGAGACTGAAGGAAAACAGGAAGCTGATTTCTGGAGCTTTATTTTGGAAGGACATCAGAGATAATGTCCTCAGGAAGTGAGGTCACACTGAAGGATTCAATATGTTTTTGAAGTGTGAGAGTTCAGATTTGATGTAATCTGGACTGTTCTTCATCTCTAATGGCCCTTTTCCACCAGTACCTACTCGGCTCGACTCGACTCAGTTTCTGTCATTTTCCATCACAACAGAGTAGCACCTCAGCGTGGGTGGGGTTACGCCGTAGCAACGCGGCCGAAACTCCAGCGACGTCATTTGTTATGCGACACAAACACGAAATGACTACGGAGCAATGGAGGCCACCAGACAAAGAAATGTCTGCACCTCGTCGTTGCTCCGCGGGGTTGATTTCTGTGCAGCATCTCTGATCGTGTTCGTTGTTGTTATTGCGTTTTAAAAATGGCGCGGTTGACTCTTATGAACGAGTCGCTCTCCCGACGCATCTAGTGACGTCAGGCCCTGGCCAATCAGTGGCCTGCCGTCCTGCCGACGTCACATTTTCGCCTCGACTCAGCTCGCTTGGAACCGGCCGAGTAGGAACTAAAAAAGTACCTGGTACCAGGTACTAACACGGGATGGTACCAGGTACTAACACATGATGGAAACGCGTACAAACCGAGGCGAGTAAGTCGAAGTCGAGCCGAGTAGGTACTAGTGGAAACTACTGCAGGATCTTTGCCCCCCTTCTGCTCTGCGGCGCCCCCCTGAGGAGGTTTTAGTCTTTTTCTTTAGTCTTTGTCCTGCTGAGTTTGTTAAATTACCGTCCTGAAGGTTTTATTCATCCTGTCTGAACAAGTTTCATTTTTAACATCTTTCCACGTAGTTTGACTTAGTCTGACGTAGTTTGACGTCCTGGATCAGGATGAGTCGGAGCTTCACTTTGTTTCATGTCAGAGAGCTGCCGTGATGCTAAAATCCCTTTAAACTGATCAAACGACACAAACTTCTTTAGTCTTCCGTCCTTTTCTTCCTCCTCTCATCAGACCTCCTCGTTCCTTCAAAGGTTCGATGATATTTTTAGATTTGAGCCTCATTTCAAACATTTCCAGCCCCAAAAAAAACCAAAAATAACTCAGACCAACATGAATGATTTCACAGCAGGTTTACTCACAAACCGTTCAAACTAAATATAAAATCTTCTTTTATTCTAAGTGTGAACAATATTTAATTGAACATATTTATTTTTAACAAACACCTGACAATATATTTTTAATAACTTTAATTAGCATTAATTACATAATAATTGTAGGATCTTTCACATGTTTTTGATAAAGATCTTTAGATGTGGTTCTTAAAGATGTATTATAGTAATATATATATGATAATATCTGTTAGATTGATTGATCGATCAGTCAGGCTCTGATGGTACTGTTTATATTTATAAGAATATAGAAAATGATCAAATTAAAGTTTAAACTTATAAAAACCTGCAGCTCATCCTCACCTGACATCCTCGACATCTCTCCCATCAGTCCGATCTCTTTTCACTCGTATTGATGCAAAGAGGCTCTCTGTTGGCTCTGATGTGACAGCTGATATCGATCGAGCCGGGAAAATGAATGATCTGTCTGTCTGTTCTGATTATTGATCATCTGTTTGAGTTGTGCGAATTGATCTGTGTTTTATTAAAATGTAAAGAGAGCACAATCTACCTCGCTGGAGTCGTTCTCAACTAAAATCTCTTTAACCAGTTTTTTCTCTCCAGGGAAGTCAACTGTCCCACAGTTAGTACAGACAGTGAACTCACCACTGTGTGTTGTGTTTAATTATTGATCACAGGTTATTGTTTCATTGATCAGTAACGAGAGGCCACACAGCAGGTTGTTAGAAAAGATAATTATTAATCTTATTAAACTTGTTAAACAGCACAAACAACACAGACCTGATCTGAATCTCTGAGTCGACACAAACATGGAAATATAATCACTAATATATTAATCTGCTTTAAAAGTGATTAATAATCCACCTGTCAATCATCTGGAACCTTCTGATGATTCGTCCTAAAGATGGATAAAATAAAAACATCAAAAATCAAACAGTTACAGCAGATATTTGTGAGTAAATTCAACATGGAGGTCGTCTGACATCGTTGATGTAAGCTCCGCCCACTGGGGACGATCGGTACGACAAAACAAACACATGCGCACATACGCGCACACACACACACAAAACATGAACGTTCACGTTTCCTGTGTTTGTGTCCAGACGGCCAATAGGATCAGAGCAGGAAGGTCACATGGAGGTCACTTTGTCATCAGCCTCCTCAATCAGCACGTTGTCGTAGGCGTTTGAGTTTTCTTTGCTCCTGACACACACACACACATTATTATTAAAACCTTCTAATAAACAGATAATAAACTAAGAATGCTCCATCTCTATCTGCAGAGAAAAACTCCATTACTCAATGCAAATGTCAAAATGACATAAATAATACAGTTTAATTCAGTGCAAAGTAAGAAAATGATTCTAGAGGCCGTTTATTTCTTAGAGGGGAAAAGAAAAATCCTTCAGTGATAGTCATATTAGAGTGTTTGTAGGTCTCTGCACAGTTTGCAGTCGTCAATATTTTCCTTCTTTTTTCACCAGATAAACTCTGTCCTCTCCACACGTTTTTCAGTGACTTATCATGATTTTCTTTTTTCCTTCATGATTCACACCTCACCGTTTAGTTTTAAAAATCTTCTCTAGATGTCGTCAT
The DNA here is from genome assembly GCA_023238725.1 of Scortum barcoo. Lineage (NCBI taxonomy): Eukaryota > Metazoa > Chordata > Actinopteri > Centrarchiformes > Terapontidae > Scortum > Scortum barcoo. The sequence goes on from CM041538.1 coordinate 28,252,037, forward strand.
GTATGAAAAATGAGCCCTGTAAGTGGATGACTGAATCATTTAAACATCATTCATCCCAAATTTTCTGATCACTGTGTTTTTTTGTAATTCTATCAATAACTTATTTGTTCAGTTTATGTTCAAAAATTCTAAAAAATGAGGAAATGATAATTATTAATGAGAGGTATCCACACTGAGGCCTGGTCTGTTTGTTGAGTCAGTAACTCTGTTAATGTTTCACCTCCTTTATTATGGACCAACTGAACTGTTAGTGACTCATTAGAGTTCATTAACACTGAATTTTATTTATATGTGACAGCTGAGAGGAGGCTCTGCAGACATTTTCTTTAAATCTTTAGGACAAGACCTGCAGTACAACATGCAGTATATGCAGTATATGTAGTATAACATGCAGTATATCTGAGTCCTTGCAGTATGAAGAACCCTCGTTGTTGTTTCCACACTGAATCATATTATTCGTGTCTGTAGGTCTCCGTCCTACCTGAGCACGTCCACCGTCGTCTCGTAGGTGTTTTCGTTTGTCATCACGTAGTCGTTTTCTCTCGCTGACTCCAACTCCACTGTCGTCTCTTTCCTGCAGAGAGACACTTACTGAATCATTATTTTATTTAAATCTATTCATTATTTAATTTAATTTTTGAAGAGTAAATTTATCAGCTCAGTTTGACTTTAACCTGAAGAGAAACTCTGAAAGTTAATGGCTGTCAGGGTGAGGTGGAGAAAATGAAAATACTCCTGTGAAGTAAAAGTACTTCAAATTTGTACTCAATTAAACAATAACATCAGTAATCTTTATTGAATTTGTCACAAACAAAGTAGCTAGTTAAAATTAGTTACTTAATTAATTAAAAGAGTTAATGATTGATTTACTGCTAATCAATCAGTGTATGGATCAGCTGATCAGACCTGCTGTGATCTTCACACCAGGCCTTCTTCACCAACATGGTGACGAACACGAGGAACAGGAAGCCGGCGACGGCGATGATCCCGGTGAGCCACTGAGGCAGCGGACGCTCATTGGGCTTAACCGCTGCACAGAGGTCACAGAGGTCAGAGGTCACAGAGAAGTCAGGGTTATATGGTTTAGTTAAGTCAAATAAACTTTAGTGCAGCTCCTAAAGTAAAGTAAGTAAAAGTAAAAATACTCCAGTAAATTTCTGCATTAAAACTGTTACTTAAGTAAAAAATATTTTAGTATTACGACCAAAATACACTCACAAAGTATCAAAAAGTGAAAGTATAAGATAAACATTTCAGTATATTATTGGATTATTTTAATCCTCTTCATGCTGTAACATGTTGTCAGAGTTTTAATGTGGTTTGGTATTTTAATCTGTAATAATGCATCATATTTTATAAAGATGTTTGAATAAATGACATTAGGTTCAGTTTTTACCCTCAAACTATGCAAACAATAAAATACATTTAATGATCTGTTATTAATCCGTTAATTAATCAAAGCTGCACAGTTAAGAAAGCACCTGAAACAAAATCCCCTGAACTTCAAAATATCTGATCTGATATTTTAAAAATGAAGAGGAATTCATTTTAAATGTTATAAATCTTAAATTCTCCCTTCAGGTGTCACATTAATGTAGAAACTAAACTGCAGCAAAGTAAAAGTATAAAGCAGAATTACTCAAGCTGACTTTGATCAGTTGTATTTGATCAGGTTTAATTCAGACTCTGACCCCAATAATGATTTTAACAGGATATGAAAGCTGCTCATTATTTTTTTTTTTTTATTATTGTTAATGAGAATTTGTGGCTCTTTGACAGCCGGTGCTTCATGTTTAAAGGTTTCCAGGAGTAAATTAAGGGTTCATTTGAAGTAAAAAGTCCTTTATTTCCTTCTGAAGTGTGGTGAAATAGACATTACGTGTGGAAAATACCAGAGTCTCACATCTGAACTTTGACGTGCAGTTCTTGAGTAAACGCAGCTTTTTTAAGGCGTGACTCCATTTTATGACTCGATCATATTAAGAGGCAATAAAAGCTGCTTCCTCAAACACTTTTTGTCTTTATCATCAATAAATCTAACAAAAAGGTTGAAAGAAGAAATGTAAAATTCCCAAACTCTTTAACAAGTTTCTTAACCAACCAACCAACCATCTAAATGAAACGATTGATTGATCAGAAATGATTATTTAATTTTTTCTTTGCTCCTCCAATAAGAAGATTTGATGTTTTTTGTCTCTGTGTTTGGATAAATTCACAGATTTCACTACTTTCTGACATTTTACAGACATAACGATGTTCAGATTGATAGAGAGAGAAAACGTCTGAAACACTAACATGCCATCTGTGTGTGTGTGTGTGTGTGTGGACTGCATACATGTACAGGTGTGTGTTTTCAGTGTTTCTTGTTCTTACCTGTCTGTGCTGTCACGGCTGCGACTGTCAGCAGCAAACAGGAAACAGAGCAGAGTTTTGTCATGGCTGAGCTCTGACAGGTCGGCGTCCTGCAGACTGAAGCTCGGCCGCTCAGGTGTTGTTGGAGAGTTTCAGGTGAGGCAGCAGGTCGGTCACTGTTAATGTTTAACTCACAGTACAAACCGTGATTCACAGGAAGAGCTTTTATCTGCTCACTTTACAGTCCAGTCTGTTTTCTCTGCCATCTCCTGTAAAAATCTGAACACACACCTCAAACTTTTATTTATTTGTTGTTTATTCAACGTTAAAGGACCATGTGACTTTTTTTTACTCATTTACAAGCTCGAGTCCTCTTCAGGTTTTACAATCCTGCTTCTCTATTAGATTTTCATCTGAACAGAAGAAAACTAAAACAGATTCATCCATCATCATCATCAGCTGCCTGAAAAACTATTCATTAACATATATCATTAACATTAGACTGTTTCTGAGTATATACAGGGAATATTAAAGTTACTGACTTCTTTTATGCACATTAAATCATCTTCTGTTTCTTTCTTCTGTTACATAAAACCTGAAAATCAAACTCAGTAAATAAAGTTTAATTTCCATCTTCCATCAAACAGATTCTTTCACTGACTGATGTTCAGTTTTTATAAAGACGAACAGATCACTTTTTATTTTTTCCTCTTTTTTTGTTTCAGCGTCGTGTCTGCAGGTTTCATCACAAGCTGACAAACCTGAGAGTTAAAATCTGAGTCTAACTCACCGGCTGCAGCTTGTAAAGCTTAAACTGTGAATGAAGTGAGATTCTGATGACGTGGGAGTTTCTGTGGTTGGACAGTCAGGACAGTTTTTAGTGAATGATTCAAACAGACACGATGCTGACTCAGCTCTGAGAAGTGAAGCAGGGAGGCGAACATTCAACCATCAAACTGAATATCTGTTAATACGAACACAGATGGAGATTCGTCCGCCAGTCAGGCCGAAAGGAAGAATCTGACGTAACTCAACATAAAGAATTTAGTTAATGAGAAGCTGACAGAAAACTTTAACCTCCCACAGCTCAGAGATTTACAGATTTTAAACTATTTTAAAGGAAAAATCCACAAAGATCTTTGTTGAGCCTTCAACAAGAGGAGGAAAATATTCAGACACATTCAGGTCAAACTACGAAAACTTTCTTCACATTAAAGATGTTTTCTGGATATTTACAGTGTGTGTGACTAACATGAACTTTAACCTGCTCACAATCAAACAAACAATCTCTGATTAAAATAGATTTTACTCTGATTTTACTTTTTTTTTTTTTTTTAAACGCCCTAAAACCTCGAGGCCCCTGCAGGTCGTGGGGCCCCTGCACATCATGGGGCCGGCATCCTACAGTATGAGACAGGTGGAGGACGGCTTCGCTTTGAGCATGCTCACGAGGTTCAGGTTGAACTGAGCTGGGTTGAAGTCCTGCAGGTCGGACACGGTCTGCTGGCCGTCCTGGTTCTTCTCTCTGGAGGTGACCCGGTACTGAGCCTTGACGTTCCTCAGGGGGTTGTAGTCCAGACTGATGTAGTTCGGACAGCGAAACACCTCCCTGATGACGGCGCCCTGCTGAGACAATGCCACGAAGCCGTTCCTGAAGGTCACCATCCGAACGACAGGCGAGTAGACGTACTGAACGAACAGCAGGTTACCTGACAGGAAGACACAGAGACGACATCATCATCAGTTCATAATAATCAAAGAATAATAATCAATGAATAATAACTGAATAACCTACCTGTGGCGACGTCCCAGACTTTGACGGTCCTGTCCTGAGATCCTGTGAAGACGAACTGGTCGCTGTCAGAGAAGGCAGCACAGAGGACGCCCTCGAAGAAAAACCCCTGAACAACCAAAGAAGCTCAGAATAAACTGTCGTTCACGATCAATACTTTTATCTACTGAACATTAACAGTCAGCTAATAAAGATTTAACATCATTTATGTATTTGTATGCAGATATCAGGTCCTTTAATAATGTACAGTGTTAACCTCTGTAACAGATAATCAACGACAGAATCATTTAAAATAGTTGTAATCTGATCACGTTTTAAAGGAGGAGTTTGACAGAAACATAAATGATAAACATGGTTAGTAGAAGTTTCAATAATAAAATGTAAGTTTGCTCGTTGGATCATCGTCTCCCTGACGTTACATTTACATCTTGTCAGTGAAGTGAACAGAGACAATCGTGTGGTGGTTCCTCGCTCTGACCTTGTACTCCATGGTGTGGTCCAGGGTCAGCGGTTTCAGGGCCCACAGCCTCTGAACGGCGTCCTCGGAGCCCACTAGGGCGTGGCCCCCCCAGTTACTGGCCGTCACGCAGGTCACTCTGCTGCAATGAGGCTTCAGGTCGGAGCCACCGGCGCCGCTAAAGTCGTGGAGCTTCACGTCCCCGCAGCTGGTCCCGTACAGCAGCCGGCGGTCGGGCAGCAGGGCCATGGAGGACAGGGGGCCGTGGAGGAGGGACAGGGCGAACCGACCCCCCGCCAGTGGCCCCTCCACTGTGGGGAAACTGTCTCTGGTGGTGATTTCAAACAGACACACAGAGTCCTCGTAGGCCACGGCCAGGTGCTTCTCCTGGGAGCTGACGGCCAGGCACAGCACCCTGCAGAGGCTCTCTGGGGGGGGGATGCAGAGCGTCTCCTGGGGCAGAGCCAGCGGGTAGATGAGGACGGTGCCGCTCGTCAGGCCGCAGAGCAGCAGGCGTTTGTGCTGAGCCAACTCCAGACAGCAAACCTCCGCAGAGACCGGCAGGCGCTCCGACGGAGAGCCTGCAGGGACGAAGAGTCAGAGCTTCAGCAGCTGGAGGAGCAACAGGAAGGATGACACACCTTCTGTTTGTGAATTTACTTTGGAGAAACAGTGGAGGAAACTTTATGTGTTGCTAAAACTACAAACGTGGACTGATATCAAACCGGCTTCGTTCTGTGACTCTGCAGCGGCTCTGACCTGTCAGGTTGTTCCAGCTGATCACCTCCGTCTGACTCTGCTGTTGAACGTAGAAAACTCGATCTGAGTCTTTGGTGAGGGTGACGTGGGCGCAGCCTGCAGGGATGTGGGCGGTGGGTTTGTGGCTGGTATCGTATTTGAGACTCCACATGTGAACGCTAACAGCAGCCGAGGAGGCCGAAACCACGAAGCCGTCATACAAAACAACAGAAGTGACGGGAGCGTCCGAACCACAGAGCGAGTCCAACAACGAGCCGGTGGTCACAGACCAGATCTGATGGAGAAGATTCACACAGGAAAACGTTAATACAGCTACAGCATAATACAGTATATTTAAAATAATCCACTGCCAATAAAAAACAAAAAAATATTAATCTGCATTTAGAAAGTTGAGCTCATCTTCAATAGTTAAATTTGTTTATCTGCAGCTGCTTCACAATAAAAGCCTTTTCAGCAAAGGGGAGTTTGACTAAAGGAAGCAGAACGGAAGTCAAGCTTTTATTGTGAAGCAACTGAAGCGCTTTTATTGTATTGTATACTAGTGTTCTTCAGTGTTTGTAAAGACTGAAGTCCTTCCTTTAAATCTTCTAACTTTCCCACTATAATATCCTTCAGGTTCATCATCTACCATCTTCACCTGCTGTGTCTTATTCTCTTACTCGTATGAGTTGGTCAGTGGCTCCGGAGACGAGCAGACGGCAGTCTGACGAGACGCAGGCGGACAAAACGCTGTCGTCGTGTTGGAGGTCAAGAAATCTGTCCACAGAGTCTCTGTTGACGTTAAAGAGGCTCAGAGTCCGATCGCTGCCTGCAGAGGACAAAAACAGAGAGTTTACACCCAGAGACACACTGAGACCTTCCAAACTGGACCCCAAACGATTTTCATTTTCCTTTAGATCTTCAGTTTGTATGACACGCTCATCATAACGAGCTGGTGCTCGTCTGTTTCCTCTGAATGTTTTTTGATTCCTCGTTTTGGATTTGGAAAAAGTCGTCACATTTTTTGAACTCTCTGAAGACTTTCTTCTTGTATAATTTTTCATTAAACCAATAAATTACACCTACACAGATGATGGTGTGAACTTTTTAAACAAACAGGTAAACATCTCAGTCACAACACTGAGACAATTTGAGACCTTCAAATAAAAATCAGAGAACCACTACAGAAGTTGCTGCCATATTTAAACAGTTTGGAGTTAAATCATCAAAGTCGTACCTGCTATCAGGATTTTTTCATCTTCAGTAACTGAAAACAAAGATGGAAGCAGAGGAAACTCGACCGCAGTTTGTTTCCCCATCCTGGAAATCTGCAGACAGGAAGGTAGAAATCATCATCAGCAGTTTTTACGGAGAGTAAGACAAGTTAAATAACCACGATGAGTTTTTAACGTTCGTCATAAACTAAACTCAGGAAATGTTCAACTTAAAATTCACAATTGCAGGTTTGTCTACAGACACACTCTCCTCTGATGAAGCTTTTAATGATGAGAGACCCGACAGATGAACTGGTACCTGATGGAGGAATCCTTCTTTTGAAACTACGAAGACTTTCCCATGTTTTGGTAAAGTAACCGAGTTCACAACAGTAAAACTTCTGTGAGAGTTTTCCAGTTGAGTCGTCACAGTTTGAGTCCCACTGACAGGATGAGATATGGTGACCAGACCAGAATCAGACCCAGAAACCACAGAGTCCCCCAGAACTCCCAAAACCACCGAACCTTCATCCCTGCTGCTGCCGAGGAGCTCGACTCCGTCCAGCTTCCAGACCTTCACCTGCAACAACAACCAGGTCTGATCTGAACACAAACCTTCACTGAACCAGAGACGATAAAAACTTAAACGATGTGCAGATTAACTGGATTAAATCAGGTCGTTAGTTCTTATTTAGTGACTCCAGATGAAGGAGCAACAATTACACGGTCAAAGCTCAAAGGTAGGATTTCACCAAAAGAAAACATCTTTTCATCATGAGATCTCCAATCAAGATAAGTGTCCCTTTCTGTTCTTTAAATCACTTACATGCTGTTAAAAAGCTTGATATGATTTATGAATAACTGACTAAAGCTTGTTCAGTGTGAGACTTTAAATATTACTGAGGGTTGTTGAGGGTTGTTGAGTGTAGCTGAGCAGTGACTCTGCTGTCTGGACTTCAGTGGGGTGTTTAGTTCAACGTTTTGGAGTCAAAACAGTCTGAGACCAAAATTAATGATAGGGCAGAGTCGAGGGTTTGACCACGAGCTCAGAACAGAAGCTCGGTCTTGTCCAGATGAAGTTTTAGGTGGTACTTTGAAATCTACTATGAGATGTCAGCCAGAAAAGCAATGATGCCTTCAGTGTCAGACTATATGACACATTATACAAACAGCTGGGTGTTATCTGCATAGAGGTGTTAGAAGGAGTGTATGACAGCACTGAGCACCACATCCTGATTGATCTGATGGAGACTCATAGATCCAGAACTTATTGTACTAACATCTCTCTATCTAACACCATCCTGTGGCATTTGTCCACTCTTTAAATAAACAGTGCAACATTTTATTTTTCAGTCACTGATCTTAAATATGTGAGAGGGTATGCAGGCAAACTCAGAAAATAGAAGTATTCTAGTCGTGGCAGCAGTGACAGCACTATGAGTACAAGTAGTAACAGTAGTAATATCAGTAGTATTTGCAGTGGAAGTAGCAGCAGAAACTCGTAGTAGTACTTGTACCTGTGTTTTGTTGTAAACAAAGAGCAGCTCTTCAAACAGGTGGAGGTGTACTGATGAGGGGGAGGAGCCAAAAGGCACCGCCTCCTGAATGCAGAGCAGCTGTTTGCCGTTCATCAAGCTCCACTTCCTCAGAGAGCTGTCAGCAGCCAATGAGAGGCAGTGGGCAGAGCTGTCAATTACTTTGACAGACAGGACCGCACCTACACAGCACAGCAAATGACTGTTATTATTATTAATAAGATTATTTTATAGTTAATTTGCTTTATTACACACACACACTGACCTGTGTGTCCCAGCAGTGAGTGTATCAGCTGCTGGTCAGCGAGGCTCCAGACCGCCAACATGCCGTCATCTGAACCCGCAACCAGAAGCTCCGCCTTCATGCTGACGTCCAGACAGAGAACACCTGAAGACATGAATACAGGTGAAACCTCACTACAGACAGAAATATGATCCCATCAAAGTTACACAGAGTGATCTGTCCTCTTCTGTGAATCCATCTTTGGTCGTCAGATTTCAGCTGCAGAAAACAGCTCAATTTCATCAGTGTTGATTCACATTACAGCCACAAAAACATAATCATTATATTTCTTTGTCCTAGTTCATCTGATGAAAGGATTCATCCAATGATAGCAGATCAGTCCAAAAGCTGTTGCATTTTTTAAAATTAATTAATGTTAATAATGACAGTTTTGCTAAGTTTCACCCAAAAAAATATATTATCATATCAATAAAAAAGTCTTAGGGGGAAACTATTTAGCCATATATAAAGTAATAAATAAAGTAATTAAAATGAACTCCATCTTTAACCTGCTGATTCATTAATTATGGTCCAGTACTATAATATATAATATTCTAAATATAAATTCATAATTAGTACTTTTACATTGGTACTTTAAATATATGCTGATGCCAATACTTTTGTACTATGATGTAAGGACTTTTATTTGCAATAGTATTTATATACTGTAATATATCTACTTTCAATTCAGTAAAAGAAGTGAGAGTACTTTCTTCCATCACTAAACTGGCCTCAGTTTGATTTCAATAATAATTTTCTTATATTTGTAACTGTGTCCAGATACACGTCCATTTATCCTTCAAGGGCAGAATTAAGAAAAGTCTGAAGAACAGTTTGTTAAAACTTTGTTAATTATTGAAGTCAGAAGTGAAATTGTCTCTTTAAAGTATAATCTCGATATAAACCCAGAAATCTTTCAGCTCTTTTGCCTCTCACCTCCCTGCAGTCCCGTCAGTGTGTGCTGAAGCGCCCCCCCCGGCTGCTGCAGGAAACTGCACTTGGGGACGAGGATGGGCTCTGGACACGTCAGTAACCACTCCTCACATTGGCTGCACAGCCGGCCAATCACAGACGGGAAAGCCGCAGCCAAGGAGCAGAGTCGGGCTAACAGCTCGGAGTAAAACAGCGACATATCTGGAAGCACGAGGAAACAAATCACTGATTTTGTTTCATATGTTTCTTTAACTTCTTACTTTATAACTTTTTTCTTTGTAAATGTTTCTTAGAGGTTCTTTTCAGACTCAAACAAAATATATTCTGAAGGAGACTCTGCATCATAGACAAACATCTGGTTTAAAAAATGTGAGAAAAACAGACCCATGTGACCGTCCAGGAAGTCCAGAGTGGGTTTGATCAGGACCAGAGCGTCTCGGACCAGCCTGGTCTCAGTGCAGTCCATGTACCGGGAGCACTGGTCCAGGTCCTGGATCACACTGGAAACCCCACAGACCCGACTCTTACAGTACAGCCACTCAGCGCTGCCTGGAAACAGCACAGACACACCTCAGCTCGATCGACTGCACCACGCAATGACGAAGAGTCAAACTGTGACCTCAGATTAAACATGAAGTGACAGAAAATGTTCAGATATTATTAATGTTTCTTCCTGCACTGTTGCTCCACAAATAAAGTCCCATGCTGAATGTTTTACATTTATATATGACTGATTGATCGATTTATTATCCATTTGGTCTGTAATAAAATTATTATATTATAATAAAAAGTTCACATACCTTCTTAGACAATAACAAAACAACAAATAAATTACAGAAATGAGATAATCTTTAGTATTATACACCTGTATGACTTTGCAAATATGTTTTAAATATTTAATGTGCTTGATTGATACTGAAATCAATCAGGTCATGTTACCGATAACTTCCTGTTGTAGCTCCTCCCACAGACCAGCATGCAGCAGGTGATAGGGCAGCTCCTGCAGCTTCCTGACATTAGCCAATCCTGGAGCAAACCACAGCGGCTGGGGCGGGACCTGAGAGGACAAACAACCAAACAAAATGCAGAAAACAAAGAAGAAATCACCTCCACAGTCAGATGACACAAACATCTGTAAGTTCCTGTATCAACAAATACATTGAATAAAAATAGAAATTAAAGCTGTATTATTTTTCAGTTTCAGATCAGACTTTAAATGTTCCACAGTCAGAAAATCAATAAAATACTTGGAAATGGTCAGAAAATCGAGTCTTGCTCCAACGTAGAGGTGAAGGTTAATTTAACAGCCTCTACAGTCACATCATGAAGAACAGAACAAACATCCTGATGGTTTTTAAGAGGTTGGACAAGTCAGCAAAACTCCTGCTGGTGACGACCGTGAGCTTCATGTTTACATCATGGTGACATCATCATCATGGTGACATCATCACGGTGACCTAATCCTTGCGATGGTACCTTCCTGTCAGAGAGGAGCAGCGACAGGCCCGGTAGAGACGCTGGCTTCAGTTTCCCCGACCAAAGACCCAGGAAGTACTCCGCCAGGATCCTGAGGCCCCGCCCCCTTCGCTCTGATGGCAGATACCGAGCCTGAACTGCTTCACTGATACGCCTGCGCACACACACACATTTTACTGAAACATTTGACCTTTGACCTTGTTGACTATGATCATTTATCTGTTTTTTTTTTTGTTTTTTTTACCGGTTGTTGAAGGCAATGGCAGCGACCCCGCCCGTCCAGCGCTCCTCCAGCTGATCCTCGAGGTCCCATCTGAGCTGAGCCCAGAGGAGGGGGGGCAGCCGGATTAACGAGGGGGTCGGAGGGATGGAGTACCTGTACACCTCACTGATGACATCATCATCCAGGGACATGACATCACGCAGTTCAGCCTCCAGCAGACCTTCTCTGTGGAGTCAGAAGACGCTTATTTAGATGAAACCATGTGATCAACGTTAGTGTCAACACCGTCGTCTAACACTGCAGAGATACATGATTCAGATTTTAACATACAATACAACAATATCTGAACTTTGGATCTGTCCTTTCCAAGAGTTTCTGATAATGGTCGATTTGGTGAATGAAGTTTTTATTCAGAGCTCCGCAGAGAAACCAGTTTACTGTCATCACACATTCAAACAAGATAGTTTTTAATTTCTTGCTTTGTTGGAGAAAGAGAAGTTTGTTCTGAATTTACAGAAATCTGAACAATGTCTGGGGTTCATGGTTTTGTCTTCATGTGCATTAATCAGCCAGTTGGTTCTCCACCTTCACAGATGGAGAACTTGTTTCTGAACAAACAATAACCTCACATCTGCGTTAACAACAAACAACAACCAGCATCAGGTTCCTTCTGAAGTCTCGCTGAACGTCTTCACCGTCACACGTCAACAAGCATCAACACATCAGGTTAATCGTCACCTGCTGACTTTTGTAAATCTACGTCACCACGTAGCACTGAATCAGTTCTCTCACCTTGCCAGACTGATGTATCCTAAGGCTCCGCCCACCAGCTCCCTCCCATGTTTCTGCTCCAGCTTCAGGAATAGCTGTGACATCATTTCCTGTGTGTTGGCGCCCAGGTGTATGTGGGTGAGCGGGGTGAAGGACGTCCAGCGTTTGGCAGCAGACAGCATCAGTCTGAGATGCAGAGGACAGCCAGTGGACTCGAAGCTCTGCAGCACGGCGTCGCTCTGTTCGGGGGTCAAAGTTCGCTGAGACACTCGCAGGTGAGACTCCACAATCTGTTTTCCTACATCACGAGACAAACGCTCCACCTCAAAGAAGCCCGCCAAAGTCTCCAACTTCAGCCGTATGTTAGCGAACGCCTCGCTGTTGGTTTCCATGGAAACCACCAGGTGGACGTTGGGCGGGAGGTCGGCGGGCAGCCAGTGGAGCTTTTGGGCGTGATGTTGGTCTGAGAGCTGATCCAGAGCGTCCAGGATGACGAGCAGAGTGTGGCCCTGCTGGGAAACCTCAGTGAGGACATTCCCGAAGAACCGGAGCAGCTCCAGGTGAGTATTGGCCGTCAGCGGAGAGGGCGGAGCCAAACCACAGGCCAAACAGATCTGGGAGCAGACGCTGCGGAGGACGTGGTCGACGTCGGGCCTCTGAGGGTGACAAGCTGACAGCAGCCTGATCACCACCATCGCCCCACCCTCCAGGACGCTCCGCATTTCCTGAGCCAGTTTACACAGCAGAGCCGTCTTTCCCATCCCAGCGGCGCCGTGCACCACCAGCGGCCTGTGGCGGATGTTGGTGGACTCCCACATGGCGCAGCAGAGTTTACCCAGAAGCCCCTCCCTGCCGTAGAGACCGCGGCTCAGGTCAGCGCTCATGGCGACGTGCCGTCCAACCTCTTCAACGACTCGCTCTGCGGTTTCCTCCTTCTCCTCCTCGGTGCTGCCCCAAATCTTCCTGCTCCGCCCATCCACCGACTCCTCCGCCGCTCCGATCCTCGCCTTCATCTGGGAGATGAACTGCTCGCAGACGCTGTTGAGGTACTGAGCATGCTCTTTGCGTTTCGGGTCAATGTTTCCTTTGCTGAGCTCTACACAGTGCAGGTTCAGGATCTTCTGAAACTTGGCGTAGAGGTGAGACTTGAGGCCGGTGAGGAGTCCCTGAGCTTCTGCGTCCAAAAGGCGGTCGGCCGTCAGGTCCATGAACTTGGCGAAACGTTTGGGGCCGTCCCTCACCTTCTGTCGGGGAATATCTCTGACGAAGAGCAGAGCTGATGGTTCGCCGTCATCCCCCCACAAACCCTGCTTGAACTCTCGCTCTGTGACTGTGGAGGAGGAAGAGTCTCAGTCAGATTCACACAAACTTGGAGTCAACAAAGGACAAACTGTGAGGCGTCTCCGACCTGATGTGAAGAACTCTTGTTTCTGCTCGGCTGTGATGTCACCGGCCTCCTCGGCATCCGTGGCGGCCGAGCGGAGGAGCTGCAACAGCTTGATTCTCTGTGAAACGCCAGGAAAGGACACTGCTGTCACGCTGCGGCCCGCTCTCAGGTCGGAGGTCGCTGTAGTGGGGGAAGTGAGCCGTGATTGGCTGGAGGACGTAGGTGGGCGGGACAGCATTGTTGTCTTTTAAGAACCACTGAGTCAGCTGCTTGACGCCTTCGGGGTTTTTGGAGAGTTTGGACAAAAGAGCCTCAAACTGTTTCTCCGGGATGAGGCGAGGAAGAGCTCGGTGTCCGTACCTGTTCCCCAGCAGAGCCTTTGGAGCACAGATGCAGGAAAATAAAGAGAGATAATCCTGGATTAGCTTCTTTCTCACATGCTTACACTTTTACTTCCACTCCAACAGAAATGTGTAATAAAAAGATATAAAACATAATCCTCCAAATCCAGATTGATTCAAATGTTTTTTATCTTCAGTCAGTTTGTTTAACGCTTAACAAAGTTTCCTCATGGAGCAGCTGTGACACCAAATAAATCTTTTCAGAAACCTTTGATATCTGGTGGTAAAAGTCTGAATTATAATTTAAGGAAGGTGAGGGACTCACGATGAAAGCTGGACCGCCTGAAATCCTCTCACAGGTCTTGATCTCCTGCAGGAAGATCTCACAGGCCTCGTGGTCTCCAGACGAGACGCTTCGAATCCCCCAACGCAGATCCACCACCTGAACAGGACCGCCACCGATCAATCAAACTGCACATCATAGTTATATCTTATCTGTTTTTGGATATTAAAAGAGGAAAACTGACCTCAAACACCAGCCCCAGACTGCGACAGAAGGCAAGGACTTCTGGGTAAGCTCTCTCCAGCAGGGCTTTCCTCTCACAGCTCATATCTGACCGGAGACACAAAGAGTTCAAAATGTGATTAGATGTGATCAATGAGTCGATCTGCTGTGGAGTAACTACAGCTCAGCAGCACAACATGAAGCTCAGAAATGTAAAGGTATGAAAAAGTCTTCTAAAAACAGACTGACAGACAGAAAACTGATAAAGTTTGATCAAAGTCAAAGAAATTTTGACACTTAAATGTTTTAAATGAGCTCAACATGAAACATGAACAGCAGGAAGATTAATCCAGAAACATCAGAGAGAACAGGAACACACTGACAGGAACACTTTACTGACACACACACACACACACACACACACACCACACACCTACACACACACTGAGAGGAACACTTTACTGACACACACACACACACACACACACACCTACACACACACTGAGAGGAACACTTACTGACACACACACACACACACACACACACACACACCTACACACACACTTACACTGAGAGGAACACTTTACTGACACACACACACACACACACACACCTACTGTCTCTCTCTGCTCACACACACACACACACTGACAGGAACACTTTTGCTGATTACTGTGAATAAACGGTCACATACACACAGAGGAAGTGTTGGTTTGTTCTCTGTGTTGTTGTGGAGTCAAACTGCTCTGACCTGTGAATGTGGAGCTGATAAAAACCCGGATCATGTTGGATCTGGTCCTCTGAGCTGCAGCTGTCCGTCCTCTCAGGACGTCCTGCAGGCTGACATCTCCTCCTGCTGCTGTCGGACACTTCGCCATCGCCTCCTCTTCTTCTTCCTCTCCTCCTTCTCCTGACTGCTCCTGCCGTCTGCTCTGTCCTCTCTCAGCTGCTCTTCAGTCTCCTGGTTGTTTGTTTCCATCCAAGAGTTTCCTCCACGACAACCAGCCCTCCCACATGACCTGCAGGTGTACCTGCAGCACACCTGTCAGTGCAGCTGTAACTCACTGATCCATGTTCAAGAACAAATAAAACTCAAATCACTGCTGGAGAGAAAAATACGATGTTGTTTTATCCCCTTCCTGACACAAAAATTCATGTTTGTTAAGGGACATTTTGAAATCATGAATATTTTCCATTTTCCTCCACTGCTGATGATTTTTAAATGTGCTGCATCAGTTTCTTATCCGGAGATAAAAGAAATATTCTTGAACTTCACTGCAGGAAAAAAAGTACTAATACACTGTAAATATACTCTGTTACTTTAATATAAGTCCATAAAGTAAAGTCCTGTGCTCAGTAAAGTGGAGTTAAAGTCCATAAAGTAAAGTCCTGTGCTCAGTAAAGTGGAGTTAAAGTCCATAAAGTAAAGTCCATAAAGTAAAGTCCTGTGTCAAAAAGTCCTGTGTCAGTAAAGTGGAGTTAAAGTCCATAAAGTAAAGTCCTGTGTCAAAGTATTGTGTCAGTAAAGTGGAGTTAAAGTCCATAAAGTAAAGTCAAAGTAAAGTCCTGCTCAGTAAAGTGGAAAGTTAAAGTCCATAAAGTAAAGTCCTGTAAAGTCAAAGTAAAGTCAGTAAAGTTAAAGTCCATAAAGTAAAAGTCCTGTGTCAGTAAAGTGGAGTCCATAAAGTCCATAAAGTAAAGTCCTGTGTCAGTAAAGTTAAAGTCCATAAAGTAAAGTCCTGTGTCAGTAAAGTGGAGTAAAGTCCTAAAGTCCATAAAGTAAAGTCCTGTGTCAGTAAAGTGGAGTTAAAGTCCATAAAGTAAAGTCCTGTGTCAGTAAAGTGGAGTTAAAGTCCATAAAGTCCTGAAAGTCCTGTGTCAGTAAAGTGGAGTTAAAGTCCATAAAGTAAAGTCCTGTGTCAGTAAAGTGGATTTAAAGTCCAGTAAAGTCCATAAAGTAAAGTCCATAAAGTCCTGTGTCAGTAAAGTGGAGTTAAAGTCCATAAAGTAAAGTCCTGTGTCAGTAAAGTAAAGTCCATAAAGTCCCGTGTGCAGTAAAGTCCATAAAGTCCAAAGTAAAGTCTAAAGCTGTAAAGTCAGTAAAGTGGAGTTAAAGTCCATAAAGTAAAGTCCTGTGTCAGTAAAGTGTCCCTTGTGTCTGTTGTCCTGTTGTCTGTTCTCTCATTAGATGATTCTTCCTCCTCATTAATGTAAAAGCAGGATTTTACTGTTGGAGTTGGTTGAGGTGGATCATTTTCAACTAGTTTGTATTTTGGGACTGCAGCTAATGATTCTTTTCATTCTGGATCAATCTGCTGATTCTTTTCTCCATTGATCCATTGATTGATTGTTTGCTTTGTAAAAAGAGTGAAAATAGTGAGAAATGCCGTCACAATGACCCAGAGCCCAAAGTGACTCCTTCACAATAAACCTCCACATTATTCACATTATTCACACACATCACAATCATTCACATTATTCACACACATTACAATCATTCACATTATTCACACACATTACAATCATTCACATTATTCACACACATATTCAAATTAATTACCAACAGTCAACATGGTGCATTTTCATGTACTTTGAGTGCAAATCTTCATTTGTGAAGTAAGAAAGTTGTCAAATAAGGGTTAAAAAAAGTTATTACCTAATATTTACTGTGAAATAAGCACGACCTAAATTTTAAACATCAGGTCAAATGTTGAGTAAATGTTCCACCATCAAACAAAGGGAAGTTTAAAGAGTTTTAACAGAAACAGGCTGCTGATCCTCAAACACCTCACAGAGAAATACTCAGCCTTAAAAGTTGACTCTAAACAGCTGAGTATTATGTTTGTATGTGTATTATATTTGTATGTGTATTATATTTTACAACTATACCTTTTTCACATTATAACTAATTATTTTTCATGGTTCTACCAAATGATTCCATTTTAACAAGAAGCAAACCAAACTAACATCCTGTGTTTCAGTCAGCCTCCAGGTCGATGAAGTCAGATCATCTCAATCAAACAGCTTCTAAACTGACTGAAAGCTCTTCAGGAATCACAGCAGCCTCAGTTTGCTGCTTTCATTGTTTCACATATTTACAGAAGTTTTATGAAACCAGACACACAATCAGCAGATATAAGCTCCTTTAAATCAGCTAAATCAGCTGATTTAGAGTTTAAACTGGGTTTTATTTTCTATAACTGTGATGGTGCCTTTGAAGGTTTTATTTTCTATAAGCTCAGAGTAGGATTGGTGAACAGCTAACATGAAATATTTGAACTGTAAATCAAACAGTTAACCTTTGCTTCCAATCTTTATGCTAAGCTAAACTAAACATCCTGGTCGTCTGTGTTCTGAACACACAGATGGACCTGACGTATTGATGTAAAATAAATTGAACTGTTTATTATCTGTGGGCAAGTTGAGCTGAAGCTCATAGAAAAAGAGGATTTTTGCTGCTGATTTGCTGCTGTAAACTGGTTTCAGCATCTTCACCTGCTGGACTGAAAACCACACACAGTTCACCAGCTCAGTGTTTACTTGGCGGGGCCCTTGGGGGGGGGTCGGGGCCTTCGGGGGCCGCCGCTCACAGCTGCAGCTCAGAGCTAATTACTGAAGACGGAGGCGAGGACGATGATAATGAGCAAAACAAAGCTACTGTAGAGCTGCAGGTGAGCTGCACCTGAAGACACTTACAAATACCAAACCATCAAACACCACGTGACACACACACACACACAGACAGACAGCACTGTTCAGGTGATTTCTGTCTCTTATCAATCTATAAATAAGGTAATATTTATTTTAGTGTACAGAAGAAACACACAATAATTTCAGATCATGACACTGATAAAAGTCTTACAGACTCTGTAAGTCTGTTCTGTGAAGGTTTGATAGATTTAAAAACACAGACATCATTTGTTTAAAATAATTACGTTTTGTGTTAAATGTGCCTGAAACAAACAGAAACTCACAAACATTTAATTTATATTTTCAAACATCTTTTACATTTTCTAGTTTATTAAACTTTTTATTATTTGTTTGTATTGTTTTGTGGTACATCGCTCGGCTCTGTTGTATTAGTTTCTACTTATCTTCTATATATATATATATAAAAATATAAAAGTCAACAGAAACCAAAGTGTGTCCCAAATCTTTACTGCACTTTACTGTGGTGACTAACTGAATATATAAAAGTTATAACTGAATATATGATCACAGCAGATGGACTGTTTCTCTTTCTGCAGCTCTTTATTTTATGGGATGGTTTAAAGACGTAAGTTTCCAGGAGAAATACCTCACGTGGTTTTATTTGAAGCGAAGCAGCACATGAGGACTTGTTTTCGTCTGATCTGTTCGCCGTCCTGTGAGTCTGTTTGTGCTGCAGTTTTACCTTCAGGCTGTTTTTTTATTTTGTTTTAAAGCTGTTGACCTGCAGCTCTCAGAGGACGTTTCATCAGAGACTCTGCGAACCTTCGTGCTCCCAGCAGTCTGCATCAAACCTCTGAGGACCATCTGAAGCTCACTGCCTCCTGCTGGAGCTCACCTGAGCCAGGAAACCTTTATTTGGGCAAAGAAGGCGGAGCAGGAAACCCCACGCTGTCAGGTAACAGGATGTGACACCTGTCAATCAAACAAAACAATATCTCCTGAAGGGAACTTTTGTTTTGACAATCTGCCGTCAGACTCGCATCAGAAGAGAAACGAAGTCCTGAGGAACAGGAGAGAAAAAAACATGTGAGAAGTTTGAAGTTTTTTCATTCAATTCAATGAGAGGAACTTCAAGAGTCTGCTGATTGGCTGCTGTTGGCTGTCAATCAAATATTTAGTGGTTAGTGAGCTGCACAAAGTAAGTGTCAAACCTTGGACACTGAGCAAAGCTTGATCCAGAACGATCTGCCTCAGGTTAAACAGACCTGACAGCGTAACACGAAAACTGATCCAGACTCTGGTCCGGGTTTTGTAGTCCACCTCAGAGTGTAGATGTGAAGAAAAACTACATCTCCCATGAGCATTTAAAATGTGCACATACATTTTACATTAAGGTGTGTTTAACAGTTCTGATCTTTGAGTTTCAGTTCTGGGTGATTTGGACACTTTTGTTTATTATTACTGGTAAAATGAATTATACCATTTTCAGGTGTTTGTATTTCAAGTTACTGCAACTTATTCCTAAACATTTCAAATATACTTTTTACTGCACTACATTTATCTGATATAATTACTAATTAGTTACTTTGCAGATTAAGATTAAAATCAGATTAAAATAAATATTTTATTATTGATGTATTATTATAGATCAAACTACCAGCAGAATATATAGAACACATTACTGATCGATAATTATTACTCAATAATATTATACGTATATTATTCTAAAATAGGCCATTCATAATGCAATTTTTACTTTCGGTGCCTTCAGTGTTATACTAGCATTTTTGTACTTTTAAAGCAGGATTTCTGCACTGTGGTGTTAATACTTTTCTTCTTGAGTAAAAGATCTCAGTTCTTCTTCCACCTCTGACAGCTTCTGGATGAAAACTACAATACAGAGTTAAATTACTCAGTCAGTTATATTTCTACTAAAAAGTGCATAAAGAGAATAAAAAATGAGTTTCGACATGATGAGAATTCGACTTCAATGTTTTGCTGTAAAGTTTCCTGACACCTGGAAGTTTCAGAGGAGAAGTTAAAATAATGGGCAGTTTTAAACATAAATACTGAAGCTTTGGTTCACGTGTGATCTCTGTCAGTCTCAACACACCTGGTACCTGATGAGAAACAGAGACGTCGCACGCTGAAGCAGAACTGAACAGATCCTGAGTCTGCTTCAGTCTGCAGCTCCTGTTGGACACCAAACAGAAAAATAAAGAGATGAACTGTCAGGTGATGGCAGATTTCAGGCGCTGCTGGATGCTCAAAGGTCCAGATCTGTGACGTGAGGACGTTTAAATTCTGGACTCCGATTTGTTCAGGTCTGCGCTTTATTTTGAAAAGAAGCAGTCCGTGTCAGGACTCAGATATTCAGACAAACAGAACGTCACCTCAAATCATTTTATTTCTGCTGTAGTGGAACATTTTACTGATTTTTCTAGAAAACTTGAGTCTGTTGTACTTTGTGAAATCTGTGAGTGACAGCTTGGAGGGAGGGGGCAGAGCTGGCTGCTGTGATTGGTCAGCAGGGACACGGCGTTTGGGCGTCCTGCTCCACCGTTAGTCCTTTGCTCAGAAGGAACGCTTCCTGTTTGGGCTCGCGCCCAAGGAACTTCCTCAACATCTCAGAGGCATCTTGGGAGCCGCCGGGCCGCAGGATGTACTTCCTGTAGTCCAGACCCACCTGACCAATCAGGAGACAGCAATTCACAATCAGTCAAACTCACAGTAGATTCTTCTGCTGACTCTATAGGCTAACAGTTTCCCTTCACTTCCAGTCTTTGTGCTAAGCTAGGCTAACTGAAGACAGAGAGGAAGAGTTTATCTGAACTGTAATAAACACTATAAGAACATCTACAGTGCAGATGTGTCTATCTAAAGATTGTAATGACGATATTCATTTCTATTTAAAAGTAAAGGTTTGTTAAGAAGGAACGGATCCCACATGTGACACCAACATGAACATTATTTATGTCTGACAGAGAAACACACAAGTTTAAAGTCTTTTTCACATTCATTAAAAACATAAAAGGCATCAAGAAAAGATGTAGAAGTTTAATGCAAAATAAAAGATAAAAATAAGTTAAAATACAACAAGAGAGCAATCTGAATAAATGACTGAATAAAACAAACAGATTTGAGCTGAGAGTTGGAGCAGACCTGCAGTTCTCTTTGTTCTGGGAGGACTGGATGTTTCATGACAAACTGTTCAGTTAGCTTCTTTAAAAATCAAGTCTCTGATAAACAGGAAGACCTGAGAACCGGACTGATGTGGTCTCTCCTGGCCTGAATGAGGACTGATGTGCACGTGAAGCGTGACTTTATAACTGTGTTAAATAAAGTTTTTGTGTTATTTTATCACACAGTAAACGGCGGTCTGACCTTGGGGTTCATGATTCCCTCCTGTTTGAAGCGAGCGAAGAACATGTCCATGGAGAACACCTCGCTCCACAGGTAACCGTAGTACTGAGCGTCGTAACCGCCGGCCAGGTGCCCGAAGGTCGCTGGCATGTTGGTCCCTGCAGAGAGACGCAAAGGTCAAAGGTCAGAGCGATGAGAGGAGGAGACCAGGCAGGGAGAGAGTTACCTCAAGTTGAAGAGTTAATATTTTTACTGCTGCTGTTTGAGTGACCAAACTACAGTAAAATCTTACTTTGATTTTTCATTATTATTTCATTTATTTTTAATGTTTGCTAGAATCTGATCATATCAACACTTTGAAAAAAAGTCAGTAAAGCTTCAGCGATGTGAGTCAGGCTGTGCTGTTATTGTAGTTCTGCAGAGAGCCAGCAGGGGGAGCTGCTCTCTGTTTGATGAGGTGGAGTGACGCTGATATAAGTGGCCTTTTATTTACCTGGAACAAAGTTCAGTATTTAACCTGTGTGGGTGTTTGAATTCTGACTTTCTGTGACTGATTAACTGAGAAGAAGCTTTTATAAAGTGACCTGGTGAAGCAGGGATCCCCAGGATTTCCTGACAGAGGCGTCCGTACTCCTCGGCAGCGTCCAGTCCGGTCCTGGTGTGCAGAGCTTGATCCACTTTAGCCAGAACGATCTGCCTCAGGTTAAACAGACCTGCGGGACAGTTACCACGGCAACAGTGAAACCAGATCAGATGAGTTACAGCGTCTCCTCGTCCACCACATGAAACAGATTCATTCAGAACTGAACCTCACTGCTTCAACACTACAGTTCTACTTCCTGTCTGGTACACACCAGTGTTGGCGAGCCGGGACTTGATGAGTTTGTCGAGCAGCTCGTCGGGGATGGGGCTGCCGGTCTTGTAGTGTCGGGACATCCTCAGCAGAGGCTCCCTCTCCCAGACCCAGTTCTCCAGCATCTGAGATGGAGCCTCCACAAAGTCCCGCTCCACGTGAGTCCCGCTGAACATGGCGTAGTCCGCCTGCAGACACGCCGACAGGAAACACATTCAGCGCTCAGGTTTGTCTGCTCACATTTAAAATGAGACTTCATGTATGTTAATTAAATTCATTCTCTCACACATTAACACATTTCTGTCTCCACCTGATGTTTCATGACTGGAGGTGGAACTTCCACCTCCGGTAAAAACCCTGCGTTACTTCCATTAACTAACTAACTTCATTAGCTGCTGGGCTGCTTGTTCAGAGTTTCTTTAAACTTTAGCAGCTCTGTCCTGATTAAACTGGATTTATCTGAGATTTCTTTGTCAAACTCATCAGTTCTCTCGTCCCAACTCAGCATCATTACACAGTCCTGAGTGAGCGGTACCTTAAACACAGAGCTAATGTTAATTAAGCAGCTACAGCAGATGAAATCTCTCAGCGACAACCAGTCATTTCAGCAGAAATGAGAACACAGTGAGAAGCTGCTGCTGTCTGAAATTAGAGATGAAGATAAACGTCTCTGTTGTTGCTGTAAACTGAAGCAGGTGCAGCATCAGTAACTTCAGGTGATCAAAGATTTAAAAACTGCATCGTGTTGCAGCGTCGAGTTCATCAGCTGACCTCGGCACAGAGTTGGTGCATGACGTGTCCAAACTCGTGGAAGTACGTCTCCACCTCGTCGTGCTGCAGGAGCGACGGGGCGTCGGCCGTCGGCTTGCTGAAGTTGGCCACCATGGCCGCCACCGACATCTGCCGCGTACCGTCAGGCAGCAGACAGCCGGGCTGCAGGCCGAAGCAGGCGGCGTGACCGTACTTCCCCTCCCTGCAGGTATGAGAGGAGACTCTGAGGACACCTGCAGACCTTCTCCCTCACAGAGACCCTCAAACAGCCCGATACTCACCTGGGGTACAGGTCCAGGTAAAACTGACCCACCACCTGACCGCTGCTTCTGTCCTTCACGCAGTACAGAGTGACGTCCGGGTGCCAGACGGTGGCTCTGTCCACCAGCTCGAAGGACAAACCCAGCAGCTCCTGGTAGATGTCCAACAGGCCCTGAGTCACCACCTCCATCGGAAAATACTCCTTCAGCAGGTTCTGATCCACAGCGTACTGAGTCTCCTCCACCTGAGAGGAAGAGCAGAGAAAGATCAGAAAACATCCTGCAAACCTCGACTGCTTCTGACTTCATCTTCTTATCAGCTGAAAGTTCCTTCAGCAGTCACATTGAAGGAAAAAAGAAATGTGAGCTTCTGTGTTTCACTGTTTTCCATCAGCAGCTGCTTCACGTCTGTGTTGTTTAACATTGCAGACATTAGATTTAGATTTCAAAATATCAGGAAAACCAGAAACAATACAAATCTGAGAAAAAACAAAGTTTACACATTTCATTCAGGAAAACTCTTACAGCTGTTGACTGAGATCAAACTGTTATTGTTTTCATTGCCAAAATGTTCATTTCGTTGCCTTTCGCAGCACATTTGGTGATAATCAGGTTCACCTTGACTTTGTTTGTTCACCATGGTAACCGTTTACTGTCAGCACAAACAGAGACCTGAACAAACGCTGCTTCACACACAGGGGAGCTTAAAGAAAGTCAGTTGTGTGCTGGAGCTGCAGGAAGAGTCTGACTTTGGTTTGTCTCGTGGTGAGAGGACATCCTGCAGATTTCCTTCCAACAGCTGATCTCTGGAAGTTTACCTGCAGCAGGTATCTCAGGTGTGCAGCTCTCACCTGGGTCATGAAGTAACGGGTGTCCCAGGCGTGCAGCTCTCCGTTGAAAGGCAGATTTCTCTTCTGACACTCCTTCTCCTTCAGTTTGAGGATGACTGCGCGCTCTTCATCACCCAGAGGCTTCAGTTTCAGAGCCAGCTCCTCTGAAAGACAACAGAGTCAAACTGTCGTTCACAGAGCTCGTTTTTCTTTTCTCTCACACACAAACATTTTTGTTTAACTCGACAGATTCACACAGAAAACATGATGCAAATTGTTCATGTAAGGTTATTTCTGTTCAAAGTGTGAGTGTAATAAAGATGCATTTCATCACGTTTTAAAGGCTCACTCACCGAGGAAGGAGGCCACCTTCCTTCCAGCTTTGGCCATGTTCATCTCCAGGACGAAGTCAGCGTGGGTGGAGAAGCCCAGCAGAGAGCTTTTCTGAGCCCGAAGCTCCACCAGCTCCTTCAGGATGGCCGAGTTCTCCTGAAGACACACAGGGACGAGTTTTCCTGATTTATCCCTTTAAATGATCACTTTTAATTCACTGCTCAGAGACTTTATGTGATCCCACCATGAGTCCAGTGTCTCTGATAGAAATGATTGAACTAACTGCCTGGATAAGCTGTATTAAAGATGAATTATCCTTTAAATAAAACAGGATTTAACGTGTGAATATAAAATAGAATATAAAAGCAGCTTCCTCACCTCAGTGATGAATCATGCACCAGTGAGAGTTTTCAAAATCTGAACTTTTAAAATCAAACATGTTCGTTTCTGTACCATTAGTAAATATTCAAGAAATATAAAATCCTCAGATTTTAGCAGCTGGAAGCCTGAAATATTTTGGCATTTATGTCATGAATCTGAAAATGATGATTTAAATGGTTTAATTTCAATACTTAATCAAATGTACACAACCCAATCAGATCATACGTATTTATGCTCATGATAAACTTTTCTTTCTTGTGAAATCAGGGCAGGTATTTATTTTAGACTCCTCACTGTGAAATATTAAGATCTTTACTCAGATCATCGTGATTTGAGAAGACAAAGCTGCAGCAACCATCCAGGAGTTTGAACTCTCACAGTTACATCATCGTTCACTCGTCTCACCTCTTTGCAGCGGGAGTTAAAGGCCTCCTCCAGCTTCCTGCGAGATTCTGGGACAAAGCACTTCTTCATGGTGGGGAAGTAATGAGGATACTTCAGGGTGACCTTCAGCTTGTCTCCATCCTGCTCCAGAGAGCTCAGGAAGTCCTCAGGGAGGCCGCCTGAAAGCAGCATGTTAACTGTCTCAGCACGAAGAGAAAAACCAGGTCAGACTGTCTGAAGACTCAAAGACCGGCAGACTCACCCAGCTCGTCTCTGCTGAAGGACAGACTGGTGGTGTCCTCATTCAGGTTCTTGTTGAAATCGATGCACAGGTTGCTCAGCTTCTTCTTGATGGTCTTGATCTCCTGTTATAGCAGCCAATCGATCAGATTGATCAATAAACATTTCAATGAACTCACAGAAGGATATCAGTGTGATTAAAACAGAGCTGCTTCCATTTATGAAACAAAGAGTGGACAGCTTCTCTGTCATCGTTTCACCATATCGAGCTAAATGTGCTGCTGAAATTATCGAGGTTGAAATGAACAAACATCCAAAATAAAGCAGACAAAGTGACGTAATGAATATTCAAAGGGTTTCATCCTGCTGAATAAGGAATAATCAGGTCAGTGGTGGTCTAAAGGTCAGAGGGCTCATGACAGACTTATGACAGACTCTGTGAAGTTTCTCTGGAGAGATAAAATGAAAATCAGGAAGCAGCCTGACCTCCTGCGTCTCTGCGGGCAGGTGGAGGCCGTTCCTCTTCCCCAGTTTGATCAGCCGCTCCATGTAACGTTTGGACTCTGCAGTGAGGCTGTCGGCATCGATTTTCTTCTGCAGACAAAAACAAAAAGACGTTGTGAGAACAAGAAACCTTCAGAAACCAGGGAGAAGATCTGAAACAGGTCCAGGACAGTCTGTGTTTCTCCTCAAAGACACAAACTGTATAAAAACTGTAAACTCTTGTTTTTCACCCTCACTCTGACCACACGCGTCACCTTGGACTGATTCTGTTGTTTGATACTGTCGTGATGCTGGAAATGAAAATGTGAACAGATGAAAAGATGGAAGGAGTCATCCATGTATCTGCCTACTGATTGGTCGGCCGCCTGCTCTCGTCAGCTCACCTCCACAGCGACAATCCTCCGGTAGACATCCTCCCTCATGCTCATCTCCACATCGAACTCCGACAGATGCTTGTCGGCCTCGGTGCTCGCCGCCCGCACTTCCTTCGAGGGAGACACGTGCTGCGGGAAGTCCAACATGTTCCTCTGGACTGAAACACAGGAGGCGGGGTCAGATTAGAGAGAG
Organism: Scortum barcoo; assembly: GCA_023238725.1. NCBI lineage: Eukaryota > Metazoa > Chordata > Actinopteri > Centrarchiformes > Terapontidae > Scortum > Scortum barcoo. The sequence continues at coordinate 28,278,181 of CM041538.1, forward strand.
ACGGAGTCAGACATGAGAGGGGCGGAGTTATTACATTTTCAATCATAATTAATTTACTGATTATTTTCCTTATTAAACTTATTTTATTATTTATTCTTTAAAATGTTTTATTGAAGCTGTAACAAGCATTTTTATTCTTCATAAATAACTAAAATAAAAAAGAATTTAAAAAGAATCAATTAAACACTTGTCAGTCATCCCACTGATTAATATAGTTTCTTTTGCACTTTGTGAAGCAGTTTTTTTATTTCTGATTTGACCAGTACTATATGAACACTCATTATTATTATCATTATTATTATTAGGATTATTATTATTATTAATGTCACATTTTAAACCCAGTGACAGAAACATTTACACTCCTGGTTTATCTTTTTGGTAATAAAAAAAAAAAAAAAGAATTTTTTTTTTTTTTAATATTTTAAAATAGCTGATTTTTAACTTTAAAATTCAAAGTCACTTCAGTCGTGTACTTTTCTGTGTTTGTATCACTTCCTCAAAGTTAAGAGGAGAAACTTGAAGAAAAATAGAAACTCAGTCTTCACAGGCCACAGTGAAACATCCTGTTTATAACTTTTAGGCCTTCAAACAACTTTCTGACTCCATCAGCTCTCGGCCTTTAATATTTATTCATGTTTTCTCAGTTGTCGTGGTTTTTACAAACTCACAGCTGAGGTTTGTTTATTCGTGAGTATTAAACTTTTACTGACTGAAACCGCAGCTTTACGGCCTCTGATTCATCTAAAAACTGTGTGAAAGTGAATCTCAGCTGCCTCCACACAAAGCTTTGCTCTCTTTTGTAACAGCAGCAGCAGCTGGTTCAGCTGCTTTCCTCTGCAAACTGCTGATGAGCTTTTACCATCACACACTGACTGTGCTGACTCAGAGCTTCGCTGCAGAGCTCACAATGGACGACCGGCCCGACTGCGCCGCCAGGTTCACGCAGCTTTCGGCCTCTTCACATTCAGATCCATCGAGTGCAGAAATATCTGGAGGCTAAAGTCAAATAATAAAACATCTGAAATGTCTGCAGGCCTCTGACACTGTTTTAGGCTTAAATCGGTGTTTAATGATCAATCTGATGATCAAAGTGAGTGTTTCTCCTCACAGTGTGTGTGTCACAGTCTGATATCTCTTCTTTGTCTGAGACATAAAAACTCATTGATGAGCCTCATTATATACACACACACACACACACACACACACACACACACACACACACACACACACCCCATCCTGCTGCCACAAACAATCACTAGAGCACCAAATGTGGATTCATCCACCGCTGAAAATAGTCCCCAAAGAATGACCTATTTCCTGTTTCCTGTTTGTTCGATTAAAAACTACAGAGTGCAGCTGAAACTACTGAAAAATTAAACAATATATTTGTGTTTTATAGATTTATGTCTTCTGTAGGAACCAATGAGAGCTGACAGGAAGTCAGACAGACTGCGTGATGGACGAATCGTGTTGCTGGTTTGAGTCCTAAACATAAAGAAAAATATAGAAACACATCAGACTTTTACTTTAGTCTCAGCACCTGAGAATAATTTAGTCCATCCACACAGAGCTGACCACATTTAAAAACATGTTTTTACTCTGTTCTGATTCTGTGTGATGACTGCGAGGTTGTCTCCTGCTGTTCAATAAAAACTGGAGAGAACCAATCAAATGAACATATGACAGACTATGATTATGTCCTGTTTATCTCTATCTATTTTTTTAAAAACTGAGTTTAATCAACAAAACTGTGGGGTCTCAGATATCAGAGTGTCCCTGAACACACCACCAACAGTCCAACAGTAACTTTAACAAAAAAATTAACTATTAAATTAACCCGACTTTACTAAACGTTAACTGTGACTGAGATCAACGGCTGCCTGAAAGAAAGAAAATCCACCAAGAAACTGATGGAAGTTTCATAAAATAATCAGCAGAATATAAAATGATGTGTTTGTGGTTAATATGTTGAAGAACTCAGAGTTTTTTTTTTAATTGAGGCCTTGCTGATGACAAGTAAAGTCAGAGAAACACAACACACGACAACAGATGAGGTGAGCAGCGTCCGTCTGTTAGTAATAAAATGAAAATATACAAAAAGTGTCGTCCATCCGTCCATGTCAGTCAGATTTAAAAACACCCGAGGATGCAGAGAGACGCTGTGATTGATGGACACTGACCGGTGTAGTCGACCTCCACATCAGCGAGGGCCTTCAGCGTGTTCTCGAAGCTGACGCCATCCAGGTCCAGCGCCCCCACACGGTCGTAAACCTTCTTAGTGTTGATGATGAGATCGTCAGTCAGCTGCTGGATCATCTCGGGGGTCAGGTCCCAACGGAGCCGGTTCTCAGAGCAGACCGGCGCCGGGCTGCCAAACACCACCTCACCTGGGGGGACAGGTGGGGACAGGTGGGGAGGGGACAAGAAGCAAATTAATATTCAAACATTACTCTGTAAAAATACTAGTAATAAGTCCTTTATCATTATTATATTATTACTGATAAAACAACAATAAATTACTTTTGTACAGCACTTTTCACAGTTCTTAAAGACAATGAATGTTGGTTACTTAAATCTGTAACAGTGAATTTCAAGTTATAGTTGTTGTACCTGTCAGATAAATGTAGTAGAGTTTATAAAATAGTATAAAATGGAAATATTAAAATGAAGTACTTCAGTATATACAGATACAGATGTGAGGGTATTTTTTATATTGAATTATGAATTTCTGATCATTTTCTCTCAAAATGCCTTCAGAGTTGAACAAAACTAAAAATAAGTATAATTTTTACTGGGTTCACATTTCGATTAATTATGCAAGATTGTTATCATCACATACTCTATCTTAGCTTTCACATCTCTATTTTGTTTAAGGTTAAAGAGGAATATAAGTATTCTAATATCAGCAGAATAAGAACATTTAGAGGATACAATCGGTTTTATAAACGCTGTGATGAATTTCTCAGAAAGCAGCGTTAACTTTAAATTGACAGATTTTTAAATGGAGTTTGGCGCGCAGCTCCCGTCGCTCGGTGTTGCCGGGGAGCTTCTGGAGATTAAGCCGTGTGTTGATGCTCGCTGTCGGCCTGAAGATTATGCTGCTGGTTGCCGTTGAAAAAACAACACGTTTACTATGGAAGAGCTAACATGCTGAACGTAAACAGGAGCAGAAACAGCTGCTGTTAAAACTATTCGGATTTATTCTGAGTTATTCTGAGTTCCTGTAGACTACAGTGAGACTTCAGGTGGAACATGCTGTGTTTCAATAAACCGGCTCATGTGCAGCAGCTAACAGTGCTAACATTAGCAGACTGTAACTAAGCACAGAAAAGAAGAAACGCTGAGAGCAAACGTTAAAATGATTCGGTTTGATTAAAAAACATCAGGTCTGTGCTCACCTGTCGGCCCCATAATCCAGAGAAATGAAGGTTTGCTCGGTCCAAACAGTGAACTGTCACTGAGCTGAGGATGAAGAGGAGCAGCGGCAAGAGGGCGACACTTCTTCTGCGCTGTGTTTTTACAGCCGCTGGGATCACTTTAGTCTCATTACTGCCACCTGCAGGATTTAATCATGCACTGTTATCTCATTGTACCACAGTCTGTTTGATTTTAGAAACACAAATACTTTTTCTCCTCAACACACCCAATCACACTTTTTTTATTTATTCAAATTTATTTTTAATAAGATAAGATAACCCTTATTTAATACCCCAGCAGGGAAATTTGCAGTGTTACAGCATCACAGGTGCAATAGCAATTGACATAAGACAAAAACAAGATAAATATCATAATGTTATGAATCATTCATTAATGTCATTTATCACAAAAACAGATTTTTTTTACTAAATTATGTGTTCCATCTTTAAAAAAACTTACCAACAAATAAATCAAAATTTCTTTTGTTAAGAGAAATTGTTGAAATATTTAGTAAATAATGGGTGGTGCAAACCACCTTGGGGACTGTGGCTGAACTGATAATGAAGAGGAAATGCCTTTCCTACCTTACTGTGTACAGATATATCTAATTTTATTTGATCAATTAATTAATGTCATCTTATCTTACTTGATTTAATCTTACCTATAATAATAATAATTATCATCATCATCATAATAATAAATAATAATAATAAGATAAACTGAGAAAAAGAAGGTTTCATGTTTCTGATGTCTTTATTCTGAAGGGCAGTTTCCGGTGAGGTCAAGTTTTACCGTCACCTTGACTACACCGCAGTGGCGCCTTCTTCTGACGCCATTAACTCCGCGACCTGCTAACCTAACTTGCTAAGTGTCGGTTCGGAGTCGCCGGAAGATCCGCCGCCGCCTCCGCCGTTAACTGTCCGGTACCGGGCCCATCCAGAGCGGACTCACGGACGCAGCCGGTAGGGAAACGCCCCACCGTGTTCTCCCGTTAGATCTCACGGTGTGACTGTTTATTAACAGCTGGACATGCGCTGTTAGCAGCTGAGCTAGCTGTTAGCTGCAGTGAAAACACGTCACGCGGAGCTCCCTCTTAAAGTTTACTGATTTAACGTGACGTCTCGCTGTACGCCTCTGACATCACATGTTGAAGGCTGTATGGACCCGTCCGGACCTGGTCCACAGTTCGGCTCCTGTTTGTGCCAGCAGCAAACTTTCAGTCCGGAGCAGGGAGGGTTCAACCGGCCGGACCTCCTGTCGTGTCCCGGTCTTGCTCACCGGGACTCAGCGGGGGCCGCGCGGCGTGAATCAGCACATTATCAGGCGGGATTCTGTTCACCGAGAAACACTTAATAAACCAGCTGAACTAACTATGTAACATGACGTCATGTTCACAGTGACCTCTTCATGGTGAGCTGCCTGTGACGTCACTTAGCCTGGTGTTAGCCGCTAATGTTAGCCGTTAGCCGAGCTGCTGGAATGTTCCAGAGCTAATGCTAAAGGCTAACCTGAGCGCGTGAGTCTAACGTGACACACTTTAATCAATAATATCATCATCATCGTTATTTATATTTCAGGCACAGACTCGGTGCTTCAGCATAAAATCAAGCAAAATAAGCAAATATGACAAAAACGTGTATGGTGAGAAGGTACTACACACAAGCAAAATATAACTCAAAACACGTGAAAAGCAGATAAATCAATATATTGATTAATCAACATGTGATACGTCAATTACAAATCAAGTCAGTGAGGTCACACGTTCATTTCATCTGTTTCTGTTTACGTCTGTTCACATGACTGATGACATCATACCGCTGTGATTCACCCGCATGACTTCCTTTCTCCCTCAGTGACGTCACACCGTCACCATGACGGACAACAAGCGTCTCGCCTTCTCCATCATCCAGTTCCTCCACGACCAGCTGCAGTCGGGCAGCCTGAGCTCCGGAGCCCAGGAGAGTCTGGAGGGTGGGTCTGGACTCTGCTGGTCTCTGTTAAACTTTACTGAACTCTGCTGGACTGTACTGACTCTGCTTTGTGTCTTTCCTGTCCTCTTCACGTTAAGATGTGACTGTCAGTAGTTATTTAGTTTCTGACTCAAATGCTCTCCTCAGTTTGTTTAACGTCGTTGTTGTTCTGCAGTTGCTGTTCAGTGTTTGGAGACGGCGTTTGAAGTTTCGACCGATGACCAGTCCCTCGCCGTCCCCGTGACGTTACCGGAGATCTTCGCCTTAGCCACAGCAAAGGTAGACTCTCTCTGAGTGAAAGAGATCTGATTCTCCGAGTGTTGAATCTGAAAGGACAGATGAGTTGGAGTTTTGAGTCACTGGTGTGTTGACTCTCAGCGTTTGTGTGTTTCAGTATCCAGCTGCAGAGTCGCAGGTCAACAACAACTCCACCCAAAACACCCTCACTGAGGAACAGAGAGCCGAGGCAGAGACGCTCAAAACTGAGGGTAAGACGAGGAGGAGGAGGAACTCTTCGGCTGAAAGTCTGAAGAGTCTCAGTAAAGCATCTGCTGTTTTTTTTATGTGTCAGTGATGAGCTGATGGGTTTGTCCCGACTGCAGGAAACGATCAAATGAAAGTGGAGAATTTCTCTGCTGCTGTTGAGTTTTACTCGAAGGCCATCGCCATCAACCCTCAGAACGCCGTTTATTACTGCAACAGGTCGGTGTGCCGTCCCTCTTTTAAATACTCAACTCTTCATTCACAGACTAAATAAGAAAACAGAAATGATTCTGTTGTCGCTCCTCTGTATGTAATCTCGAGGTTGTGTCAGGTAAAATGTGAACCTCGGTGCAGGGCGGTCCGGTCCCTGCTGGTGTCCTCACTTATTTTGCAAGAAACAGAAAACCAGGTACAGCAGGACGAGATAGGAAGATTAGTGTGTGTATGTTGACTGCAGCCAGGTAGAGAAGAATGAAGGAGAATTATACGTCTGATGTTAGCTGTCCTGAATCTGTATCAGAAAGACCACATGAAGAATCAGTATCAGGTATCAGTACCGGTACACAGAAGTACTGTTTTCAGAGCTTTACTCTCTGTAATTACAAAAAAAACAGGTCCAGACTTCTTAATGTCACCGTTGTTATTGATGTAGAACATTTTACCCCCCACCACCTCCGTCCTTTCAACCTCCAGCCTGTCGCAGTCTGTCAGAGTGAGCAGCTGTCATGTGTCTTCAAAGTCTGAGAGTCACATTACAAACAGAGAGAGCGTTGTCTGCGTCCTGTTTTGAAAAGTTCAGAGTGCTATCAGCTTGCCATTGGCCTGACTGTGTGTGGGGTTACGTCACATGGTTTCTCTATAACATACTTTACTGTCAGATACAGAAATTTTCCACCGAGTGATTTATCAGAATCAGTATTCAGCCTCAGTCGTTGGTGTGGTGTTTCTCTCTGTGTGTGCAGGGCTGCAGCATACAGTAAACTGGGGAACTACGCTGGAGCGGTGCAGGACTGTGAACAGGCCATCAGCATCGACCCAAACTACAGCAAAGCCTACGGGAGGATGGGGTGGGAAACACCTCGCTCTCTGTTCACCTTACAGAACACAGTTCTTCACTTCTGTCCTTTAGGAGCTGTCTAATCGCTGGAAATGTGTTTCTGTTATGAGAGTTAAAATGAGAACTTTTCTCAGGGGATTCACACTGAGGCAGGGAGTGTTTTTAGCCAAGTGCAACATAAGGACAGATATAAATCAAGTTTGTCACGTACACGTAAATAAAGCTGGACGACACATCTCAACCTCCTCCTGCTGTAATAATGCTAAAATATCTTTGATCCGGGTGCCACCGTCTTGTGCTGTGACGTCATTTGCAGCCAGAGTCTGTGTAGTGGTGATTGGGGGGGGGTTCAGTGTTGAGGTCCCGTCCAGCTTGATCAGTAATCAGAGACTATTATGTTGTATCATCTATTTTTATATACACTCTATGAATGATCCACATTACAACAGGTAGAATAATTTCTGTAATGAAATATTTTACAAAAAATAACCTTCAACATTACATGAATATTTTAGAGAGCTGAGCATCGCTGATGTGTTGACTGTCATCTCTTTATTTGTTTGTTTGTGTCTCAGCTTGGCTCTGGCCAGCCTCAACAAACACACAGAAGCAGCCAGTTACTATAAGAAAGCTCTGGAGCTCGACCCCGACAACGACACCTACAAAACCAACCTGAAGATCGCAGAGGAGAAGATGGAGACCTCCAGTCCTGTAAGAACAGAGGAAGTCCACTGACTCTGATATTCTGAGCGGTGATGATGCAGTGATAGCTCTGTCCTCTCTCTCTCTCTCTCTCTCTCTCTCTCTCTCTCTAGTGTCTCTCTCTCTCTCTCTCTCTCTCTCTCTCTCTCTCTCTCTCTCTCTCTCTCTCTCTCTCTCTCTCAGACAGCGGGGATGGGGGGAGTTGATCTGGCCGGTCTGCTTAGTAACCCCGGCTTCATGAACATGGTGAGATCTTTTCTTCTATCTGTCAAAACTCTTTAATAACCAGACATGAGAAATCTTTATAAGATGCATCAGCCTGTCTACTGCAGTGTGGGTGTAAGCAGGTGGACAAAATATTAGAAACATCTCATTATGATGCACTGAGTCTAAATGGTTCAATCCTCCTGTTTTGACCTGAGCGAGCTTTAATAAAGTTTTGTTGAATATTTGTCCGTCTGTCTGTCTGTCTGCAGGCGTCCTCCCTGATGAACAATCCTCAGGTTCAGCAGCTGTAAGTGGATCTTAGCTTTCTCTGGTTTCGTGTTTCTTCCTCTCTGGTTTGTTGAGGTTGACTTCCTGTCTCTCCTCTCTCCCCCAGGATGTCGGGGATGATGTCAGGAGCGTATGGTGGGATGGGGGGAGGAGTAGGAGGTTTAGGAGGAGCAGCAGCAGCTGCAGCGCCTCCTGGACCGGCTGGAGCTGCAGGAGCCGGAGATCTATCAGGACTGATCCAGGCGTACGTAGAGCAGTGATGGACGATCATCTCTTCCTGTCTCAGATGTTTTTATGCTCCACCGTGGAGAGGAGGACTTTGTGTTTGGAGGGTGATGTTTGTCTCTCTTCGTGTTGCAGAGGTCAACAGTTTGCTCAGCAGATGCAGCAGCAGAACCCCGAACTCATCGAACAGCTGAGGAGTCAAATCCGCAACCGAACGCCCAGCGCTGGAAACGAGGAGCAGCCGTGACACTCAGCAAATACAGTAAGTACTCTGATTGCTCCTCAGGTGAGAAACGACTGTTTTCTGTGTTTAAGGAGGACGAGAAAAAGTTCCAGCAAATCAAGAGAACTTACAGTGCGTCAGAGGTCCAAGAAGTACTGGATTTTATTATTTACTGGACATTTTACATTTGTACTAAAGTACAAATGTTAAACATCAAATAAGCTCATTTTAACAGCTTTACATTCTGCCTCTGTTGTGAATGTTGCCCTGAGGATCTATAAAGTTTTATTTTATTTTATGATAATATAATTAATTTGCTGTTTAAGCTCTTCAAAACTGTACTCAAGTGGTGCTTGTGTAAATATACTTAATTACTTTCCTCCACTGCTGACCTTTGAGCTGTTGTGGATCACATGACAGTGAAAGCAAGAAAAATAAATAATAACTCTGCTCTAGTTCATGTGAAGAAGTAACTGAGCAGATTTTGGATCTTTTCGTGGCTCAACACTGAAGTTTTTATTTCTTTTATTTTGGCGGTGGCTCATCTCTGGCTTCCTGTCTGTGTTTCAGGTGGACAGGTGTGTGCGGAGGAGAACAGCTGATTTGGATCATTTAATACTCGAAGGACTAAAAGGAAGTTGTTTTTTTTTTTGTTCCATCACTGAAGAATTCCTGCACGAGAGAACGAGAGGCCTCCCACTTCTCCACATTCAGGAGCCACGTCACCAAAAAACGACAAACACACACTTCCTGTGGCTCTGTGTGGTTTTTAGGAAGAACACTTTAATGTCAAACACAGATTATTACTAATGAGTCATGATAAAGAGTTTAAAACAGAAGCTTGAAATCTCTTCTTAAAACTACACAGTGTAACTTTAACTGTTTTGTCCAATAGTGTGTGTGTGTGTGTGTGTGTGTGTGTGTGTGTGTGTGTGTGTGTGTGTGTGTGTGTGTGTGTGTGTGAGAGAGAGAGAGGGAGAGTGTGAGAGAGTATGTGTGTCACGTGGAGCTGTGAGGAAGCAGCGGGAGGCAGAGACCTGTTCACAGTTCGGGAATTAAAAAGAACATCTCGACATTTTACACCTCCTCCTGTCTGCCGTCTGTTGATTCAGATGTTCTGCTCTTTGTTTTCCTGATCAGCAGCTTCACGCACAAACTGACTCGCAGGTCTGATTCAGTAGTTCGGAAAGAAGTTCACATGACTGGTTTGATTAAAAAACAGTGACTGTCAATCTGTTCTGCCCACGATGACTTTAATGAATTTTTGTTTCTTCCTCTTACATTTGATCCTTTTAGAGGCGTCAAAGAGGTAAAGCTATCTCACAACCTAAAAGATTGAAGAAAAAAAATATGATTCAGACATGATTTTTTTTCCCGTTAATCGTGGCGATTAACGGGATATGAATCAGTTCTATCTGCTGAGCGTTTGAACACACAAAAGGGATGTGAGTTTTTAGTTTCTCTCGATGTAAGAAACAAGCAGTTCAAAGATGGTAATCTTATAAACAACTATTGTGTATTACATTATCACTGTAAACTTGACCAACAACATACAGTGTCTATATATATGAATGTTTCTGTAAATTAAAAACAATACAACTTCAGCAAAAGAATAAGTAGTAAGTATGTCCACAAAAATGCAATACAGTGTGCAGGATTAAAAAAAGCATTTCTACAGAACAACATGAGTTTTCATGTTCATATTTCAGGCTTCTCTAAAAGGATCCAGCTGAATCTGAAGCATCATTAGTGAAAACTTGAGCTGTGTCTCACCTGAAGTCCTTCAGATCACCTGTATGTGAAGCTGAGCTGCCTCAGACTGAACTGAGGTTATAAACACCAGTTTAAACACATTTAATCAGAGCAGGCAATGTTTACCTGAGTGAATATTAATAAACTCATTCATTGATCTTTAACTTGATAATAATATTACATTTATTTCGATCTATTGTCACTTCTCTGAACTCTGTAGAAATAAACCTGCTGTTTATATTCTCTATTCAAATAGTTCTCCATCTCAGGTATTTATAACACACACTTTTCACAGCAACAGGAAGTCGTTTTATTTTAAGGTGTCACTTCTATTTGTAGAGCTTCCTGTCGCAGGTGAGTTAATGTTTATTTCTGTGTTTGTTTATGGATTAAAACACACCTTAAGTTCATTAGTTTGTTTTCCTCAGTGTTTACGGTCTGTAACGTCATCAGGAGCTCAACCACTCAGCGCTCAGCGGCTGTGTGACGTAATAAGGAAGTGTCCCGGTTCACCTGGAGATCAGACGGAGGCTCGGACAGGTAAACACGCGCTCTGTAGGTCATGTTGTTGTTTTTGTTGGTGTTTATCATGCTGATGAGGAGCTGAGGTTAGACACCAACACACAGACCTGAACAGCTGTTTTCTGTTTATAACCGCAGATTTCCTCTGTTAGCCGTTTTGCTCCCGGAGGCTAAGAGCTAGCTAACGTTAGCACAACAGACCGGAAATAGATTTATTTATCTCCAACACAAATCAATAAAATGAGTCAGAAGAACTGAAGAAGTTAAATGAAACGCGTTTGGTGATTGTATTATAAAGAGAGAAGCTTAATGTAAAAAGAAGGCATAAAAATTAGTTTATCTGTCATGAAGCGTGGTTTTATTGTGAAGGTCCTCACAGGAAGTAAGCTTCAACATAACGATTTAAAAAAATGAATGAAAACAGTCAAAGAAACTTCCGGTGAAGAGTCTCAGTTTCTGCTTACTTTATATATTGCTTTATGTATTAAACGATTCATCTTATTATAATTGTAATTCAATATAATTAGAATGTAAACAAATATATATAATTGATCATTACCTTCTCACCTCCCCATCCGTTCCCAGCTCACAGTGTCCTTCTCTGTCCCAGCAGATCCAGTGGAGATGTCCCAGTAGACCCAGCAGATCCAGTCCAGCAGTGAGCAGAGCGTCAGGATGGACATCCTGGTGGCCAAGCTGCTCGGCCTGCTGGGATTGTTCGGCCTCATGCTGGCCGGCGTGCTGGTCCCAGTGCGCCTCCTGCTGGTCGACTACGACAAGGCGCACAGATACAGGAGAGCGCTGTCTCTCTGCAACTCGTTCGGAGGAGGCGTGTTCCTGGCAACATGCTTCTTCAACGCTCTGCTGCCTGCAGTCAGAGACAAGGTCACACACACACACGCACACACAATGCAAATGAAATCTTCTAAACACTTTCAATAAAAGTATAAAACGCGAGTTTACAATTATCCTGGAATGGAAAACTTTATGAAAACTCTCCTGTTCTGTGACGTTCAGAGATTCAGAGTTTGTGTCTGATGAGTGCGTCGGCTCTCTTCAGGTGGCCAACGTGTTCCAGCAGCTGAAGATCAGCAGTGATTATCCTCTGGCGGAGACAATGATGATGCTCGGCTTCTTCCTCACTGTCTTCGTGGAGCAGGCCGTCCTCACCTTCAGGAAGGAGAAACCGTCTTTCATCGACCTGGAGACCTTCAACGCTGGCGGCTCTGAGGCCGGCAGCGACTCCGAGTACGACACGCCCTTCATCTCCTCGGCGCGGGGCTCTCCGGGCGGCGGTGGGCGGCGCTCTCACGGACACCAGCACGGACACTTCAGCCCGGCTGAGCTTGCGGGGGCGGGGCCTCTGCGGCTGGCCAGCCTGGTCCTGGCTCTGTCGGCGCACTCCGTGTTCGAGGGGCTGGCGCTCGGCCTGCAGGAGGACGGAGCCAAGTTGGGCAGCCTCTTCCTGGGCGTGGCCGTGCAGCATGAGACGCTGGCCGCCGTGGCGCTGCTGGAGTGAGCGTGGCCAAGGCGTCGCTTGGCATGAAGGACGCTACCAAGCTGGGCGTCACAGTGAGCCTGATGATCCCGCTGGGGATGGTGGTGGGGATGGGCATCGAGTCGGCTCAGACGCTGGCGGGCGGCGTGGTGTCTGTGGTGCTGCAGGGACTCGCCGCCGGCACCTTCCTGTTCGTCACCTTCTTCGAGATTCTGTCCCGAGAGCTGGACGACAAACAGGACCGGCTGCTCAAAGTGCTCTTCCTCATCCTCGGCTACGCCACGCTCGCCGTACTCGTCTTCATCAAGTGGTGACAGACAGGAAGTGCCCGACACACAGCAGTACCAAAGTAACTCCGTGAAGGCGGTGGAGTTCAAACACAAATTATTTATTTTCTGAAGGAACCTTTAAAACAAATGAACCCCCTCAAACATTTCAACTTTGCTGACCTGCAGCTTTTAATGTCTCAGTGACGTACAGGTGTACTCCGGGACGCTGTGACATCACTGTGGGCGTGGTCCTCTGTGGTTTAAAGCTCCCCGAAGACTTTTCTCCTCCTCCTCAAACTAACATTACAAAGGCTTTTTTTTTCTTTCATTAGCTTGTGTTAGCTTGTGAGCATTCTTCTTCTTCTCTGCCTCTGTTGGTACATTCCCTCTTTTCACCTGTTGATCGTGGGAGCAGGAAACACTGCTTACCTGGCTGCAGGGAGGCACAGGTGTACTGCAGCACACGGTGACATCAATGTTACAGGTACAAAAGTATTAGCATTAAAATATATTTTAAGTACGAAAAGAACTCGTGCAGAAAAATATTTATTATTGGCTGATAATTATTGATCATTAATGTGATCAGCACGTTAATGGTAAAAATGGATTTTAGTGAATTATTATTATGGTGGGTCACCTGTGAACTTCACTCCAGGGATCAATAAAGTTTAGTTTTAGCCTTTAAAAATGAATCATAATTTATTTGTTGATTATGTTTTATACTAATAAGCTGAATAACTTTAGTAATCAAATAAATGTGGCAGCAGTAAATAGGAGTGTGTACCTTTAAAAGTGAGCTTCAATAATCAAGTAAATGTACCTTAGTTACTTTACACTACTGAATCATATATGAAGAAGTTTAATATCTAATAAGTCTTTCCGCTGATTCTTTAATATGAAGCAGTTAAAGCCCCCCCCAATATAAAATCACTGGAGCCTTTCAGAGACAGTCAGGATTAATCTGTTTAATTCTGTTTATGTCATTTCCTTTTTTGTGTGTGTTCATATCGTGAGCTTGAACAGTTTTGTATTAACGATGGTTTGTGTCATCTCTTCGTTGTGTCATATTTCTCTTGTGTTTGTTGAAATTAAAAAGATTATTATTGCTTATTATTCAAACAGTTTGATTATTTATTGGAAGTAAACAGCAGCTGACGGAGCAGATGAATGTGATGCTTCATGTGTTCACGTGTTTGTGTCTCCTGATGGATGAGTCCCTCTTTTAGCCCTGTATTTGGTCTGCTTAGTCTCTTCGGCTGCTAAAAGCTCCACCATGTTGAGATGTGAGCAGAATTTCCATCACAACTAAACAGAACAGGTGATAAATAAAGGAAACTAATTGTGTGAGTTCAAACTGTCAGTGACTAAAACACTAGTTTACAGTTTGGATCTATCTGTGTGAAGTATTTTAAACCGTTTTCATGATTGTACACACTGATGTGACCACAGTGTTTTTCCTGATGTGTGTTTATTAGCAGGATGAACACACATTTTCATTAAAGCCTGTGGAAAGTTTGGAGCAGAAACATGAGAAAGTTTTTCTGCAGATTTTGACCCAACAGTTTTTTATATTTTAACTGATGAAGCTGACAGTTGAGAGACTATCAAAAGATTATTGATAACCTGCCAGCTACAAATCAGCCACAGCAGTCCACCAATCATCATCTTTGTTTTTATAAAAAACCTTGTTTTCTTGGCTGCTGCGAGCTTCATCTACAAAGATTTTGCAGTGAAGAAGACACGTCAACACTCAACAAAGCTGAATATCAGCCACAAGCTGACACTTAAACAGAGTCTGAGTCCTGCAGGGCCGACTGACACTTTACACCGAATACTGAGCTTGTTTATGTACCAGGAAAGCATCAGAAGAAACAGTGTCATAAGTCTGTTACATCACTGAGGGGTGACGGATGTCGCATTGGAAAAACAAGCCAGAACACAGAGTGGTGAGAGGAAGAGGAGATCTGTGACACACCTGGGTCAGGTGATCAACCTTCAACAGCTGTGCAGCCGTGGAGACAGAAAACAGAGCAACAGGAACCAATCAGACGAGACGTTTCAGTTCTTAAAATTTCATCTTTAAAGTCTAAATAACGAGTGAAATCACACTCTGAGCTGTGCAGTTTGTTTCTCTTTCTTTCTGTGAATTAAAAACAGCTCTGATGTCTCCTCGTGACTGTTAAACGTCTCAAACATCCGTCAGTCTTTATTTTCTAAGACCAGCAGGAGTCACTAAAGCTCTGAAGTCAAATGTTTTAAATCCTCCACAGAGGAGCTGGAAGTTGAAATGAGCTCCTCTCAGTCTGCTGTTCCTCATGAGGACACTTTTTAAAGGTCAGTCTGAAGAAAACCTGCAGGCGAAGGAGTCCATGTTTTACTGCGGTTCTGGTTTTGGTGTCCGACTCTGGTTGACCTGCAGGTTCTGCGTCACGGCGGCCTTCTGAGCTCTCAGGCAGCGATGCCTCTAATGACAGTGATTGGATTAGTGCCGATGCTCCAGAGTTTGGCTGTTTGCTGACACACTTTAAAGCGAGCTGTGAGAAATCCTAACGTCAGGACCTGCAGCTCTGAATTAATCCCAGAGTTTAGTTCAGCTGTAATGTGATCAATAAGAGATCGATCACAGATTATCGAGGTGGAGCTCAGAGGGCGGTCTGTTTTCTCTTTATTATTTATGTGTGAAAACCTGAATAAATGACAAACATGATGGATGCAGATGTTTCCTCACAGCGGCACTTTGTGGATCAGTGAACATCCTATCATGCTCTGTGTATAAACGCTGATTCAGTCTTGATTGTTGGAGCTCTGATGGCAGCAATGTTTCAGCAGGAACAGAGAGTGAAGTGGATGTTTGATAAGGGATGAACATGAATCAGATGCTGTGGCCTTCACAGTCAGCACATCTCAACCCAGCTGAACAGCTGTGGGAGGTTTTGGAGCGACGTGTTAGACAGCGCTCTGCACCTCCATCATCAAACACCACATGAGGGAATATCTTTGGAAGAATGTGTTCATCCCTCCAGGAGAATCAATGAAGCTGCTCTGGAGGAGGACCAACACCTCACTGACACTTTATCAGCTGTTATTATTATTATTATTATTATTATTATTGTTGTTATTATATCATTTACACACTTTATCAGCTGTGTTATTATTATATAATAATACTACTACTATTACTACTACTTAATAATAATAATAATTATAATTATTATTATTTTTTTATTATTATTTGTAGTATTATTATTATTACATCACTAACATACTTTATCAGGGTTTTAACTTTAATTTGATGATAATGTTGAACAGAAGAGGCCCGAGGATGGAGCCTTGGGGAACCTCCACGTCTACTTTTGTATGGGCTCAAATGTGCTTCATAGATGAACACAAAGTGATCTCTGGACCAGTGAAGCTTTTCTGGAGGCAGCAGGTGGACCAACACCTCAGTGAGATACTTTATGAAGGCTTAGACTTTTAATGTCCCCTTTCTGTATATAGATTAGTATGTATGTATGAACATGGTGAATATAATAAAGCATAATGTGAAAAAAGAGCTTTTTTTTCTAGTTTTCTGATGTAAACTTTGACTCACACTCAGAATCTGACCCCAGTTTGAGCCCATTCAGTGAAACCTCACTTTAAACCTGCAGGATCCTCTGACCTTTGTTGACAGTTTGACCCCGGC
This sequence comes from Scortum barcoo, assembly GCA_023238725.1. NCBI lineage: Eukaryota > Metazoa > Chordata > Actinopteri > Centrarchiformes > Terapontidae > Scortum > Scortum barcoo. The sequence continues at coordinate 28,294,479 of CM041538.1, forward strand.
AGACCAGCTAAAATGACTAAAAGGCAGCGGGATCGGGCTGAAGATCTGGGTCCAGCAGCAGGACCAGATGCCACAACAAAGGCGTGTGAGGTGTTATTCCACCTCTCTAAGCCTCTTACAGTCTGTAAGTCTGCCTGCAGGACTGCAGTTGGCTCCGATCGGGCCGTGATGATTTAATCCCTCAGTGGAAAAGGTTAGCGCTCGTCTTTGGCTCTCTCAGGTTTGTCACCCTGCCAGCCGCAAACACAGAGAGGAGGACCGCCACAAATCTGGGAGGCATGGAGGAGCTTCTGCTACCGAGCGGCGAGGAGGAGGTGCGATCCGATCACAGCTCCTATGTTCCAGGAGAGGCAGGGAGGACGATGGGCGACCGAGTGAAGAGCTTCTTCCTGGTGACGCTGAAGGAGGACCTGGGGAAGGGCGTGAGGGACTTCTGCAAGAGGAACGGGCTCCTGACGCTGTCGGTCATCGCCGTGGTCACCGGCTGCACACTGGGCTTCATGCTGAGAGGAACTCAGCTGTCCACACAGGTACGACTCACCTGTCTGCTTCAGCTTCCTCTTGATCCTTTAAGGTTCAGTCCAGACTCACCTGGGACTCCCACAGCCATCCTTTCTATGACCGTCCTTTAAATCTCCTGTTGATATTTTACTTTAAACTTCCTTTTGATATTTTCCTATAAACCTCCTTAATACTTGAATTTGAATACTAAAATACTTGCAGACTAAAATTCCCAACAAAACTCACCTGTATGATCTCAAAATTAGCTCCTTTACTACTTTCCTTTAAACTTCCTGTTGATATTTTTCCTTAAACTTCCTGTTGATATTTTCCTTCAAACTTCCTGTTAAGCTCCTGCATTGATAAAATTTAAGCCCAATTATAGTTTCCTTTAAATTTCTTATTGATATGTTTGTATAAATTTCCCTCCAAGATGGACCTTACGTTTGCTTCTGTCCTGATGCTTTAAGTTTCTTGTTGACACCTTTAGTTTCACCTGCTTGGACAGATTTCAGCTTTCAGTAGCTAAAGAGACAGAAATTTTCTCTCAGGAGGTAAAGGAGACCAAACACAGAGCTAAAAGAGAGACTGACATTAATCAGCTGATATGGACACATGAAGGATGATGCTGCTGTGTGTCTGCAAACTTTCACTTTAGTGGTTAATTAAACATTTTGATTCAGATAAGCTAATTATTATACTTTCCCTAAAATTACATTCAGCTCGGCTGCTAATTAAACTGTTTGCTAGCAGCTAAAAATGTTTGGTTCAAGTTAGCTAACGGTTGAATTTAGCAGCTAAACTTGATAACGTCGAGTTTGTGAAGAGTTCAGGTTAGTAACTTAACACATTTTAACCACAGCGTCTTCATAAGTGATCATATGTGAGATGTTGGTGCTCATTTATCAGTGAAAGGTAGAAACCAGAGCAGATCTGAGCAGGAATCATCTGTGATTCATCGAACGTTCGTATCCCACCAATCAGGCGAGAATCATCTGTGGTGATAAATGTGGCGTCTGAAAACAATCATCATTTTAACTTTACAGCATAAATCTAATCCAGCCAAGATGATTAACATCTTCGACCTGCAGACAGAAAAACTGACGTCACAAATTCAGTTAAACAGCAGGTTTCATCTGAAGCCTGAAAATCTCATCAAATGAAATCACAAAAATAAAAAATGAAACGGAATCTCTGTTTTTTTTTCAACAGCATTAATGTGATCAGACACAGCTGAGCTTTGAACATTTAAATTTATACAGCCGTGATATTTTTAAAGGTTTATATCACAGTTCTTTACATTTTCTGTCAGAGATATCTGACACATAGTGGATGCAGACCTTTATGAAGTAGATATTTTGTTAGAGATTACATATGTTGAAATGATGAATACAAGTCTGTCAGTGTGATTGATCTTATATCAATCCTCCACATTCGAGACATATGAGTTGAGAGACTCAATATGAAATTTGAACGCGACCCTTCGTTTTACGTTCGTATGTTTACAGCCTGTTCTGCTGCCAAGTGGCTAAAAAGGAACTTATAGCAGGTTTAAATTTCCCATCAGGACTCATTTGTTTGGTTTGAATTTGATGCTGTTCGTGGACTCGAGTGAGCGAACAGGTGAAGTGATGCACGTTCATGAAGAAAAGAAACACACCAGAGTGAAACAAACGTGGACGTAAACCAGGCAGGCAGTAAAACCCTCCAAAGACCTGAAAACGTTCTTTTAAGATGGAAGTGGACCGGACGGGTTTATCAGAAGTTTTCTTCAGAGATGCTGAATGAAAACTGTGTGTGTTTACAGAGAAACTCCACGTGGAGCTTTAATTCACCATCACACCCTTTTTGGTACTTTCTGTGAAACCAGCAGCTAATTCTCTGCAGGTACACGCTGTTCTTGTAGAAATCAGCGTCAGGAAGCGTTAAGAAGCGCAGAGGGAGGTTGTCGTCGGTCCAAATCCACTATCATTAATACCTCCATTCATTAGGAGGCTGTCAGCCTGTCAGGCAGAGCTGACCGAGTCCACCCATCAAACTGTGCAGGAAAGAAAGACACCGAGCTCTCTGTCACAGAAAAACTACTGACTGAATCAGAGCTAAAAAAAAAAAAATCACTCAGGGAAAATGCAACTTTGAACAAATCAGTTCATTGTTTGAGTCGTTCTTTTGCTTTTCTCTGATATTATGAACACTTTGTGTGAAAGTACTGAAAGTATTAACACCACAATGTTAATCAGCAAAATGTGTTTAAAGTATCAAAGAAAAAGTACTTTTATTAAAGTATATTATTACTGATTCATTCATGTGTAAGCAGCACTTTACTGATGAAGTGTAATAATACGTTTTTTTATCAAGCTGATCATGTGTTTTATAAAATCTTATTTAATCTTAAAAGTGACTTTAGATACTGTGGTGCCATAAAATCTGCAGTATTTCCTTTGAGTTTAAACGTCATTGAACTTAAGTACCTCACATTTTTACTTTCTTAATTACTTTACAGCTTTTACTCACAAAATAAGACATTTGAAGACCTTTGGCTCTAAATCATAATTAATTTTTATCTGGATAAATAAATCATGTTCTGCTAGTTTACAGATAAAACAGTTCATTTATTAAAGGATAAATAATCCTCAGATTAAATTATAATTCAGATCAGTTGGTAGGGACCCTAAAATGAATCAAGAAAATACAACAATTACAAATATTATACAATAATAATAATACAATTACTTTATTTCAGATCGACTTCACAACCTCCGCATCAGGAAAATAGATACAAAAACAAGCTGAAACCTTAATTAAGTCTTTTTTTGTGCTCAGTATCTTTAATTTTCTTCTGCACATTTTAGCTGAATAACACTCAGCATGCAGAGCGTCTGACGTGTTGGTTATAAATAGTGTCATTTCTCTGTGAGCTTTCTAGGAAGAGTTGATCCATCACCAGGAGACTTTATTCTCCAGACATAAAAGCGACAGAAACATGAGGAGAATTCACACTTTTCTTCCTACTTCAGAGTGAAATGACTCTTTTCTGTTTTGGAGGAGCTGCCTGGCATTAAAAGGTCCTTCAGTGTTAAAGCTTTAAGTCGATGACGGCTGCAGACATGTGGTCATGTGTTGAGAGGAGGAAGTAAACAAAGTCACCAAATCAAAGTTTCAGAGAAGAAATCAGAAACTTCTACTTCAGTAAAAGTACTAAAACCACAGAGTAGAAATACTCTTACTGTAAAAGTCCTGCAAAGTTTTTTTTTTTAGAAAAAATAAAAGTCAGTAAAAGTACTCATTATGCAGGATAGTATATTTTATTTGATGATAATTATTGATTATCATTATTGTGTTCATCACTTTAATATTGCAGCTGGTGAAGGTGGAGCTCATTTTAATAACTTTATAATCTATAAAACATAATTAATTAGTTTATGATATGTATGGTTTAATAATCTCAATCTGCAAAGTAACTGAAGCTTTAAATGAGTGTAGTTGAGTAAAAAGTACAGAACCTCCTCCCTGAGATGGAGAAATGGTATTTTGAGTCATATTTTTTAAAACATCTTTGTCATTTCTCACCAGGCAAAGATCTACTTCTCTTTTCCTGGCGAGCTGCTGATGAGGATGCTGAAGATGCTCATTCTTCCTCTCATCACGTCCAGGTGAGTCAGGTGGACCCCCGTTATCTCACCTGTTAACAGACGGGATGAACAGGAAGTGTTTAGACAGACCTCAGACAGACAGACAGACTCAGAGAGACAGACCTCAGAGAGAGAGAGACCTCAGAGAGACAGAGACAGACAGACAGACCTCAGAGAGACAGACCTCAGAGAGACAGACAGACAGACAGACAGACAGACAGACAGACCTCAGACAGACAGACAGACAGACAGACTCAGAGAGACAGACAGACAGACAGACCTCAGACCTCAGAGAGAGAGAGACCTCAGACAGACAGACAGACCTCAGAGAGACAGACCTCAGACAGACAGACAGACAGACAGACCTCAGACAGACAGACAGACCTCAGAGAGACAGACAGACAGACAGACCTCAGACAGACAGACAGACCTCTGTGGTGTGTTGTTTTATTTCGTGTTGTCAGCCATCGTTCAGGTTTACGTTCCTGCTGCTTCCTGATGTGACTCGGTGTCGTTACCTGCTGTTGTTTCATGTCTTTAATGATCGTAGTGACACAGTGTTTATTTCAGGTGTCTGCAGATTTTATAAAAAAAGAAACGTTTTATTCATGAAGCAGCTGGACGGCAGATAAAGTCACTCAGATTATATTAAAGATCAATGCAGACTCATTTACTGACATTTAAACACATAAAACATGCTGGAGACTGTTTGATTAAAACAGTTCATTTACAACTCAAAGATTATTCACTCATTTCTGTGTGTTTGCTGCCAGCGTTTTGTTTGATGCTGTTGAATGTTAAATGAAATCAGTTTTCTATTTAAGTGGCAGCACCGTAACAGAATTCTGTTCAAAAAACATCCATTTTCAACCAAAACATCATCAACAGTCTTTGTTCTGCTTCAGAAGACGTCCGTCCGTCCTGGTCAAACTCAGCAGCTGATCAGAGAAAATCAGACTTTTCCTGAATGTTCTTTTAAAGCCAACGTTTGTCGTCCATGTGCAGTTTGATGTCCGGCCTGTCGTCCATGGAGTCGAAGGCGTGCTGTCGGATGGGCGTACTGACCGTCACCTACTACCTGTGGACCACCTTCGTCGCCGTGGTGGTCGGCATCATGCTCGTCATCATCATCAAACCCGGCGTGGGGACGGAGATGGAGAGCAACCGGCTGGGAGGGGGGCCGGTCATGACCTCAGCCGACGCTCTGCTCGACCTCATCAGGTAAAAAAGGTTAAAGGTGAAAACTTAGAGGCCATAAAGTGTCAGACTGTCTCTCTCTGGGTCCAGGACCATCTGTCTCCAGGCACAGATTTATTCTTCTGTCGTTGTGATGGTATGCTGCCTTCAGATGAAACCTGAGTTTGTGATGTGATGAAAAATGAGGCCAGCGTCCGCCTCTGTGAGCGTGCAGATTCATAAAGCAGGAGAGAAAGCAAAGCTGGATGAGCAGCGGAGCAGAAAGAAGTTGAAATCATGACGGACATTTTCATCATGTTCTGATGTTTCATTGACAGATAATAAAAATGATGATGAGTTTAGACCCTGTGTGTGCTCAGGATAAGCAGGTTAGAAGATGGATGGATGGATGGATGATGAGTTTAGAGAAAGTCAGCAGGCGTCCGTCAGTCAGCTGAACAACACAGATAAACAAATCGTAGAAAACACACCAACACACTCTCTCTCACACATCAATCCAATTACAGACGGGTTGATTAGTGTATTTTTAGTAATCCTGTGGGGATAAGTGACAGATTAGCCGAGTCAGTGGCAGTGCGATGAAATGATCTCTGCTGCGGCACGTTGGCAGACTACACTCACGAGCAGGTCCAAGGCATTTCCATCCAGCTGACCTCTGACCTCGCTGAAGGTCATATGATCTTAACGTCTGTCTCCCTCCTGGTTCATCTGTGTCTTCCTGCTGCCGGAGAGTCCCACACCTGACGTGACATCAGATATTTCAACCTTTCCTCTGAAGGTTGTGTCATGAGCTTTAGACTTAGCTCTCTGAACTAAAGAGGCCTTTGCACAAGAGTCACAAAGTGAAACTGCTCACAGAGCGACAGGACTAAATGTCTGAACGTCTGCAGGGTGGAGCTGCGATCTGAACCTGTTTGTTTCTGTTGAACTTTGTTTTTATTCAGGACCTGAAAAATGACCAAGAACAATCTGAGCTGTCAAAAATGCATAATATGCATTTATGCAAAAGTGCATAAATCCTGCAGCGTGATGTTACAATCAGAGAGCTGATTTCTTTGGTAACTCAGGTTTGTCAGTTTGAATTTGGTACGGTGGCCCTGAGAGCTCAACACACTGTGAGCCAAGAAAACACAAAAAACCAAACACAAAGATGAAGCTGGCTCCTTCATCAGTTTGACATCATGTGCAGCATTTAGAGACCCTGTGAGTCCTGCAGAAAACACGTAAATGAGAGAAATGAGGTCTGATCACAGGGTTTTGTTTAATAAGCTTTATTTTTAACATGTTCTGGTTGTTCTCCACAGGAACATGGTTCCTTCTAATCTGATCGAAGCCACATTTCAGCAGGTGAGAAAACATCCAGGACTCTTTCAGAACAAATAAAGCTCATCCGTTTTTAACTTTACTTCCTGTAACAAACCGACTGTGCTCCTTCAGTACAAAACGGACCTGATCCCTATCCTCAAAGTCCCGACCAGAACCATCCAGCCCAACTTCGTCTACGTCGTCCCCGATGAGAGCGACCCTAAAGGTCGGACGGTGTTCCTGGAGCTGACCCCTCCTCCAGAGGTCATGTACAAGACGAGTCCAGGCAGCAGCCAGCAGATGAACGTCCTCGGCATCGTCATCTTCTCCGCCACCATGGGTGAGCAGGACGCCGCTGTGTCACACAAACCTGATTTATGATGTCCTGAACTTTGACCTCTGAAGTCTGATTTGGACTTTTGGAAAGTTTAAATTCAGTCTTTTATCGTGGTTGTTCAGCAGATCAGACGTCACTTTGATGTGAACACAGTTTCTTGTGTTTCTACCCATAATCCCTTGCATTTTAGGCCTCCCCACCCTGAACATGCCACGATAATAAACAGTGTTGTTGCAGGTCTGTTGCTGGGCAGGATGGGAGAGCGAGGAGCTCCGCTGGTCAACGTCTGTCAGTGCATCAACGAAAAGTGCGTCATGAAGATCATCAACGCTGCTGTGTGGTGAGTACACACAGTACACACACAATGGTACTGTACACACACACACAGTACACACAGTACACACAGTACACACACATACACACACAGTACACACAGTACACACAGTACACACAGTACACATACACAATACACACAGTACACAGTACACACAATACACACAATACACAGTACACACAGTACACACATACACACAGTACACACAGTACACACAGTACACACAATACACACAGTACACACACACACAGTATACACACACACATACACACACACACACACGTACACAATACACACAGTACATACAGTACACACAGTACACACAGTACACACATACATACACACAATACACACAGTACACACACACACACACACACAGTACACACACAGTACACACAGTACACACACACAGTACACACAATACATACACACACATACACACACAGTACACACACATACACACAGTACACACAGTACACACACACACATAGTACACATACACACAGTACACACACACAGTACACACACAGTACACACACACACAGTACACACACACACACACAGTACACACACACACACACACAGTACACACACACACACACAGCACACACATACACACAGTACACACACACAGTACACACACACACAACACAGTACACACACACAGCACACACATACACACACACAGTACACAATACACACAGTACACACAGTACACACACGTTACTGCTCTTAGAAAACACTGGACGGTCGAAGGTGGAAACTATAAAGTGATAGTGGTCCTTGCTCGCTTCGTGCTGGTTTGTTGGGATTTTGGAGAGAAGATGTGATTTTAGTTCAAATGTCTGCAGTGACAAAGACTGTTAGTCCACTTTATTTGTAATTTATTCGTTTATGTGACTGTAAGAAGTCAAACCTGTGCTGCTGGATTTCTCTCTTGGTGTGATTCCGTTGAGCAGCTCTGAACACTGTAATCGTATCTGGACAATAAATGGAGGTTTAATCTGGATTAGATCGTTGATATTTGGGCAGACAGAGCTCATTCATGTTTACATTTTCTCTCCATGAAACATCTGACCAATGAGAGGAGAGAACGCTCACCTGGCGCTCAGTGCTGGATTGTGGTTTGACTGAAGTATCAGGTTTATCATCTCTTCACTGAATCAGACGCTGTCAATCGAACTGTGGTGTGGACTGAACAATCAGACCGTTTCCAGGTGAACTCTGAAAAACAACGAAACCACAATATGAGAACGACTTCAGCAGATCAACGTGTGCTCAACATGAACCGACAGGAAAGCGGTTTGAATATTTTCTGCAAAAATAATCTGAGACAGAAACAGAAAGTGTGTTTTAGCTGTTGCTCATCCTGCTGTAATGCTTCAGTACACACAAAGATTATGTGAGCTCATCAGAGAAGATAAATACCAAATGAACCAAAATAAAGATGTCAGAACTCAAAATAAATAATAAACACTGAAACTAAACATGAAACATCAGCAAGGAAGGATCTGATCTATATGGATCCTCATTTCACACATTATTTCTTTTCTTTTGAGCGTTTCTGTAATTTTCTTTAAGCAGCAGAGGTTTCTTTAACTCCAGTACTCCCTACCTTCAGTATTCAGAGGTATTCATACTTCGTATTTGTGTCGTAACAATCCCTCGCCCTCTGCTGAGTGACCCTGGATCTGACCTGATGACCTGTCAGGTGATCAGGTGGTGGAAACGTGCCGGCTGTGACATCATAAGGTCATCCCGCTGCAGCACATGAGCAGATTAAGAACAGCAGCAGAGTCCGTAAAGCTCTGTGACCTGATCCCTGAAGCTCAGAGTGTCCTTCAGCGCTCAGACCTTCAGACACCAAAGATTATAACGTGCTCACAGTGTGAAGTATCTCACAGACGTCGTTCAGGGATGTTTGGTTTGTCGTCTCTTTCCTCTTTGATTTGCTGATGGAGATCGGACTGAGTCTCAACAGGTCCTCATGAGTCCGTCAGTCTGAACATAAAGTCCTTCAGTTCTGCAGTTTCTACAGTCCGTGGCTGTAAACCCCTGATTAGTCTGAAAAAACAAAGAAAAGTTCACACAGATGTATATCTGTGATAACACAAACTTAGACACAGACTTTTGGCTATAACAGTTGGTGGTAAAGTGTTGGTGCTTTAATGAGACTTAGAGAAAGATTCATTGTTTTCTTCACAAGCATACACGTTTAAAAAATCCTAGATTTCGGACCTTTGTGATGTGATGATGTCTGACGATGTTTGTTCTTCCCTCTCAGGTACTTTCCGTTCGGCATCATCTTCCTGGTGGCGGGGAAGATCCTGGACATGCAGGACCCGAGCACTCTGGGGAAGAAGCTGGGCTGGTATGGCATCACCGTACTCGCCGGCCTCTTCGTCCACGGTCTCATCCTCCTCCCTCTCTTCTACTTCATCCTCACCAAGAAGAACCCCTTCTCCTACATCCGCGGGCTGCTGCAGGCCATGGTGATCGCCCTGGCTACTTCCTCCAGGTCAGAGTCCAGGACGGTCCTGTTCTAACCCGCCGGGTTTGATTGTGTTCAGGGTTTTATTAAAGTTTTATTTCTTCTTTAGCTCTGCCACGTTGCCCATCACCATGAAGTGTTTGTTGGAAAACTGCCATGTTGACCGACAGATCGCTCGCTTCGTCCTTCCTGTGGGTGCCACCATCAACATGGACGGCACTGCGCTGTATGAGGCTGTGGCGGCCATCTTTATCGCTCAGGTTAACGACTATGAGCTGGACTTCGGCCAGTTGGTCACCATCAGGTAAACCAACACTGACATAATAAAATTCTTTGAGAACATCCAGTAAGTTTTGGAAACTCTTGAAATTAAGAGTCGGGATAGGTAGAAACAAAATGTTTGACTCTGAAATTTTCCAAACAGAAAGAATCATATTTAAATTCAAGACACTAAATGTGAATGTTCATAATCATTTTGCTACTGGCGTCCAACAAGAGCTTGTAGTTGGTCCACTGTCAGTTAATCTGCATAGTAACAATCTTGTTCCTGTTTTTCTTGTAAAAGTAAATAAAACTGTCTACAGTAAAATTCAGCTGTATGCTGATGATGCAGTGATGTTTGCTTTCAAACAAGCAACAACATATTATGCAAGTCAACAAGACGACCGTTAGCTCTGACAGGTCTGACAGGACAAGTCTGTTTAAACCACTGAACAGCAGGACGCCCTGGTACATCTGTGATAAATTATACATATGCTGTTTTCATGCATGTTTGTTTGTCCGGCAGCATCACAGCTACAGCTGCTAGCATCGGTGCTGCGGGGATCCCTCAGGCCGGTCTGGTTACCATGGTGATCGTACTGACGTCAGTGGGCCTGCCACCAGATGACATCACACTCATCGTGGCCATCGACTGGATCCTGTAAGTGTCACTGTGCAGGGAGGCCTCTGTCTGAGTGTTTTAGTGAGACTTACTTTATATTATTGGATTATTATTACTGACGTGTTGTAGTTTGTCATGAAGGAGCTGCTGGGTGGTGCTGTTCATGAAAACGGATCATATTTGGTTTGATAGTCACAGGTTTTCTATCTAATGTCTTTATCTGCAAAGTAACAAGTAACTACAGCTGTAAATTAGCATGAAATGGAAATATCTCAGTACCTTGTGGTTAAGTACAGAACTTAATGATCAAATGCATTCGTCAAAATCGAGGATGTGATGACGTATAAAAGTGTTTAATAGTGTGTCCTCGTCTCTTATGTCTCTGCAGCGACAGGTTTCGAACAATGATCAACGTCCTGGGTGACGCTTTGGCGGCAGGAATCATCGCTCACCTCTGTCGGAAAGATTTCCCCCTAAGTGGGACAGGAAAGGTAAAAAAACGATGTGTGTTTTTTTTTCAATTTAACTTGAAAATTCAACTTACTATCTCACTATTTTGACTTTCCATTTGTATTATCTTTTTGTCATTGCCAAGGTTTCATCTGTTTTCTTGGCAGAAGTTGGCTTCCATGTAGAAAAGTTATTTAAAAGCAACGATTTTCTTAAAAATCAATGTAGAGACTCAAACAACAATAATTCTTCATCTCCAGCAGTTTGTGCGTCAGTTAATAAGAACAAAGGACCATCAGGAGCTTTGAGGGAGGGGGGCAACTTTAAATGTTTACAGACAGAAACCGACAAATCCTACTGGTTCTACCTTTACAGTAAAAATGAACTAAATAAGAACAAAACTTTTTTTATTCCCTTATTTCCTGTTTTAGAGAAAAGTTTCCCAAACCAAATCCACAGATTGGAAACATCAATCTTTTTTTTTTTACTTAATCACTTTTCTACTGTGAGCTGTTACTTCTTTCATGCCTGTTGGATTAAATTAGATTACAGCAGTTTTGTCAGATTGGACTGACCACCACAACAGATTAGAGGCTGATCCTGTTGAGTCTTTGCAGCCTCTGCAGCAATTGTGCTACCTGTTGCTGGGCAGAAAAGTAAATTATAACTAACCGAGACACACCTGCTAATTTAACAGAATGATTGTTAATTTAACTAAACAACCTTCAGGAAACAAAAAATAAAAAATAAAAATAAAAAAAAATACACCAACACACATATTTTGACCATTTCACTGTCAGAAGCTAAACGTGTGTTTTTGTGTGTTTGTGTGTTTCGTCCTCAGCCAAATGGTACCGTCTTACGGTACGCAGACTCCTCACACTCACAATAACTCCCACAGTGTAGACGTGCCAATGACGGAGATCCACACACACAAAGACTGCATGTTTGAGACGATGGGCGACTCAGCAGGCGAGGGGCACGCACATACCATTTACTACAACATCTGTCAGGTGTGACCGGGCCGGACCGAGCCTCAAAACACCACAGAGTCCAGGAGAGTCCGCTCAGATCTCACCGTGCCATCTGAACAGATCAGAACAGATGAATATGATCAACAGGACGGGAACCTGAGCAGCATCAGCTAAACGTGAAGGACAAACCACGAGGAGACGAGCTTCATCTGGAGACTTGGTTTCTGAGGGTATAACGACCACAACGACATTTTAATGGAGACCTGCAATCAGCACAAACTAACATGCACGCTGAATTTAAAAAGTGGAGACTGTTTCTACATATTAATCACAGAAATCCAGCAGCATCTCTTGTTGCTGTTGAAGAAATGCACGTCCAGGAACCTGACCTGCACCAGAGGATTATGGGTACACGGTGCCGTCCTGGGAGCACATTCATCATGTGGTTGCCTCCAATTTAAAGGTTTTCTATGTTTGACCTAGCGTGCCTGTGGAGACTCAGATCAGTGGAGGGATTGTAAACTGGACTGGACTCGGGATCCTTCAGGAGGAACTGCAGGGTTTGTCTGGATGGGTTCTTTTGTTCTACATTTCTCAAAGGCTTGATTTCACTTCTTGTGGCAAACGTTTTGCAGTGATACCCAGACAAGCAGGCTGTACCGTGAAGAGATGATCCAGATCAGCGCCTGGATAGGTTATCACAGCTTTTTTACTTGCTCGTCATCTTTACTCAGACTTTAAAGGCAGAACAAATCAAATCTGGATTGTTTTTCAAATGACAGCTGATGAAACCGTGTTGAATCACTTGTCGATTTAAAATATCGACCTGAAGTTTTGATCCCAAACAGTCGACATGTTCTCGTTTTTTTGTGTTGGATCTTCCAAAGGGACGAACATCTCTGTCTCGTGCTCTTTCAGGTGTCACCGCTTCAACAAACTGTTGTTTGACTGAACTCTGCATCTGATTGGCTGGTGCTCAGACTGGTTGAAGGGTTAAAGGGTAATCCGTCCAAACCGACGGCTGAAATGAATCCAAGTGCTCTTCGACTTGCAGACTCAACTTCCTTCTGTCTCGTTTGTATTTGACAGCATGCTGGCATGCGATCTGTCTGGCTTCATGTGAAGTCCACGTGCATTATTTACTTTTCTTTTTGTTGTTGTTTTCACTTGAACATTTCAAAGTAAACAAAGTGCTGTAGGGATTTCGGGACTCTTGTCAATGTCACTCGCAGCTAACGTGACTGGATGCTAGTCTGGGTTTCAGTTTATCTCACGCCTCTTCTGGATCCACTAAACTTTAAAAATAGATTCTGATACTTTCCAAAGATTTATTGATCTCGACTGAAGCTCCAGAATCAGCTGAGTTTAGTCAGCTGATGAACTTCATCACCAACTTTGTTGATCCCAAATGAAATGATGTCAAATAGTTAATCAGTCTTAAAATTATGGAGTCCAGCAGATGTACAAAATTATGTACACCAAAAAATAAATACTCTAATTAATAAAAGGTGCTCTCAAATGAATTCATAACAAACCTTAAAGGATTTCAAGGATAATAAAACTTTACATTTCACCACCCAAACCTTATCAACTGAATCCTTTTATCACTCATCACAATATTATTATTTTTCAGAAAGTTGTTCCTATAAAGTTAAGTGACATCTGAGACTGGGAGTCATTATTACTGATGATGTCATGGATGATTTTATCTGCAGTAAATTTTACTTAAAACCAGAAGACAAAACAAATCAGATGGTAAAAATGATATGATATTCAGGAGATAAATAAAGTTTAACATGATTTGTGTGGCACAGTGGTATGGTGGTTAGCACTGTCACACAGCAAGAGGTTCAAACCTCAAGAGGTTCCCTTCTGTGTGGAGTTTGCATGTTCTCCCTGTGCCTGTGTGGGTTCTCTCTGGGTGCTCCAGCTTCCTCCCACAATCAGGTTAATTGGCGACTCTAAATTGCCCCTCGGTGTGAATGTGAGTGTGAGAGTCTTTCTATGTCAGCCCTGTGACAGACTGGCGTCCAGTCCAGGGTGTACCCCGCCTCTCACCCAATGACAGCTGACAGGCTCCAGCACCCCCTGCGACCCTGTGTGTGTCAGGATAAGCAGGTTTAGAAAATGGATGGATGGATGATTTGTGTGTTACAGAATTTGTAGTTAAGTGGCTAAAACATGAAGACGGTGTCCTTTAAGTTCACTTCTAATCATTTTGTGGTAAAGTGCCCTGTGAACTTCTCTCTGTGTTTAAGAGTTTGTGTTGTTTCAGTAGGATTTAACTTGAAAACGTAGACTTGCCTTAATTTGACTGTTTGAACTTCCTCGTTTCAATCCACAAACCTCAAAGTTCATCTGCCAACGCACACGTCAGCCAGACAAACTGTTTTCCATCTTCAACTTTTACCAAAGCAAACTTTTCATAAAAACGGCATCATGTATATAATTTCCTCTGTGTTGTTTTTTATAAGAATTATTCATGTCTTTTTGGATTTTGTGTAATTTATGTTCATTTGTATTTGAGAATAAATACCATGTTAATATACCTCATTCTGTCTTCCATACAGTGAGATGTTACAGGGTTAGCCTAGCTTAGCACAAAGGCTGTTTTAATTAAGCTTCATTTCTTGTTGAAATTACAAACTAACTCAGAAAGTTTAAATCAGGGGTCACACCAGAAAAGTTAAGTGTCTTTGTGAAAAAAGTGTCATTCGGTGATGTAGTGGCTATTTGTGGGGCTGGGTTAGGGTTAGGTTAACAGTTACTAGATGGGAGTTGATGGTATAATACTCGTTTATATGAACATAGTGTCCAGCTAGCGACAGAGCTTAGATTTGGAGTTAGGGTTAGGTTGGTGGTTGGCTGACCCACCGGTCCTGGTGATGATCTCTGGTGTGAACAGGACTGAAGACTTCTTTAAGATGTATTTCTTCTCTTTTAATGGAACAAGTGAGCAGTTTCTTTGTGATAAGCTATGTTAAACATGGCTTTTTACTGGACCCACCTAAATGAAACTTTTCCCTCCTCTAATCTGACTCTGGGAAAGTTTTTTAGACAGAAATTTACTAAATGTTGCTTTAACAGCAAAATCAGATTTAAATTTTATTTTAAAATTGTTCACATATGCTTTACTTTACTTACTTAAGGAATGAGGGACACAGATAAACACAATAATCCAGCATATCCTTTATTTATTCTAGATTGAGAGCGAAGTCTCCCTCAGTAAACTGCAGAGGGAAGTCGTGGCTGTAGAAAAGGACACCGTCACTACAGCGCTCTGCTATTTTTACCTGAGCTCTGCAGTCATTAATCCAATAAAGCGAGCGTGAGGCGCACAGAACTGAATCCCTGCAACGACATGCAGCCACAGGTGCCTCGCTTGCTAATCCGCCACCACAGATTAAAGTCACAATGAGACAATTTAATAAGAGAGGGAGGAACAACAGGGATTAACCAGATTTACTGAGGGGTCTCCCGGCTTTGCATGCTGGGAGTTTCTCTGCTCAAGGACGTTTACCTCAGAGAGCAGCGAGTCACTTCGTTTCACTTCAACATCAAAATCCTGGAAAAAGTTCTTTAATTTAGGAATAATTCAGTAAAATAAGACGGTCCATGTTGCAGCTGGAAGGATAAAAAGTGTAATACAGAGTGAGACCAATGACGTTCACAATGACGCCATAAGATCAGTAACTAAAGAACAAAGTAACTGAAGAAAGTACTATACTTTCTATCCTCTATTTTATACTTCTTGGTAATATTGTACTTTTTACTTCACTACATTTATGTTACTTATTATTATAATAATTATTATTATTATTGTCATTAGAAGATAAGATAAAGGCTAATTGTATAAGCTAGCAGTGTATAACGTAATTTTAAAAATCGCCACCTTCACCAGCTGTTGCATTAAAGTGATGAACACCTTAATGATCAATAATTATACTCCAATAATATCATATATATTATTCTGTGTAATGAGTACTTTTACTTTTTACTTTAAGTATAACTTTAAGTATATTTTGATGCTGAAAGTTCTCTACTTTGACTGTATTTATACAATTTTGAATGCACGACTTTGACTTACAACAGAGCTTTTCAACACTGTGGTTTTACTATTTTTACTTAAATAAAAGGTCTGAGTACTTCTTTCAGTGATATTAAGAGCAAACAATGAGACCTCAGAGATACTGGATGAGTGTCTTATTGTTTGCTGTCATGCACAGTTCAGCCTCTAGAGGTCAGCAGCAGATTACACAGCCAATGAGCCGACTGAGTCTCTGCACTGACATAATGTCAGACATGATGATGTTCAGATTGTTAGCTTAGCTTAGCATAAAGACTTGAAACAGGGCGAAACAGCTAGCCTGGCTTTGTCCGATGTTAATCCACCTACCAACACCCCTAAAGTTCACTGATTCCTGTGTCATATAATAGATTTGATCTGCACTAAAACTAAAGAATAAAATGACAGTTCTGTTTTTTTATGGGACTGGGTCGTAAGTTATTGGTCTAGCATTTTGGACCAATGAGGACCTCTACATATGACCATTTTCAACAAAATATAAAAAACATTTTTCATTCAGTAGAAACAGTCACAGTTTCTTTGTTAGCCTAAATGAATCCACTCCACCGAGTCATTCTAACGTTCATGTTCCTCGAGACACTGGACGAGGAGGAGGTGGAGTTGCAGCCATTTTTAATTCAGCCCTATTAATAAATTCTCGGCCTAAAGAGGGCTACAGCTCATTTGAAAACCTTACTTATTACTCTTTCATCTCCAGCCTGGAAGGAGCACAAAGCCAATACTAGTTGCTGTAGTGTACCGTCCCCCCAGGCCCATACTCTGAATTCTTATCTGAATTTTCAGAGTTCTTGTCAAATTTAGTCCTTGAAAATGACAAGGTAATTATTGTAGGTGATTTTAATATTCATGTGGACATGGATAGTGACAGTCTTAGCACAGCATTCATCTCATTATTGGACTCCATTGGGTTTTCTCAGAGAGTAAATTCTCCAACTCACTGTCACAATCACACCCTTGATTTGGTCCTCACCTATGGTATTGATATTGAGCACTTAATAGTCTCCCCCCAAAATCCTGTGTTATCAGACCACTACTTAGTATCATTTGAATTCCTATTACTGGACTATGCACCTCTAGAAAAATTAGTGTTCACTAGATGGTTACCCGATTGTACTAGGACTAAATTTAAGGAAGCAATTCCGACAGCATTAAAGTCAGTTAAGATTTCCTAGTATCTCTGACGACTCTCATTTTTTGAGCTCCCCCCAAATTGACCAACTTGTTAGAAACGCTATGGACTCACTCAGAGGCACTCTGGACTCTGTTGCGCCCCTAAAAAGAAAGATTATAAAACAGAAGAGACTTGGCACCATGGTTTAACTCTGCAACTCGCAAGTTAAAACAAACAACGCGACAATTGGAAAGGATATGGCGCTCCACCAAAGAGGAGGACTCTCGCCTAGCCTGGAAAGAGAGTCTCAAAACGTATAGGAAAGCCCTGTGTAATGCCAGAGCAGCCTACTATTCGGCAGAATTAATAGAGAAAATAAGAGACTGCCCTAGGTTTCTTTTCAGCACTGTAGCCAGGCTGACACAGAGCCATAGCTCTATTGAACCCTGCATGCATCCCCTTAAGTTTAAGTAGTAATGATTTCATGAGAGCTTCTTTAATTTAATGACAAGATTCTGAATATTAGGGACAAAATTTGTCAGGATCTGCCCTCGTTAGACTCCGATCCTTCAGACTCAGGAAATTTAGGAGCAGATACATTAAAACCTGACAATTGCTTAGACAGTTTTATTCCAATTGGCCTTCCCGAATTATCCTCGTTAGTTTCATCATCGAAAGCAACAACTTGTCTCCTAGACCCGATCCCAACTACGCTGCTTAAGGAAGTTTTCCCATTTATTGGCACATCACTGCTGCATATTATTAATCTGTCTCTGGTGTCAGGCTTTGTACCCAAGTCTTTTAAAGTAGCTGTAATTAAACCATTGATCAAAAAACCTACACTTGATGCAGATGTGTTAGCCAATTATAGACCAATATCCAACCTCCCCTTTTTGTCTAAGATTCTAGAGAAAGCCGTTGCCAGCCAGTTATGTAATTATCTCCACAGTAATAGTCTTTTTGAAGTTTTTCAGTCAGGATTTAGAGCTCACCATAGCACAGAAACAGCACTTGTGAAAGTCACTAATGACCTGTTGACAGCATCAGATAGAGGGCTTCTGTCTGTACTTGTCCTGTTAGACCTTAGTGCTGCCTTTGATACAGTTGACCATCACATCCTGTTGCTGAGAATGGAAAAACTGCTTGGTATTAAAGGGTCTGCATTAAACTGGTTCAGATCATACTTATCAGATCGGTCTCAGTTTGTCCATATTAATAATGAATCCTCTGTGCATACTAAAGTCTGTCATGGAGTTCCACAAGGTTCAGTGCTTGGTCCAATTCTGTTTATTTTGTATATGCTGCCCCTTGGCAATATCATCAGGAGGCACTCCATAGATTTCCATTGTTATGCTGATGACACCCAATTATATTTATCAGTGGAGCCACACAAAACTGATCAGCTCCTGAAACTCCAGGCCTGCCTTAAAGATATAAAGGCTTGGATGACCAGAAATTTCCTGTTGTTGAACTCAGATAAAACTGAAGTGATCCTATTAGGTCCGAAACACCTGAGGAACACGCTTTCTCCTATGATAGCCTTGTTGGATGGCATTAACTGGGCCTCCGGCACCACTGTAAGGAACCTCGGGGTTTTATTTGATCAGGATATGTCCTTTGACACCCATATTAAGCATATTTCAAGGTCTGCTTTTTACCACCTGCGCAACATCGCAAAAATTCGGCACTTTTTGTCCCAAAGCGATGCTGAAAAATTAGTCCATGCATTTGTCTCTTCCAGGCTGGATTATTGTAATTCACTTTTATCAGGCTGCCCAAACAAGTCGTTAAAGACTCTACAGCTGGTCCAGAATGCCGCTGCTCGGGTGCTGACTAAAACCAGGAAAAGAGACCATATTACTCCAGTATTGGCTTCTCTGCATTGGCTCCCTGTAAAATTTAGAGTGGATTTTAAAATCCTTCTCCTCACATATAAGGCTCTGCATGGTCTGGCACCATCATATCTTAATGAATTGATAACTCCTTATCAACCGACTAGAGCGCTGCGCTCCCAAAACGCAGGCTTACTTGTAGTTCCCAGGGTTTCCAGAAGTAGTCTAGGGGGCAGAGCCTTCAGCTATCAGGCCCCTGTTCTCTGGAACCAGCTCCCAGTCTGGGTCCGAGAGGCAGACACAGTGTCAGTGTTTAAGAATAGACTTAAAACCTTCCTTTTTGATAAAGCTTATAGTTAGGGTGGGCACAGGCTCGCCCTTAGTTATGCTGCTATAGGTTTAGACTGCCGGGGGGCTCCCATGATGCATCGGGCACCTCTCCCTCTTCCTCTCTGCTTCCTTTACTCATATTATGGTAGTAGTGCAAACTGGAGTCACTTTTAGAAACTGGTTAAAGTGGCTAAACTGGTTAAAGTAGTTAAATTGGCTAAAGTGTCAAAACGGTTAATGTGAATACTCTTATGTCCTGTAAAGTGCATGTTACTGCCGGAGCCCCGGTCCTCTTTGTTCTCTCCAGTCTTGCAGGTTCCTCACTGATTCTGGTTGTGGTCCATCTGTCTGAGGTTCACTGGCCTGGTGGGGACGTGATCTGTGTCTGTGCTGTGGAGAGAAGGTCGAGTGGCCCAGAGCTCCATATGAGGACATCTAGAGATGCACCTGGACTCACAGACTCATTTCCATTACCTGTGATACCTTCACACATGGACTAAACCAATGAACTCAGTATAGCTACACAGCTTATTACGACTCATGTATAATTCCATAATATGATTGATGATGTTCTCTGTACATGTGGCATCTATTGCACGTCTGTCCGTCCCAGGGAGAGGGATCCCTCATCTGTGGCTCTTCCTCAGGTTTCTTCTTTTTCCCATAAAGGGTTTTTTGAAGTTTTTCCTGACTCCGGTTCGAGGGTCTAAGGACAGAGGGTGTCACAACTGTACAGATTGTAAAGCCCTCCGAGGCAAACAATGTTTGTGATTTTGGGCTCTAAATAAATAAATTTGAATTTGAATTTGAATTTGAGTGAGAGAATCTGATAAACAACTATATGAAGCTTTATTGTCAGAATTATTATGCATATAAAATGCACATTTTTATTTCATTTTTATTTTATACATAGTACATAACATCTGCTGAAAAGCTGCAAATGTTGATGTTTAATTCAGTTAATCTACATGTTAGTAAGAGCTTCAGATGTAGTATAAAAATAGATCTTTTCACATATTGTGGTTCAAGCAAAGTGCCGAATTACAAATGTTGAATATGCTGCTGAAGGTCTGTTCAGTGCTAATGATGACTAAATTATTTTCAGAACTCAGAAAATGTGATGTAAAAAGGGATTAATCTGAGGTAGTTCAACCGCCAAAACCTCTGAAGATCACTGAGGCGTCCTGGAGAAAGACATCTGACCTGTTCACCCACTGTGAGAGCTTCAGATACATGATTAAAATATGAAAACAGTGTCAGTGAAAACATTCACAGTTTAGATGGAGCTTTTCTCCATTTGATCAGCTCAGTTTTATCCAAACCAGAATGAGTGAAATTGTCTTAAAAAGATTTTAAAAAACTGAGATTTTTCTGGTTCATCTCCACGGTCAGCCTCAGATCTTATTCGTCATCGAAGTCTGCAAAAGCAGGATACCAGAAGCTGTCCTTTCTTCCCGGTGTGCTTCTCAATGCATTTTCTTTCTTTCGTCGCTGGACTTTCTTTATCCTGGAGATCTGAGCAGCAGCCAGGCCGATCATACCGACCTGCCGGAGGAAACAGATGAGAAACTGATCAGAGCTTCTGTCTAAACTCAGGTCTGTTTTACTTTCTGTCCTTTCCTGTCCTGAAGTTTGTTTTTGATCACTAATTAGCTTATTTTTGCCCCCTGCAGTTACTTTGACAAACAACGCAACTGAGATTTATGCTTAATTGGATCTGTTCTCAGACAGTGTTTTTGTTTTTGTAAGAGAAAGACCTAAAGGGTGAAGAATATGTTGTTCTGGTTAACATCTTCAGTGCACATGTTAGTTAAGCTTGAGTTGTATTTGACCATCCAGCACCTCTTCTGATGGAGTAAACTGCCTGAACAGTTCTAAAAGACATATGTTTTAAGTAATTAAGTGATAACTGAACATGTGTTTGCATGTGAACGTGTCCTCAGTGTTACCTCGAGCAGCAGCAGGCTGGCAGTCAGACCGGCCACCAGCAGCAGGTTGTTTTTTGCCCACCAGACGATCTTCTCCAGGCAGCCGATGGTAAAGATGTCCTGACTGGCCAAACGCTTCTCCAGCTGCTGCATCCCGTAACCACACATGGTGTTCAGCACCGTCTGCAGAGGAAAAGGATACACTATTCCTGATCCCCAGAGGATCAAACCTTTAGACTTCTGACCTTCCCTTTGGCACCACACTGAGAACAAACTTGGCATATTTAGCTCCACTACAGGTAAGAATTTAAAGATAGATGAATGGTCAGGGTACTGTTTGTTCAGACTGTTAATATAATGAACACTGCGGCTTATAAGGGGTTCTAGCAGGATTAATCTGCTTGTCACGTAAAGAAACACAGGGTTAATATTTATGTATATGCACATGATACTACGTTGTTTGTATTTGTATCACTCAGTAAAATCATCCATACTAATGGACTCGTTCAATGCATTTAAAGTTTTAAAAAGTGGAACATAAACTTATCACATCATCAGCAACTAAAAACAACACAGATATTTAGTTAAATTAGTGGTGCAAAAATCCATCAGAGAATCTAAAAAATCTCTGACTCTGAATGTCAGCCATCAAACTCACAATTATGGTTTACTTTTTGATCCTAACTTAAGTATTGAATATCATACAGACGATATTACCAAGGGATATTGCACAGTTACATATGTTACTGGTAATGCCTTAAAAGTGGGATGTTCTATGAGTGTAAAGGATGAAAAACTGCAAAGCATCTTCCAGCCAGAATCAATTATTCATTATCAATTATTAAACTGTGCTGTTGCTTTGTTTATATATAAATCATTATGATTCATTAACAGAATTATTCATTCATGTTGTTCGAGGCACAATTAGACTTATTTTCATCACATGGTAGGCTGTTCCAGCAGAGCTCCACCCAGCTTCTCTTGTTAGACCAAAAACTTTAAAAACCTTTAAAAAAAAAAACTTTAAAAAATGTGGATTTTATGTTTCAGGAAGTAACAGAGATGGAAGTGAATCGTAGACCCAAACTCCAGGAACCCAAACATCTCTTCATAAACCTGATGAGGATCTTAAAGACTGTGTAGACGGTGGTTCTGACCTGGTTCTGTAGGTGAACACAGCAGGAGAAGGGAACTCCACAAGCCTCCAGACTGGGGTTGGTGTCCAAACACTGAAAGTAGATGTTCTTGGACCAGTCCGTATAGCTCTCAACTCCACAGCACTGAAACTGCAAACACAACAAACTCTCACTGCAAACACAGTCAATTATAAAAGGCCTGTTGCCTCTCACATACTGAATTATTAAAGACTCAAATCATTCTTCTTCGTCACCTTCTTCTGGATGAAGTCGATGGCGTTCTCCAGGTCCTGGTCCTCCCTGTACTGGACGATGGCCTTCATCATCAGCCTCTCCGTCCTCTCCATCACCTGAACAACAGCAGTTTGGGTTTGAGTTCATTCATGCAGAAAAAGCTGCAGGAAGTGATGTCTCTGTACTTCCTTTGTATTTCCTGCGTGATGTTACCATGTCAGTGAAGAGGTATCCCACAACTCCAGCAGCGATCTGCAGGAGGAGGACGGCCGTCAGGATCCCCAGAAACTGCAGAAACAAACAACAGCTGGTTACAACAGACGACCTGAACGGTAGGAACTCATCAGAATAAATCACGTCAAACTGCAGGATATGACAGTAAAACCCATTAAAGTTAATAAATTATAGAAGATATCAGCTGTCAGGTGATCAGTGATCAGTTTCACCATCTTCAGCAGGCAGATGCCATTACGCAGCGCCCCAAAACATCCCAGGAACGTGATGAGAAACATCACCGAGCCGACGATGATCAACAGCAGTGCTGGATCTACTGTCAGGGTGTCGACCACATCTAAAAAAACACACAGATGAATTCTAACCATCACACGTAACAGCAGGTAAAAGCTGAAACACGTCTGAGCAAATTTTCCTGGCTCATCCTCAACATGTCATCAGCAGAGCCTGGCCTGTTCCCCCTGTATATAATGTAGGAAGTGTCCTGTAGGCTGTGCACCTGCATGGTGTTTAACACTTTAATGATATCGAATAATTTTATGTCAGCAGGAGATACTAAATCCAGGTACTTTCATGGGTTGGTGCTGTTGATTCTGATTGGTCACCAACACAAGGACGTTACATCTAATGACATCCATCGAATGGAGCAGGAAGAAGGGAAGCTAGATTATAAATAGATCTGGTAACTACAGTAGCAGTCATCTAAATTTGCCAGCTGATCCGTTGCTAATCTCCGCTCTGCACTTGGTTCTTATTATGTGTTCCCCAGTTGATTAAGTAATGAATGCAGAGCTTCCTTATGATGTAAATGTTCAAATTTATCAGGTTCTCCAGTTCCCGTATTCAGAATAGACCTGAAAGAAATCAGAAGCATTTCAGATCTACTTCTCTTGTTGTTCTCTGTCCTACAACAAAATTCACTGCAGCTTACCAGACACATCTCACCAGGACAGACAGACCATACATGCAACCCATCGAACATTTATCTGCAATTTTCAACTGACAATGATTCATCACCTGTAACACCACCACCACCTGGAAAATGGCTGTTGTGAAATGTTTCAGTTATTAAAATGCATTGAAAGGTTCTTCAGTTTATATTCAGGTTCTATTCAGGTTATGAGAGTTTTTCATGTTCCTGCAGTGAAAAAGGGCTGTTACACATTGCTAATGCAGTCAGTAGTTATTATTTTCTGACCAACCATTCTCCTTGGCGATCTTGGCGTAGATCCCCACCGCTGTGAGGACGGCGCTCACAACCTGCAGAGTTACACAGGAAGAAACATGAAGTTCATTCTTGAACTTGGAAACAGCCATTTGACAAAACAGTCTTCTCTGCACACAGAAAAGTCTGAAGAATGAGCAGTCAAAAGTTCCCTTCTAGGAGATGATTACCAATATTTTCCAGGAACTGAAACTAGAAAAGAGTCTCCCCTGAACTGTTGCTGTAAAAATAAATCATTGTAAGTTAACATAATAAATTTACATTTTGATTCACAACCACAAAATGACGAGATTTGTATAACTTTAGTGGATGGAAAAGATTTTCAGTTTGGTTAGAACGGGTATTATATTTATGTACATGACTTAAGTTTGACTCACTATCTCACTAAACTTCTGGGTTTTTATGAGATATAACTTAATTGTAATAAAGGAGCCAAAACCATGAAAAATCCACCCAGAGGTCCAAAATTATAATGTCTACATACTTTAGAGATTTAGTGAACAAGTGATTACATGTTTGACTTTAAATCAAACAAATGTAAATCTTTAAAAAACAACAATAGACAGTTTTTTGAGAATACTTTGTCACTTCTTCACTTGTCCATAAATTAATATCTTCTTTTGAAAATCAGAGGAAATTTAAACTTTGTTGCAGACTTTTGTTTTCATGCTGTCTCTGTTCCTATGACGCTGGAATCACTTTCAGTTAAGTGGAAGAATGTGCTCTGCTGAAAGCGATCACACTAACGAATCTGTGACAGATTTGGTCCTCACAATGTTCCCATTACTCACCCAGAAGAAGTAACAGAAGATAAATAAAGTGTACTTGATGGTTCGGTATCCTCTCATCTCCTCTCAGCAGATCTCGGCTCAGACTGCAGTGAAAGTCTGGAGGAGGTTTGTTATCTGCTGACATGACGGCAGAAAACGTGTGTCGACCTGCCGAACACATTCCTGCTGTCAGGCTCATCCATGTCGTCCTGTCATCACAGCGAGGGGGGAGGTTCAGACCGGTCCCTGTCAAACCACATCAC
Source organism: Scortum barcoo (assembly GCA_023238725.1). Classification (NCBI taxonomy): domain Eukaryota; kingdom Metazoa; phylum Chordata; class Actinopteri; order Centrarchiformes; family Terapontidae; genus Scortum; species Scortum barcoo. The sequence continues at coordinate 28,319,733 of CM041538.1, forward strand.
ATCTGCTGGTTCAACAAGAACAGCCCAGGTTTACAGGATCCAGACTAACAGTCCTCTGTTCTGTTAGCGTCCTCGCAGAGGCTGCTGTGTTCATCACAGACACAACATCCTGATGATCTATTTCTTCTGTACTCTAAATAACTGTACAACATGTAAAGTTTGTCCTCAGGATGCTGCTAGAAGAAGTCAGTGAAATCTAAGATGGGTTCATCCTCTGGAGAGCAGGACTGATGATAAAATACTGAACGTTTCAGATTCCACTTCTTTTCTCTGACTTCTTGTATAATCAGAAATGCATTCTTTACTCTTTATGCAGCTTATCAGATGCTGTAACAAATCTTCAAATCAAACTTTAGGCTCAGGTCACATCTGCTGGGATTTGTCATAATTTATTATTTTCTTTACTGTAGATTATTGATCTATTTATTGATTGGTGTGTATAGAAATCACAGCCGGGAGAGGAGAGTAATATTAGTTAATATGATGTCTTAACATCTATGATAAATGAACTACTTCATTAGTGTGACAGATTTTAACTGAGTGATACAGAAATGAACGACAGAGTATCATCTGCATACATATAAATATTAACTTCATGTTTCTTTGCCAGACAGTCTGAAGTCCTGCTGGCACCCCCCTACAGGTGCAGTGTTCTTTACAACAACAATATGAACACAGTACAAACATAAGGTGGTGCTGAGGGGATGGTTAGAGGGTCACTGAAATCTGAAGGGTCGATCATCTGTGGAGCAGATAGGTGAGATGGAAAATCAGCTGTCACAAATGTTTACATTTTCCTGACAAGTAACTTCTTAGAAGAAAAACACTCACATGGGAAGTTTTAAGATTTGTTGTTTCATTTGGACAACATGTTGATTTTTTGGCCAAAGTAATCTCATTCTTCTTCTTCTCTGCTCCATTCCTGTGGTTCCTCTTCCTCCCTCCTCTTCCTCCTCCCTCCTCCTCTCCTCACTAAAGCAGATTGTTTCGGTCTGAGGATTACACTCGGCTGTGTTTTCCCCTCCATTGCAGGTCGTCTCCCTCTGATTCCTCTGTTATTTGAGGACCTGACCGAGGACCATGGGCTTGCTGGACATCCTCACGTCCATCAAAGACCGAGCTGAAAAGTTCCTGAATGAAAAGAACATAGTGACAGACTTCCTGGGGAAGGTGGAGGAGAAAACAGGGATAAAGAAGAAGATCCTCGCAGTGGGTATGTGAGCTTTCTTCTCTGTAGTGGTTGACACTGATGCCTTCATGATAAACGTCTTCTAGATGATTCACCCCTCATTCTGATTATATTTAGTAGGTTTTTGTAGCTTCCTGCTGCATGTCACAGTGGAAAGCTGGAGCGGATTCAGTTAATCCTCCTGTGAATGTTAACGGCAGCTCCAGTGAACAGCTGCTGTCTGTAAATATGAACCTGGAAAGGTTTTCTGGGTCAACGTTTGTGCTGCAAGTAGATTTTCAGCAATGTTTTTATGACGCTTGAACATGACACGTGAACACAAACAGACATCTCTAACAACGCATAGATCCATGATGTACAGATGTACAGAGCTGACCAAACAGTGGAAGACTTCATTTCACATTCACATAAATATATTGAGATATACAGTGGATATAAAAAGTCTACACACCCCTGTTCAAATACCAGGTTTTTTATTTTCCCCCTGTAAAGGTTTCAGTTTGTTATTTCAATTGTGTTGTACAGGTTATGGGTCACATTAAAGGTGGAAAAAGTTGTGAAATTATTTATCTTGGTGTCATTTTTTTACATCACAAAAACCTGGCATTTGAACAGTGGGTGTGTAGACTTTTTATATCCACTGTATAGACATTTATAGATGTACAGATAAATGAAAACATGTTGATAAGTCATCACAGAGTTACTGTCATCAAGAAGTGACAGTATGGCAGAGTGGTCAGATTGTTTAGAGTGCATACAGGTGTTCAGGTGAACAGGTGAACAGGTGTTCAGGTGTTCAGGTGAACAGGTGTTCAGGTCTACAGGTGAACAGGTCTACAGGTTTACAGGTGAACAGGTGAACAGGTGTTCAGGTGAACAGGTGTTCAGGTCTACACGTGAACAGGTCTACAGGTGAACAGGTGAACAGGTGTTCAGGTGAACAGGTGTTCAGGTCTACAGGTGAACAGGTCTACAGGTTTACAGGTTTACAGGTGTTCAGGTGAACAGGTGAACAGGTGTTCAGGTCTACAGGTTTACAGGTGAACAGGTCTACAGGTCTACAGGTCTACAGGTTTACAGGTGAACAGGTGAACAGGTGTTCAGGTGTACAGGGGGCTGAGGAGCTGAGGGGCTCCGGTGTTGGTGGTGAAGGTGGGAGATGTTGCTGAGTCCTCCCAGTTTGTGGTCTGTCACAGAAGAAGTTGTGTATCCAGCTGATAAGGAGTGATGTTGAGATGCTGGAGCTTCTTCATCATCTGATGACTCTGAATCGTGACGAATGTGAAGTAAAGTCAATGAAGAGGATTCTGACAAAGCTGCTCGGTGACCACGGGTGTTGTAACGGAGGCTGGATGTCTTTGGTACCTGTATGATGGTGGCTTTAGGAGAGAGGATGATCTACAGGTTCCCTTTAGACACATGAATATGACCTGTACATTTCATGGCAATCTGGCCTTTTTATTACTCTGATATTTTCATAACTTTATATAAATCATTTGGATTCATCCTCTTAGGAGCAGCATCAGCAGCAGGTTTCTAAAGTCTGACATGAGATGGTTTACCTGCTGACTCATCACTGTGTGTTGATTCCTTTTAAACAGCTACATTTATTTATTATTTATTAGTATTTTTAAGAATGAAAAGGATATTTAGCTACTTTCAAGAGACTTCTCACCAGCAGCTCCACTTCCTGTTTGTTTCTGAGACACATCTCGTGGAGCAGCTCATCTGTTGTGGAGATGATTGATGATGATGATTTGGTTTAGTTCTTATCGAGTGACCTGAAGTACTATGTAACTTCAGTCATGTGATTAAAGGTGTTATTAACACAAAAGTTCAGTTTTCACCCAAATCAAGCTCATATTTTAACCGTATTTCCAGAAAATCACAGGAAGAAAACCTGACTTGCAGCTTGTTTCCATCCTGTCGTGTTTGTTCAGGTCAGTGGAGACAAACAGCTGCTGGAGCTGATTCTTAAACCACCACAGAAGAAGAGGACAGTACAAGCAGCTTTCAACAAGATAATTGAAAGTGAATACAGATAAACAGGATTTTAAAAAGAGTGAAACAAAATAAAAATGAAGAAAGAATAATCAAAAATAGAATAAAACAGCAGAATAAAAGCTACAGTGCAGTGTGATGTCTGAATAAATACAGTTTAGCTTGATTAACTGCAGTAGCTCACTGATAAAAAACTGAGAGTTGGAGGAGTTTTATTGGAGTTTTATGTGGAGAATAACATCTGTTAAACTGATGACAGCTGATGAAGAGCTGAGGTGACGGGACATTTGTAGTTTTTCTACACTGATGCTCTGGATCAAACTTTATATGTGACCGATGAATAAGATGATGAATGAAGCATAAAATATTATTATATTAATAAATCTTGGACACTGATGTTGGATCAGTGTGTTGTGTGTTGTATTCAGCAGGCACAGTGAACAGCAGTCTATTCATACCACCGCGATGCTCTTGCAGTGGATCAGTAACACACTGACATGATGTCACTGTAGTGCCTGGTGCACGCCGTCCCTCTGCTCTGTGCTGAAGTTAAAGCAGATTATCCACAGAGACAGACAGCAGAGCGGCCTCCATGTGCGAACAGCCACATAAGCTGATCAGAGGTAGGACGCATTTTACACCACTTCCTGTCTGTGTGAGTTTTTCATTCTGCCAGTTGGTCGTTTCCCAAATTGACCTGCGACTTCCTCTGAAGCCTTTTCTCATTATTAAAGGAAACACTCTGCCTTTATCACCCTGCAGACCTCCAGGTGTGATCAGCTTCATCAGTGAATGAACTGATTGTTTTTAACATCCATATTTGTCCTGATGACCCTCTGAAGAACAAACTGTGCAGATTAAACCTGATTTTACTCTTTTTAGAGCTCCGTTGAATTCCTGTCAGATCTGTTGTCTCTTACAGTTTGTGGTCTCGACAGCTGGTTAATCACCTGATCAATCAATAAACTGTCTGTCTGATTATTAGTTGAATTTCAAGGCAGGTAAGAAACTTTGGTTTCTGTAGTTTGATGTCCAACATGGCCGCTGTCCAAAGCTCCTTTATGACCTGTCCTGAGTGTGTTTTAATATTTCTGCAGGAAGTCTTTGTTCACATTTAAGTCTTGACTGAAAGTACAGATCAGCACCACATTTTCCTTTTTCCCTCTTACTTTCCAGTCACAGTTGAATTGCACAAAGTAAAGCTGTCAGCATTATGAAGGACATGGTGGTCTTGACTGAATAAACTTTATTGGAACACTTTTCCACTTTATTAGAAAAACAACGGCTGTTCAAAACTGTGATTTGTTCGACCGTCACCCACCACGTTGTTCTCTCATCAAACTACTGTTTGTTGTGCTGTTGTTGTCTTATGTGTGTTGTTTAAATGATCTGATATGTGTAAAATGTGGTTCATCGGGGTGTGATGATGTGGCTTCTTGTTGACTTCAGTTCTTTGTTAAAAGATTTGGGGCAATGAAATCAAACAATCTTCAACATCACAAACCAAAATTTGGTCCATGACTGTCTCGAGGGCTTTTGTGCATATTTGTGTGCTGAAGTGACAGATCAGCATGTTGAAACAAACACATGTACAGCAGAGTTTGTGGATATGCAGTCTGTATCCTGTGTCCCGTCCAGGTGCCGTCTCAGTGACTGGGCTCTACCTGGTGTATGGATATGGTGCCTCCCTCCTCTGCAACCTGATTGGCTTTGTCTATCCAGCCTATTATTCGTGAGTATTTTTATTTGAGATATTATTTTATTTAGAAAGATCTGCTTGTTGTCACTGTTGAAAATGAGCGTACTGCCAGACCATGTTCAGTGTGCTCCTGAAGAAATAATTCAGGATTGTTTGTGATTGTTCATTTTGAGAGCAACAGCCAATGAGAAAGCTCCAAAACTTACTGACCCATAACTGTATCGCTCTGTAAATCACGTGCAGACTGGTTTTAGTTCTGACCTGCTGTGTCTCTAACAACTTCAAGAAAAATCTTAGAGTCGCAGAGAGCATTTCAGTAACAAAGAGAGCCTGAGAGCTGCAGATTACAAACCAATTTATGTCAAAAGATTCACTTATTTGTGGATCGACTCACACAAATGTTCTCTCTTTGTGTCCATTGTGACATGAACAAAAATATGTACAACCATCGTTTGCCAACCAACCGAGCATCCAGCACAGAAAATTAAGCAGTGATGTGTAAATGATGCATCACTTTCTGGTCTGACTGGACATTCAGATGTTGAATTTCTCTGAATTGTTGGACATATAACAATAATTGATTCTATAAAAATGAGACTTTGGATTCATTTTGGATCAATTCAGCTGGTTCTGTTATTGAACTTGACCTGAAACTGCTGCTCTACATTTGTCCTGATTTCAGTCTTTTTGTCCATGTCATACTTTGTCTTCTTTGAAAATCAAGTCAACAGATGAGACAGATGTTGGTCACTCACAGTGGGCTGCATGAAGCCCAAACATCTGTGTATGTTGTGTTGAACTCGAAGCCTAGCTCACCAAAGCTTTCTGTTTTATGTTGGTTATGTTGGTTTTATGGTGGTTCTGCATTTGTATTTGACAGATGGATGTATTTTTCTCTGATGGATTGCTCACCTGAAACACTCTGACAGGTTGTTTCCACTCGTTTCTACAGAATCAAAGCCATCGAAAGCCCGAGCAAAGAGGATGACACAAAATGGCTGACGTACTGGGTGGTTTATGGTGTCTTCAGCCTGGGCGAGTTCTTCTCCGATATTTTCCTCTACTGGTTCCCATTCTATTACGCTTTTAAGGTGAGAAAACTCGCGCGATGGTCACCAAACTATACAACCTTCATATCAGTCTAACAGAATCTGGTGAAACTGACCTTTAACACTGAAGAGGTTTGTTCTTATTACCAGCTCTGACTTGCTTTACATCAATTGCTCTACAGAACTGAAGAAGAAGCATTCGGAGGTTTTGGAAGATTCACATAAATACGTATTTGTTTAGAAAACCAAGTCATCCAGGTCTTTCTGTCCTCTGTGGTTCCAGTGTCTCTTCCTGTTGTGGTGTATGGCTCCCATGTCATGGAACGGCTCCCAAATCATCTACAACAAAGTGGTTCGTCCCGTCTTCCTCCGCCACGAGGCCATGGTGGACAACATGGTCAACAACCTCGGTGGGAAAGCCATGTCTGCTGCCGAGAACCTCACCCGAGAAGGTACAGAGCTTTTCAACACCCGTTCACCGTGGTCACACAACAGTATGAGTAATAATGTTCATTTTAATATTTTCCAGTTCTAATAATGTTCATTTTAATACTTTCCAGTGCTGACCACTCTGGTGAGGAATAAAGCTCTGGTGACTCCGGCGCCGTCGGTCGCTCAGCCTGAACCTAAAAGTTTACCGAGTACATCAGCAGCTACAGTCACTCCATCACAGCCCAGCGAAGAACGACCAGTATGTAAACCACAGCTGTTCCCTTTACCTCCAGGCTGAATGCTAAGCTAAACTAGCCTGACTTAGTATCAGCAGCATAACAGTTCATCAGTCAAACCCTTTGTGCTCGCAGCAGTAGAGCATGTAGGTGTGCAGCACCCTGGAGGTCTGTTCTCAGCTGCAGTTTCTGTGTCTCTCAGTGTGATTTGTAGTTTGAGATTTTACAGATTCAGACTCAGTGTGTGCTTGTTTCATCAGATAAATTCATTTCTCTGATGCCTGTTTGAGACATGTTAGTTGTTAGATTGGTTTGTCCATTCAACACAAGATATTTCAAAAACTGTGGACCAGATTGTGTAGTGATTGAATAGTGCCCCCCTCTGGACAAACTTTCAGGTCCATTATTACTGAACTGACACTAGAAATTGGCACTAAGTTCATCCACACACTGTTAGAAAACAGGTGGCTCTGGAATGACAACTACCTGCAGGTCTAGTTGGCAGTCTGCTGTGGCTGGTGAGGTAACCGCTAACATGCTAATCAGCTGTGTATTTGCCAGCTGTACTCTTTCTTTACATCCTCAGTGTCTCAATGGGAAGAAACTGTTCATATGAGATAAAAGAATGACCAGTTTATGCCTTCAGATTAGAGATGAGGATTAAACATGCTAACTCACCTGTCCTGTTACCTGTTCCAGCCTTTCCTGGGTTAACCTGTGTGGTAAGTCAGCTGGTTTGGTGTCAGTAGGATATTTAGCCAACAGTGAGTGTGGAGTGAAGTGAATTAGCATTAACCTCAGTGACCTTTATAGAGCATCGTGCTGTAATGGTTTAAAGGTAAAGCAGCTTTTTTCTCCTGGTGCTGGGCTGCAGATTTGTCTGTAGCAGCAGATGGAGCTGACAGGATCCTTCATGAAGATCTGAACACACCTGAACAGACCTGAAAGCTTCACCCCTCCCGCCAAACTGCAGCTCTTCAACTAGACTAGAAGCATCAATACTGATCAACTTCCAGAAAAACAAAAATGTGATTGATTTTTAAATATGACAGCTACTACAGCTAACTGCAACATAGACTATCATTCTGACTGCTTCTTTATTCTCATACAAAGTAAAGAGCAGGGGGCCCAGTAGTGACCCATGAGGGATGCCTTCATCAACATTTGGGAGATACGAGTAAACATAATCCAGAGTTTTTATTTTAATCCAGAGTTTGATGTTCCAACAATGAACCCATGAAAACAATGACCTCAGTGAGTCCAGTCGTCTCATAAAATCACGGGCAGGATCCATTTTGTTAGCATGCGCTCATTAGTTTGGCTAATGTTAACTCAAATTAGTCCAACTACAAAATAAAAGTCTTCACTGAAAGTCTTTATTGCTGAATGCTGATCTATGTAGTTTTTATATTTTAAATGAGTTTAAATGAGTTTGACTTTATTCTTTTTACTGTTCAGAAACACCCACAGAGAGCTGACGTTGTTGCTTTAGACTGAACTTTTCAGTTTGAATCTTTAATAAAAACCTTTGGCATATTTCGAGCTGATCTCCTGTCAGGCTTAGCGTGCTGTTAGCTTAACATCTGCAGACTGCTGTACTATAGTGAAGTTTCCTTTAATGTGAAGGTAGTCTGTGCTTGTTTTAATTGTTGGTTGTGTCTGTTACACCATGTCTGCCCGTCAGGATGAGCTCAGTGTAGACTGACGGTAAGTCATCGATGGTGACAAACAAAACACCCTTAAGGAGAAATTTTCTCAATATTACATAAAAAAATCAGTTTTTTTTTAGGTTTGTGATCTCGACATAACAAGCTTCAACATTTGAGTGATAGGTGAGATTTTTGTAATCACAGAGATCATTCAGAATAATATTGTTGTAAAGACACTATCATTACTTTTAGTGCACTGCTTTATTATTATTACTAACATGACTCTGCCTCCACCAATGATAATCAGTAATCTGATTAAATGTCTCAGCAGAGATATTTCATGTTCGGTCTTTCTTAAAACAAACCGATATAGCGTATTGATCAGTTACTTTATCATCAATACAGAGAATTAGAAGATTGAGATGCTTGATTTTTGAAAACAGTTGAAGATTCATCACAGAATTAAACTATTGCAGAATTAAAGTCTTAATCTGTGATTAGCATATAAACCACCATGAAAATTAAATGAATTTATTCATTCACAGTGATAAATAACATCCCTGTTTGATAAAGTTTTATCTGCAATCCTTTCATTCCTTTAATTCTTTCCTGGAAAGATCTGTGTCATTTGTTACTAATTATTGAGAAAAACTTAAATACACTTTCACTGTTAGTTTCGTATTGGACACTTTATTGTATTTATAAAATCAAATGTTTGAAGATAAATTTCACTAACTGAAATACTCTCTGGGTTTCATAAATAATACTGTTAATTAGTGTTCTTTCCAAGGAAATCACAAACCATTAAAATAATGCATCACCTCGTCTTTCCATGCTTCAGCAGCCTGTTCTCCATTTTCTGTTTCAGTCCTTCAGATAGCAGCAGAGGAGGAGGAGGAGGAGCGTCAGAGAAGAAGAGGAGCAGAGAGCAAAGGTTTTCCTCTTCATCCTCACAGAAACCAACGAGAAGAAACTTCTGTTAAAGAGACTGATCTCTGTTTTCTATCAGATATGTTATATTTATATACCTGTACCAGGGCTGAATATAAAAATGTCGCAGTTGAGTTTACAACTTAAACAGACTCTGATTTTTACAAATGTTTGTTATTACTGTTTTCATTTTATTTATTCACTTATTTTTATTTATTTATTTGTATTTATTTATGATTTCAAGCGTCGAGGGATGTTTTTTTTTTTAGATGTGAAGCACCTGAAACTGGCTGATAACTGACCCCCAAACTGGCTGACATTAAGCAGGCTGCAGATTCTCCAGCAGGTGGCGCTGTTTCACCAGTGTGAGATGTCCTGCAGCTGCACCACCCACAGTGACAGTTACAAGTGTGGACAGCTCAGTGTCGCCTCCTGCAGGCAAAGACAGCGACAGCTGAGATTTGAACTGATGTTTTAGTGTCTCAGCTGTACATCCTTTTTGTAGCTGCTGTTCTTTGTGTTCTTTATCTTTTATAGATGAAATATATTCAACACTTGCAGTCACAGCTGTTCAGCTTCAGGTGCTTTGCATCAGTGACACTGTGTGTCCTCATTTTTTTCATGATCTGTGTTGCTGTTATTACTGTAATATCTTTATTTGTTTATATCCATAAATGAGATTATGACCTTGATATGACAATTAAATCATGATGAGAAATAAAACGTACTAACCAGAATAAAGCAGAATATTTTACTGCTCTGTCGCTTGCAGCTCAGATCACATACTGATAATAACCATCTTCATCCTCTTAGTTTACCACATTAATAGAACTTTTGTAAATCAGAATCAGAAAATAAAAATCTGTCCTGCTTCAGGGGCCTGGAGGAGATCAGGTCCTCAGTGTAATGTAGGAAGTTTTACAGGTAATTTATGCAAATAATTTACTTTTACATTATTTTCATATAACATATTTTCATTTATATTTAATATACACTGAGAATAAAGTTGTGGTTTCAGATCTTGTGAATCACTGTAGACTCACAGGACAGCATAATGCCTTTTATATACTATATTCACATAAAGGACACATATTTAGAAGAATTATCATTTTTCTCCTCTTAGAAATATAACTTTTGTAATATTATTCATATAATGTATGATAATAATATAACACATATGTGCAAAATGTGTGGTTAAATGTATAAATCTATGTGACTAATATGTTTTCGATATGAGTGAAACACATACTGACACAGATTATATGATAATAATAATATAGTATAATGTATGTGTACCATATAATGCTAAAATAATCTAGTTCAAACGGAGGGCCATAACACTGGTCTGACTAACCCAGCAACCCTATTGCTGACAATATAATTGATCAGAGGCTCATCAGGATGAGAAATCGATCATCTTCAGTTTCTCAAACAGCCTGTGACGACACCACAGCGTGTGACGTTTAATGTGGGCGTGGCCCGTGTGCGCTGACAGTCGACGTGCTGACGTAACATGTGACACGTTGACGCGCAGTACGTCCATCGTTAGCTTTAGCTTGTGTTAGCTTACTGGCCTCCTCAGTCCACATCAATCCGGATCAGTCTGTCCAGGTCAGGTCTGTGGAGAAGGTCCGGATCAGGGACTCTGACTCTGGTGAGCACCCACAAAATGAAGTCTTTCTGGCTCGTTCAGACAAAGTGCAGAATTCCCTTAACATTTGTGAAAGTTTAACTAAAACTGCCTCATGCTGTAAAATCCATTTTTGTTGTGTCTTTACTGGAGATTTTTCACGATTCTTCAGGACTTTTTATTCAATTCGGCTCCACATTCAGACCAGTTTACTTTTCTGAGACAGTCAGCACTGACACGGTCACTGAGACATTACCTTAATTTCATAGATAAAATAACAGAAGTCTGGTAAAGGTTGAAGATCAGTCACATTTACTGTTGGATATTTTCCTTCATGACAGAGTCTCAGACTGATGCAGGATCAGGATCAGGATCAGGGTCAGGATCTGCAGCATCATGAATATCGTGTCTAAGAGCAAGAAGCGGGTGGTTCTGCCGAGCCGTCCGGAGCCGCCCAGTGTGGATCAGATCCTGGAGGACATCAACAGAGCCGCTGCGAACGACCCGGTGTTCAGCATCCTGGAGCGGACCGGACAGGGTGAGCCCCCTTTACTGACTGTTTACTGACTGTTTCTAAGCTGTTTCTACTGTAGTTTACTGACTGTTTCTAAGCTGTTTCTACTGTTTACAGAAGTTTACTGACTGTTTCTACTGTAGTTTACTGTGTTTCTACTGTTTACTGACTGTTTCTACTGTACTGTTTACTGACTGTTTCTACTGTAGTTTACTGACTGTTTCTACTGTTTCTGGCTGTTTCTAGCTGTTTCTACTGTAGTTTACTGACTGTTTCTAAGCTGTTTCTACTGTAGTTTACTGACTGTTTCTAAGCTGTTTCTACTGTAGTTTACTGACCGTAGTTTACTGTTTCGTTTCTACTGTAGTTTACTGACCGTTTTCTACTGTAGTTTACTGACTGTTTCTAAGCTGTTTCTACTGTAGTTTACTGACTGGACAAGTTGTTTACTGACTACTTTTACTGTAGTTTACTTCCTGGTTCAACTGTAGTTTACTGACTGTTTCTACTGTAGTTTACTGACTGTTTCTACTGTAGTTTACTGACTGTTTCTAAGCTGTTTCTACTGTAGTTTACTGACTGTTTCTACTGTAGTTTACTGACTGTTTCTACTGTAGCTGTTTCTACTGTAGTTTACTGACTGTTTCTAAGCTGTTTCTACTGTAGTTTACTGACTGTTTCTAAGCTGTTTCTACTGTAGTTTACTGACTGTTTCTAAGCTGTTTCTACTGTAGTTTACTGACTGTTTCTAAGCTGTTTCTACTGTAGTTTACTGACTGTTTCTACTGTAGTTTACTGACTGTTTCTAAGCTGTTTCTACTGTAGTTTACTGACTGGACAAGTTGTTTACTGACTACTTTTACTGTAGTTTACTTCCTGGTTCAACTGTAGTTTACTTCCTGGTTCAACTGTAGTTTACTGACTAGACAAGGTGAACTACCATTTTACTGACTGGTCCTTGTCCTCTGTTCCTCCCTGCCCCCACCCGCCGCAGACTCTCCGGCCCCGGACACTGACGTGGACTCGCGGTTCCAGCAGTGCCGTCAGTACCTGGAGCTGAACGAGCGGCTACAGGAAGTTCGCGGGCGGCTGTTGCAACAGAGGGAGGAGCTACGAGCGGCGGGCGAGCAGCTGGACAGAGATGTGGCAGAGGTCAAAGGTCAACTGCTCTGACTCCACACCTGGCTCTGTAAGAGACTTCCTGTCACATGGCCTCGCGGCTCCGCCCAGTCAGGTCCAAACTGCCCAGGCGCTGATCAAAGCTCCTCCACAATAAAAGCCTCCGACTGGTTCCACAGGACTTTTACTGTGTAACAGCAGAGGCAGGAAATGTTTGTATCAGCTGTAACTGAACGTGGCCGACAGTAAACAGTGAAACGAGGCGGATAACTGGACTGACTCAATATTTAATTTGATTATTGTTTCACTTTGTAGGTTAAACATCTAAAATATAAAATATCAACATAAATGTTAAATAAGTGTGAAGTGATGTTAAACTGGATGGCGTCACTAAAACAGTATTATGTTTGTAATGTGGTGAAATGAGGGAAAGCAAACTGATTGTCACATTTCACAATTTATTTGTAAATAGTAATCTTTGACAAAAGATGTGATTATAGTCAGTTATGAGGACTGTTATTGATCTATCAGCTGTTCCAGCCCGTCGTGTTGGACTCTTTATTCACAGATGTTCATGTTAGTTTGCTCCAAACAGCCACAACTTGTTTCATCTGATCTACATTCCTGAAGTTAAAGGGTACTAAAAAGTCCAGCTGGTGAAAATGTTGAATGGACCTTTTGAAATGTTCTCAGCTGGTTCAGTCACACAGAGAAACTCACATCTCCTCTCGAGGTTTCTACGTTTAATTTCTGAAAAGGCGCCTCTGGACTACTTCACTTTTGTTTTTATAGCATCAAATAATAATTAACAAACATACATCAGTGTGATAAGAACTACATAAAATGACAGAAACCATCTTTGGGAAATATTTATTTGATGTTTGATTTTTTTAGTTTGTCCCATCTGCTAACATGGAGGGGGCGGGGCTTATGAGCTGTACTGCAATGCAACAGCTACCAGGGGGCGATCCAGATGTTTTGACTGTCACCCATCTTTCTCTACAGTCTGTGGTCTGATGTGGTTAAAGTGGTGACATCTGCTGAGCAGCACATGATGTTACATGTTTATTGAGTGATTTAAGGTTTAAAGGTCTAAACAGCAGTCAGGCGTCCACATTAACACTGACAGAGGTTTTACCTGCTGTAATCCCTCCTCCTGCTCATACTAGACATTTAAATATCCCTCTGATGCCATTTCAGTTTAAGTGATGGAGGACAAAATCTGCATCTGTATGAAGGAAAGTCGACTCGTCGGTTTAATGAAACACGTCACTTTTTATTGGACGAAAACATTTATTATGACACACCTCTGTTGCTTTGCCTATTTCACAGGCACCATTCGCCTCTGTGGCCTCGTTCATGGTCCAACAGCTGGGACCTCGCCACCATCGTGACCAGAAGATAATTCATCAAACTAAAGTGTTTCCTCTCTTTATTCAGTAATATTCAGTTTATGAACTGAACATAAGCGAAGCTCAGAGGAAGGTGTTAATCATTTCAAACTCACTAGTATGGACATGAACTCCAGTCAGACGTGAACGAGGCCGCTGATGGTGATGGTGGACGAACTTCCAGGACCTTCTGATGGCTTTTAAACACGGAGCTGATTCCTTGTGTGTCTAATTTCCACTGTTTTCATCTTTTCATCCTGATTTTACTTCTCGGGGCTGTTAAAGCAATTCCACCTAAACTCTGTTCAGTATCAAACACTCAACCACCAAAAATCCTCCTTTCAGAGCCTGCCATTATAGCTTAACTGAAAACTCTTTTCTTTGTGAAATGATCAGAAACTAAAATAAGTTCTGTGTATATTTTCATGTGTAAAACTATGAAAGAAACATTACAAACACAGAATCCATCCAGTGGTTCTCCTGCTGCTTCACCTCTCATCTAGTTTGGAGAAACAAAAAGCAAGAGCTCTTATTTTCAGTCAGTTCCTCTCATAGATGAAATCATTTTATAATGAGTCACCACAGTCCTGTAAGCCACAGCAAGTGGACATATAGAACCACTTTACACATAAATATCAAGTTTATAGGACTGATGTGATTCTTACGACCCTTCTTGTACCCTTCTTGTCTCAGTTTTTACACATCGCGCAAAATCAAACATTTGAAAGAATTTAATATATTGCACAGCCCTGTTTGTTGCTGTCAAAAAATAAAAGCTCAGAAATGATATCAATGCAGGAATGATTTCTGTGCATCATTTCACAAGCTAAAAATCTTACTGACGCCTTTAGGAACCAATAATCAATACATGAGTGTTTGATACTGAAAAAATACAGCAGATTTCGGTGGCCTATCGCTCTTCTTAAAATGGGATTTGCGTTCAGAAGCTACTTGGGCTTTATTCATACTCAAAACATGCTTTGAAATATAGTAGGGTGGTGGTACATACAAAACCTTGATTTTCTGCATAAACAGCCCCTTAATGTCGGTAAGTTTTCCGTCCGTCCAGCACTTTGCTGTCTTTGCTCACACATGGAGGAGTGATGGTACAACTACAGAGAATATTCATTGTCTTTATATTCAACTTCTTCTCGACCTATCACTACTTTTACAGCAACACAGTTAAGCAGATATTAACACGTTATAAAGACTTCCAGAGCAAAAAACATCTGTCAGGACACACGCTCACAGACTCGAGCGCAACCATCACTGAATCAGTTCTTTTTGTTTCTTGACAGGAAATACTCAACAGCAAACTGCCTGAATCTAGTAGCAAACACAAATATAATGTCATTGCATTCGATAACAGAGGCTTTGTTTATCTACGCTGACAGTTTATAGCATTATAGATCTTTGCGGCACTTGAATACAGATGGCTAGTAACGCTCTCGTCGGGCTTTAGAAAGTATTTAACCACCAAATGACAGCATGTTTGTTATCCAGTGTCCACAATGTTAATAGGTGTGTGTGTATACAGTAGGTGGATATATTAGCATGCTGTCAGGGAGCAACACAGACATGTTGCACAGGGAAGCTTTGAAGATTTTGTATATCTGCATGTTATTTACAATACTGATTAAGACAAAGAGTAGAGGAGTACAAGTTACTCAGAATCAGATCAGCTGATAGTGTGGAAGGTGACAGTGTTTGCTATAATATTTGCAGCAGTGATGGAAATAGAGTCCAGTGGGTGTCAAGTTGAAAATTTATGATAAATCATATCCTCAAATTAATTTGAGTGATCGGTACATTTATTTAATTTCCACCAGTGAGGCTGGACGATACGACAAGATCCACTGTGGGAGATTTTATATTGTGAATTTGCCATACTGTTTATACTGTTAGCAAACTGTTTCTGCTTGTATTGGGCCAATACAGGCAATATTGTAAATCACTAAGTAGGACTGCTTTATGGAAATACTGAATCTTAATATGCTTTTTGCATCACTGTGATTAAATACCTTTTTTTATCCATATCATCCACTCTAATCCTGTCAGGTTAGTGGTTCATCTGTTCCTTCACAATACTAAACTGTGTTAAATGTCTGTAATTGTGTAACTTTTTTTTTTTATGTCCTGCAGAATTTTACTCAAGTTTTAAACTGAACTGACATAAACAGCCACAATGTATGTCCACATATCTCCGAGATCAAAATATAATCTCGACATTTACAGATCGAGAACCAAAACAAATGGAATAAAGGTGACTCCATTATTAATTTGAAGAAATGTTTTAGCAAAAACATACCCCACTGGGCTCCATATGTAACAGGAAAGGCTAACAGTATATTCAGTGGAGTGATGAGGCAAAGGCCCAGAGCGTTGATGTACGGTATGTAAAAAAAAAAAAAAGACTTCACATCAGTGTATTTGTGTCCTTTTGTGAGTCTGTCAACAGTCCGCCACAGTTCACACCTTTTCAGGTAAAAGTCTTGCTGAGTAATCCTTTAAAAGTTTGCATAATATTGTTCTTTTATCAATTCTGTCCAGGAAACCGACTGATTTATGTGCTGAAATCAAGTTCATTGTCTTTTGCTTCATGTTTTTACTACATTTCTACCAGGCAATGATTATTCTACAAATACAAAAAAAAGTACAAAAAGATGCTCTTCCATTTCATGTGAGATTTTTCTCTGAAGTGCATCTCTAAAAGTTATTGATGGTCGGTTCAGACCTGTCTTAATGCCTACATCCAACCCTGTATGAATGGTAGATGGAAGCTGTGTCAATTGTTCAGAGAAAAACTCGAATGCAGTGAATGGGGAAAGTAAAGGGTCAATACCCGAGGTATAGGGACCAGCACACTCCGAGTCTGTCCACCTGAGTGCTGAGTTTCAAACAGGAACACAGTAGAATCATCCATGTTGTCCACTAAACGTCCTGCGACTCACTTTTTTCCTGTGACTTCTTGTTGATTGCGGCTGCTTGGCATTGTGAGTCTTGCAGGCTGCAGGCCATGGGGCTTGGGGTGTAATTAAATGGAGTGACTCTGGCGGCCTTGCTGGGCGATCCTTGGCGGAAATGGACAACTCCACCCACATGGCTGTCTGAGGTTCCTGTGGAGATGGTGCTGTGGCTCCTCAGTGAGACGTCTGAATCTCCATCCTGGAGATTACTCCCAGAGGTGGCACTAATTTTTCTGAGTAGTGCTAGTCGTGGCACTTCCTCTGAGATCACGGGGGCTGTTTCAACTGTTGGAGAGGTGCTCGAGTTGATCTTGTTTGAAAAATCTTCTGTCTGGACTGTTGCGTCACTTGTTTTACGAGATGCAAGAAGAATGGTTGGCAGTTTACCTGGAAGAGCTGGTGGCTTTGGCTTTTCCACATCAGGGAGAAGGCACCAGAGGTAATGCATTGGCTGGCAGAGTACTTTTCAAGATCTGAGGTACATCTTCATCCCTGATCCTCCTCCAGGTGACTCTGTCATTTAGCCGAGATGCAGATCTCTGCCCCTTCTTCTTTGTATCATCCTCGCTCTTTGCTCTTCCACTTGAATCAGATGATGAAGAGCGGAGGGAAGAACGGCTGGTCACTCGGCTCAGTATGTTTATGCTTGGTGATGAGGCGTGACGTTTAAAGGTATCTTTGTCTTGTTGCTGCCTGGCACCACATACTCTGCCAGGCCCATTTCGCTGAGCCACCCTGCAGGGGCTTTCAGAGCTAGTTCTCCTGCCTGGGCGTCTTGCAGAAAGGTCCCTTTCACTGGAAGTCGCTCTTGAGAGCGTTGTGGTCTGCTTCTGAAGGTCTGGCCTCTGGACTTGTTGTGATTGTGGTGGATCTTTTACTTGTACTTTTACCTTCTCTGGGTTTGTACAGCAGCCTTAAGTTCCTGGCAGCGTGATGAGCAAAGGAAGACAGCTGAAGCTCCAGGAACTGCTCTGCGGGGGGATCCGTTCTGAGATCTAGGCATGTTGCGTGCGGAGCCATCACGTCTCAGCCCAGTCTTTGATTCCTTAATGAAAGTCAGCTGTCTCAAGAATCCATTACGATCAGACTCACCGCCACTTGAATGTACAGAAGTCATCCTGACGAGCTCAAATCGATTGGTGGGTGGCACCCTTTTCCCGTTGACCTGATTGGGTTGTCTAACGGTTGTTTGGTTTGTCACCAGAGGTGACAAAGGTCTGGGCCTGACTGAATTTTGCATAAAAGGAATTCTGACAGGTGACTTCTGAGTTTTAGGTGGTGGGGATTTTTCATTTTGATTCACCACAGGAGATCGTCCCTTTCTTTCAGGGGGACTACTAGCTGGTGGGCTAACCACTGGTGAGGCATTCTTTTTTTGTATAGATTTATTTGTCTGAATTGGGGATGTTATCTTCTTCTGCGACTGTTTGGATGGTGTAGAGCTTTGTGATGATCCAGAGGATGAACTTTTTGGTATCCTTGGAGGTGGAGTAGAGCTCCTCTTTGGCAAAGTCAGTTCAGTGTCCTGGGGGCGGCCTAGTCGATGAAGGCTCTTTGATCTGTGCTGAGCAAGGTTTGGATTCTTTGGAGCATCTGTCTTGGTTGGTACTTTTCTGGGAGGAGGTCTTTGTGATGGAGCTGTCTCTTTTTTTGGTGTATATGTCACCGTCCTGCCTCTGAAAACCACCGGTAAGTTTGGAACTGGCTTGCGCTGAGCAAAGTCTAGAGGTTTATTTGCTTTTTTGTCTTTAGCAAACTTCCTTTCTTTGGGTGTAAAGCTGGATGTTGACATGAAAGACAGAACCGATTCGGTCTCTTCAGAGGATGGCTCTTGAGACTTTGATGCCTGCAGCCCAGTGACAACACAATTAGCACCTTCCTGTATGGCTCTCCATTCAACACTATTGAGATCTGAATCTTTATCCCATGCTGTGTCATCACTATCCATTTCCTCATCCATGTTCCACCCATCAGAGATCTTTTGTTTTTGTTTTTGAGTGTTTTCTGCTTTCTTCTTCCTGGCAGCAAGCTTTCTTCGCTGCTTGGGCATACCAGATGTTATGCATTTCTGAAGGAGGTCATCCTCTGAATCCATGCTGACAGAGCTTGGCGAGCTTGGCTCTTCGAATTGGCTGTGAATGTTCATAGGCTTTGTTTGTTGCACCATATTCAGTGTTTTGTTGTGTCTGTTTTTGTACCATATTTGCTGGGCTTTTGATTTATGATCATCAAACTCAGCATCACTCAGGGAACTGAGAGAGGAGCTGAGTGAGTAACATGCTAGAGATTCATCCTTTATCAGATTCTGTTTTATCCTGTGAAACCCTCTGGACTTTCCTTGGGAATTATCAATCCTGCCAATATTTGTCATGCTCCGGGAGAGATTATTTCTACTTGCTTCTCTGATCTGTTTTGTACCTGTTTGTTTCATTGCTTCATCGTTTTCATTTTCATCATCATAGAAGCCCTTACTGTCCTCTGAAGAGCGTGTCATTTGTCGTAACATTGTGTTTCCTTTTTGTAATCCCACATTAAGGTTACCCTCTGTGTTTGGCTTTATGACAGGCAACTCCAGTTTCCTGACTGCACCTTGACTCTGCCTCTTTTTTTGTTGGTTAGGAGATTGATCACGATGTCTTTGGCTTGCCACTCTATCGGCTACCTCTTTGCTCTGCATCAACACCCTCTGAGTGGGAATGACATGTTTGGTCGTTCGGTTTATTTGTATCTCAGGTGGGTAGTTCATCCTGTTGGGCTTGTGGAAGTGAGAAAATATCCTCAAGTCTTCAATCCTCTTTGCCTCATCATCGAGCAATTCTTGTTTGTTTATACCTTTAGCTGTGCAGTCTTTAGCTCCCTTCTCCTTCACTGGATACTGAAGTGTTTCATCACTTAGCGATGTTGTACTGGAGAAGTTGACGGGTGTACCTTCTGCAGAATCAGTGAAGGATGAATCGTCGAATTTTAAGTCCTTTTGTGGGATGACAATTCTCCTCCCAGGACACATTTGGGTTTTGCCATTTGGGAGCATCATGTACACTGGAAGATGTATTGGTTTTCTGATCTGAGAATTGAGAATATGAGGAGGGATGGTGGTCATCAGGGAAGGTCTTACTTTTCTGAACTTGGAGGGCATGGCTGAGTTGATGCATTCCTTTAAGATTTCTATGTCATCATCTGAGTTGCCTTCACTATATCTCTCCCCATGGTCTTGCTCATCCTCGTCAGGGAAAGGAAGATTTTTTTCATTTTGCTGGAGCAGGGGGGTTAATTTTAGCTCCACATCTTTTTGTATGTAGTGTTCATGAAGAGGCAGGGCACTTAAACTTGATGCACAAGAGAAGTTCTCTGTGGGCTTTTCCACAGTGAAGTAGATCATAGTGTCCAGGTCAGGAGGAAGGTTAAACCTCTCCTTGGAGTCTGCGATCTCCATGAACTTTCGTAAGCTGCTTTCCCACTGGCCTGCTATTGCTGTTGCCTGTGTTTCTGGTCCATTTGACTCAACACAGCATGGCGTTTTGCTTCGGCTAGGAGGCATGGTTTGCCCTGGGCTGTCAGGAAGATCACTAGGGCTTATTGTTCCATCAATCATCTCACTGCATGGATCACTCTGGATTGAGCTGGCAATAGAGGGAGACTCAAAACTGCCCAGTGAACTGACTGAGCTACAGCGACTCATAACCAGGGGTGTCTCGTGTATGTAGTTCTCAGATGAACTGGATGGAGATCGATCCTCAATTATGGCTGGTGAAGCTCCTCTAAGGAACACCTTCTCCCTTTTGGCAGGACAGGGTATCTCAATTGGATCAGTCTCTTTGCTGGGGAAGGTTTTTGAGTCAGTCACTAGGAGCTGGCTGTCACTTAGATCCTCTAAGGTTTCATCTTCCTCAGGTCTCTTCACTACTTCATCATCCTCCACTTCAATTATTTCCAATGAGGAGTCACTCTCCAGCTCAGTTTCACTTTGTCCATCCTGTGCTCCATCACCAGAGGAGAGGGAGGAAAGTGAACTGCTGCGGGAGAAGCAAATTGGGGTATTCTCCACAGAGTATTTCTGGACTGTTTCCATCGTCCCGATGGTTGGACTTCTGCTGGATGTCATTGGAGAAAATTTTGTAATACTGCCACCAGTCATCACAGTAGGTACCCATGCTTGCCTCCTCATTGCTTGGGCAGCCTGGACATTGATGGCCGTCTTTGCTACTCCAAATTTGGCCACACTCTGAATGAGTGGGACCTGTTGATAAGAAGGAGACAGTTTAATTGAAGTCATGCTGACATCAGATGAGACTTTAGTGGATGCACTAACAGGTGTTTGTACAGGCTGCTCCTGGTTCTTTTCTGCATCTGTGTTGCTGAGCTCTAGAGCTTTCACATCTTTATTGTCCACAGAATCTCTCTCAGGAATATCTTGCTGGGTAGTCTCATTCAGGGCAGATTGTCCTACATTTAGGTAATCTTGATGAGCCACCTTGAGATCAAGCTGGTTGGGTCGTTGTTGCATCATGAGAGCTCTTGGAGCAGGTCGCATTTGGTCTTTGCTGCCGCAGTAGCCATCACTGGTGCTTCCACTGTTTAGGCTGTCTGTTGATACACTTGTATGGGCAGTTTTGAGGCGCAAAAGTGCATGGGCTCTACTGAGGCGTTCTCTGTGGGCCAAACTACTGGTATCAGAGAGACGGCAAGGGGAGCATGATTTCGCCCGAGCTTCATTGAGTTCATCCATTCCATATGGCCAGTCCGCCAGGTGGTCCTCAGAGCTGAGGCTAAAACTGTCCTCTGAGGATGTGTGCATGGTGATGTCCT
The DNA here is from genome assembly GCA_023238725.1 of Scortum barcoo. Classification (NCBI taxonomy): domain Eukaryota; kingdom Metazoa; phylum Chordata; class Actinopteri; order Centrarchiformes; family Terapontidae; genus Scortum; species Scortum barcoo. The sequence goes on from CM041538.1 coordinate 28,341,344, forward strand.
CAACTAACCTATCGATCTTGGCAACCGTGTTGGTGATCTTTTTTGCTAGCTTCTCTGCAGCAGCAGATACAACATCATCAGGAGGTGCCCGTCTCTTTTCGACTACCTGAGGTGGGTCTACGTCCCTCTCAGGTTCATTGTCTCTTTTACGTGGCTGGTTTTGGAGGAAGTTAGAGTTGGTGAGGAACATGGACAGCATAGAGAAGCTCCCAGTGTCTAAGCTACTGGAGACATTGGGAGCCTCATCATCATCAAAACAACCAGAATCAGATGCATAGTCCTTTGCCAGACTTTCAATATGCCGCAGTGGCTTGTTGAGGGTCACATGCTTGGGGCTCTGTTTCTCAAGGGTGTCAAAAGTTTCTGCCAAGTGTTTTGCATCCAGCTCCGCCTCCAGGGCCTTCTGTTTTCTCATGTAGAGTGAGGGCATGCAGGAGCCAGGGGATACAATTGCAGCATCCTTATACTTCAGGGGTCGATTGGTGAGGAGGTTCCTTAAAGCTGCAGCGCTGCCCATGGCTATCATCTTGTGCTTGGAGTGGATAAGGTTGCGCAGCATGCTAACTGCCCCGAGGTCCCAGAGCAGCTCCTGGTCTTTCGGACTTCGGGCAGAAAGGTTCCAGAGAGTCCCGCAAGCGTTGCTCACTATGGTCAAGCTGTGGGAGCGGAGATGCTGCAGCAGAGTCTGGAGGCAGTTGTGGTCCCGAAGGATTTGTCTGTGAAGAAAGACAGCAAAAGACATTTTAATATTTTTTTCACATCCAAAAAAAAAAATTATTGCAATTCAACTATCAAACAATTTACAGTGTCAAGATTGTCAACCTGAAAATGGGCCATTTCTTTTCTTATGTGACATTTAGTGTTGGGAGTCTGAGAAACCTACCTATAGTCTTCTCGTGTGGCGACCAGGCTCGACACATTTCGAAGGATCCCTCCGCCGCTCTCGATGATGGCGAGTGAGTTGGTCTGACATCGGTACGTCAGTGTGCTGACCAGGAAGCCCAGAGCGCCGTCCACCGAACAGATTGCCACCTTGTTGTCGATGCTGTGAGCAGACAGATTCCACAGAGCACTCAGCAGACTCTTCAAGGTCGACTCCTGGAAGACCAAAAAACATAAACAGGTTATATTTTATTACTGGTTTACTGTTTCTTTCCCATTTATTTTCACACAGTATGAAAGTAAACCAGCAGACACTTGTTTAAGTTGTGTAATCCATTACAGTAAACATAAAGTAAAAATCTTCATCAGTGTTGCTAAGTAATGATAATTAAATATATTATAATATAATAAACTGACATAAATAAATGACTCTTCTCAATCTAAGGGATTAATCAACTCAAGCTCAAGTTCCAAAAGTCTGGTAAGTGTTTTCTATAGTGTACAGAAATGAATGGGTATATGCTCTTTATGTTATATACAATTATATATTTATTTATTTATTTTATTTATCTATTTTTATTTCATTCAATTATTTATTTTTCCTGGATTGGTGTCCAATGTGTGTGTGTGTGTGGGGGGTTAAATATAGAAATGAGCATATTGATTCTTTTGTATGTGTGTCTATGTACCATATTGTTGATGCTCAATAAAAAAGAAAGAAAAAGAAATGAATGGAAAGTAAAGTTTGCCTGGAATAATTAGACCCTCGACTCTGATGAGGACAAACTGTTGGTTGGCTTGTTTTGAGTTACCTTGGTGGCCTGCAGGGCGCAGGTCATCAGAGCCGACACACAGCCGATGTCTCTGAGGACTCTCTTGCTGTTGATGTCGGCTCTCCAGGACAGATTCCTCAGGATGCTGGAGACCACCTGATGGAGCTCCTCACTGTCGGAGGCCAGCTGAGCCACCAGAGCCTGAAGGCAGCTCTTCTTTGAACACAGGGTGGCCTAAAGGAGGTCAAACAGACAGACCATGTTCGTTCAACAAGTAAACACAGTTTTAGACAAATCTGAATGTTGCTGCCAAAGTCACAAACTTAAAAATCTGAAGTTATACAGACATTTTATTATTAAGGCAGGAAGATGAAGTGATCTGTTCAACACTGTGGCTGACGTCATGATAATCCTCACACCAGGGTAACATGCTAATGCTAAACCAAGTTTAATAAGATTGTAATGAAAACACCGCAGCTAACAATTTGCTTTACTAAGAGTGATTTAACGAAAAAAGAGGTTATTGGTGCAGAATGTAAATAACAACTTTAAAACTGTTCCAGTTTCTGAGGAAGAAAAATGCTCGAGGATGTTCTACTCTTTAAAATAATAACTGCTGTTTTCCTACAAAAAACTCCACAATTTGTGAAAATGTTTTAGAAGAATCTTCCAGGTTGTAACTCAGTATGAAAAGTAAAAACACTATTTATGTTGGTTACTGTATTATTGTATATTATCTGACTATTAGTACCATAATATTACCATTAATCTGGTACCGGTTGGAGGTGGAGCTCATTTTAACTTCCATACTTCCATATATACGTTACTAGTTGGTAGTTTAGCTATTAACGATATGTTTTAGAAATTCATTAGATTATTTTTGTGGAAAAATTGAATCTGAAAAGTAAAGCTGTCACAAAAATATACTGTAGTAGAAATATAAAGTAATTTAAACAGATATACAATAAATAAAAACTGAACTGAGGTACAGTCTTGAGTAAATGTACTTAGTTACTTTCCATCACTGGTTTTAGGTTACGTCTCTCATCCATATGATGCCTGTTTTCATACTTTTGTTTTAATTTCTATGAGCAGGATCAATAAAGTTGATCTCATCTTCAGTGAGCAGAGCGACTGCTGTCAAACCTTCCAGTCCACTGATCCCTGAAGGTTAAAACAACCACACCGTCCTGTGTACCTTGTTGACGACGTCTCCGAAGGTCAGGTTGGTCACAGCCATCCCTGCGTAGCGACGCAGCGCCATGTTGATGGGGTCGTTCTGCATGCCGTACATGTCCTGGTCCAGGTGGATCAGATCAGCCACCACCTGCAGACCGCCTGAAAGAAAACTCCTAAGTTTAATAAAATTCACTTATGTTGGGAACAATGAAGGACTTGTTGGTGTTTCACAAACCTAATTCATTCATGGCGCGTCGGTACTCCTCTTCAAAGGAAAGCTTCATGATGGCGCACATGGCCTGACAGATCTGAGGGTCCACCGGCTCCGGGATGTCTGCAGAGGAAACACAGAAGAAGAAAGAAGAGAGGGGACTGAAGTCTGGAAGGCTTTAATGGAAGTTCTTAAAGAATCCACTAAATGAGGAAATAAAACTCTTTTCATGCTGTACCAAAAATAAACTCCACTCACTCTAATCCTGAGGCCACTGAAGTCGAGGGACCTATTATTTTTAATTGCTAAGTTGAGAATTTGATGGGACCGTTTAAAGGAACTAGCTGCTCTGACTGAACAGCAGTTAGTTTGATTTAATTTGGACTCCTCAAATATTCAGTGCATCAACAAATCAGACCCTCTGCCCTCGATTCAATCCAGCTCTGTTTATGCAAGTCGACTGGTAATCTTTTTAAACTTGTTTCGAGACCTGGACTCACCGGTGGTTTTGGTTCCTCCAGGTGATGGGGTCCCTGCGTGGCTCTCGATCCAGTCCCAGCCGCTGTCGCAGTAGGTCCGGATCTGCTCCAGCATGTGCAGCACCCTCATCTCCCGGCGGGCCTGGCCCTCGTCCTGCTGGGAGTAGATGATGTTGTGGAGGGCGGCGCTGGCTCTGGATTTGGCCTCTCTGCTGCAGCACGTCGTCGTACCGTTGGCTGCCGTTTCTCCGGGGCCGCCGGCGCCGCCCAGAGCTTCGTGCAGGATCTGGACCAGCAGGGGGACGCAGCCGGACTTCCTCATTGCAATGCAGCTGTCCTGAGAGCTGGATAGAGCCAGCAGAGTCCGAGACATCTCCTCCTTGTCTCTGTTAGCGAGCATGGAGAGCAGCCAGAAGACCATCTCCACCTGAAGGGAGGCGGAGGAGAACTATTTACAGCTGTGTGCTGGCATCACATTAAAATCATTATTATCAATCAGATAATAGTAAAGGAAACAGGCCGAACTAAAGGACCAGTCTGCTAGTTCGAGATGTTTCCTTCCAGAAAGACAACATGTAGATAGACTGAAATCTGATAAAATTATTACTATTACTACTTTTTTTATAATTACTTTATAAAAAGCTTGCAGCAGCTACCACTGTACCTCCATTAATCCAAAGTATGGACCTTTCTTGTATGTGCAATTAAAACTGCAAAAGAAGTTAATATAATAAATTAATCGAGGGAAGTTTTTCATACCTTTGGATTCAAATACTGCAGCTTCCTTCAAACATTTGTTTATAAAATAAAACATAACTTTGGTATTTAGATCATTTAATTTTCAGATATTGTGAAAAAATAAAGCTGCATATGATGCTTCAGTATCCCTGTGGGCTGTAAATCAGATTCTATGGAATCAATACTTCATAATACCTATAAAGGACATAAATTAAAATAGCCAAATATTGAATTATTCCAGAATAGTTAATTCTGCATATTGAGTGTTTTACATTTTACTTTCATTCCAGTAAAATTGGGTCACTTCAGGAAATTTTCATCTAAAGTTAAATTCTAGCAGCTGAAGTATAAACAGACATAAAGTCTCTCTGTATAAACTATCTATCAACCCTCTGTTAACCCTTTATCAACCCTTTGTCGGCCCTCGTGCTGCACTGCAGTGTCACCTTGCTCCCTCCGTCTGCAGGAGCTTCAGTTCCTGCTGCACCAGCTGATGACGTGTTGTTCTCTGGTTCTCCGGCAGGGGGCTTCTCAGCTCCAGACAGCTGCACACACACACACACACACACACAAAGGACATGAGGAAACATGTTCATCAATCAACTGATTTTACTGGGTCATCATAAAGGAGAAACCAGAGGAGTAACACAACTAATTATTTTGATCTCAATCTTGATCATAAATTATGGTGAAAAAAACATGAAATCAGAAATACAAAACAAAACAAATCAGGATATGTTCAGTCTAAAAGCTTTAAATTTTCTGTTCTGCTCAGTTAAGGGTAACACATGTCAGATAATCAGGAGCCTCCTAATGATCCGTTAGAAACATTAAAACAGGGTTGATTTATATTCTGTAATATATGAAACACATAAAAATCATGAAATATTTCAAATGTGTTTGGAAGAAAGCGCGTGTTGTCTTATATATGTCTTATATATGAATGTAAAGAATTAGAGGTCTGTAAAAAATGTCTGTTTATGACGCGTTTACCTGCAAAACTGGCTTTTTATTTATTATCTGACTGGACTCTAATTATTTTGAATAAATGCATTAATAATGTGCTTTGTATGCGGTTATTTCCACTTTACCATTTATTTAAAAAATGGATAAGGTTAACTAATACAAATATTACAATATAAAATCATATGTGTTTATCCTTATAAGATAATATTAGATATTAATTAATATTATAGTTTTTATCTGTCTCAGAATATATACAGTATATAAAGTATATGGATTATATATGTTAATTGTTATATGATTAATAAATGCTGACAGAATATTTCTATTCAATCGTTTCTGTTTCTGCGTAGAAATCACAGCAGGCTGCAGTTTAATATTTCTTCATTACTGTGTTTTAAATCCAGCGAACAGGAGGGAAAACAACGCTGACCTATTTTAGGTTTTTGTGCTCTCAGGCCAACGGATGAAGAATTTTTAGTTTTTAAAGAAACAGATGAACAGGGAGGATAAAAAGGTTTGATCTGATCTTTTTAAAATTTATTTCCACTTTAAATTTCTCCTGCAGCTCCTGTTGGAGCATGTAAGAGAAAAAAAGGAATAAATGAGGAAGAAAATAACATTTTTGAATCCATTATCTGTGAAAAGGTCTGTTTATGTTATTATTGATCATTTTGTTCTGAATTATTATTTTTTAGAATAATTATTTTAAGCATGGTTGTGTTTTTATGTTTTCATCTGTTCAGTTCAATATTCAACATGTCAGACACATTTCCTCCAAATCCATCTGAGTTTAACACGAAAAACTGTGAAACGTTCATTTAACTGCCTGCACACACACACACACACACACACACACACACACCTCCTCTTTGTCTGCAGTCTTTGGCTCACACACATCACACCCTGAGGCGTTGCCATGGTGACGGGATGATAAAAGGAGGATGAAAGCTTTGATACGACTCTCTGAGGATTTCCATCTGTGAATCCAAATGAAGCCCTGAGTGTGTGTGTGTATGTGTGTATTTTCCTCCGGTTTAACAAAAGAAAACCTGAATATTTTTCCTCTCTCCGTGTCGACGGACTGAGTCTGTGGCTCTGATCCAAACCTCCATTAAACACAAGCAGCTGCACATGACGACAAAATAGGACGCCAGCGAGAGGAAACTGTCAGGACTCATCCGTCAGCAGAGACTGAAACCTTTAAAACTCCTGCAGCTCAGAGGACCAACACTAATGATGCCAGTGTACGTCTGAGAAACATCCCATAATGATCCATGAAAGAAGAGTCTGTTAGACAGGAAGCAGCATTAGAGAATCACTACTATGAATGAATGAGTGAGTTATTAACACATTAATCTACATTAATCAAACATTAAACAGCGCTTAAGGACTGAGTCAGTGGTGATCTCTGGGTCTGATCTGGACCTGGTCTGCGTCCTCACAGTCCACCAGTCCAGTCTGATCCAGCTTCTTCTGCTTTAGTTTCTTTACTGATGCATGTTGGAGTTTCACACACTTTAAATGCAGTTTAACAGGAGTGTGTGATGTGAAATATTCACAATAATCTGTGTCATTTTAAATGTCGGTTTTCAGCGCTGAGCAGCACAAACTGCTCGGATCTGTGTCGGCAGAAATCTGAAGATCCAGACTGAGCAGAGACGTCCTCAGAATAAAACAGTTTGTAGGTGAGATGTTTCTGCCGTCTCGTTGTTATTCTCAGAGGGACACCGAGCAGAGAAAGGACGAACCGACTCGCTGTCTTTATCTTAGACACTCGCTCCATGCCAACCCTGCAGCCTGGCAACAGCCAATCACAGCCCGGCTCTGACACGGCTGACAGCACCGGCTTTCTCTGCATAGCAACGAGGAGGAGGAGGACGAGGAGGAGGAGGTCTGCATGTTTGAACTGTTTCATGTTCTTCAGGTTACAGAAACTTCATGTAAAGATCGCTGAAGAATTCAGGAGATCAAATGTTCGCTTCAAATGTTGAGCTACAGAAACTCGAGTTTATTATTCATTCATCTGCAGAAAACAACAGTTTGATCTAAAAATCTGGAAAATTGTAAAAAATATAAATCTCTTGTTCCCAGAGTTCATCATGAAGCAGAGAATAAAAAGTTTACTGTCATAAAGGTCAAAGAAAAGAAGATTTGAGCAACTTGAATCAAAAAGGTTTTGGCTTGAAAAAATGTAATCATCTATCAATTAATATGTAAATAAATAAACTATTGATTGAATTGATTAACTGACTCATTGTTTAAGTTTTATTTCATTGTATTTATTTATTATTATTTATATTATATTATTTATTATTACCGTCTGTGTTTAAAGTTAAAACAGATTTCAGTCAGATTTATTTTATTGTTCATCTTTTATGGCTTTTTATTTTATTTTTGCTTTCTTCTTTGTTTTGTGATTTCTGTAAAAGTCCTGAATTCAAACAGAATTTTCACTTCTGAAAAAGTAAAAGTATCATAAAAATATGAAATGTAACTACAAATTATGCAGAATAACATAATATATTACTGGAATATAATTATTGATCATTCATTGTATTATATACAGTAAGTTGTATTTATATCTGTAATAATACATCATAATTTATTGATTGATTATATTTTATTAATAATCTGAATCTAATAAACATAGTAAAGAAAGTTGTCAGTGTTTGCCTCTGAGAAGTTGCCATTTTAATTTATTTGTTTGTTTTTTATTGTTTTTCTGTGTTCTCCGTTGTAACAGTTGAAAAAGCTGATATGATATAAATACAGTTTATTTTTATTATTTCCTTCCTTTTAAAAGTGAAGATGCTCATCAGTATATTTTTTTAAACTATTAAATTAGTAATGTGTAAAAAAGAAAATCATGATTCATTTAGTTTTTAGGTCAAAAGGCACTCTGAGTTCATCCTGATAAATAATTAATTCAGAGGTAATTTATTATTCATGAAGTCAGACCCCGCCCCCTGCCCTCCTCTGACCAATCAGAGAGCTGAGTTATTTATCTGTTTCAGCTGCTTCACAGTTTATTGAATAGGTTTGAACAGTAAAGTGAGTTTAACTGTCCCAGATTATTAAATAACAGGAGAAATCATCACCTCATGAATATTTAATGAGATTAATCACAACACAAACAAACAATCTGTGAATTGATGAAGCTGTCAATCATCCAGCTCCTTTTCCACTCCACTAAGTTTCCTGTCTGCTTCAGTTTTCAGACGTGTTTTGAAAGATTTCATTTTTAAAATATGAAACAGCACACAGATTTGAGAGCCTTAAACCACAGTAAACTTTTTTATGATGATATTTGATCAATGAGTCATTGTTTAGATGCAGTGATGAAAAGACCCTAAAACTACTTACAACCAAATTATATTTAAACTCTGCCTTAAGCCCCAAAACTGAACCAAAGTGGGCTTGAATAAAAAAAATCTTAATAGAGGAAGTAGTCTGACCACACTGGATGAGACAGCAACTTTACAGGAAACTTTACAGGATGTGGACTTTATGCTTTTTTAGAAGAAGAATTTTTAAAATAAAAAATACTGACTCCAATCTGACAAAAACAGACATTTACAGTCTTGTCAAAATAAATATTTCATCACTTTTTGTTGGAAGATTTGTGGTTTTAAAAGAATTAATGAGAGTTCAGCATAAACTGCACTTATTGTCTGTAAGAACACATGAAGTCTCCTTTAATCCTGCGTCTGTTTTTGAACCTTAGTTAACCCTTAAAGAGGTGAAGCAGCTGAAAACAGAAACTCCCACAGAGAAACAGCTGCTGGCACATCAGCCAATCAGCCGAGCATCAGAAGAAAATACGGAGACAAACTGGTCGGACCAGAAACACGCAGAGACGAACGAAACAACAAACACAGACGGAGATTTCAGCTTTTACACCGAGGAACAGCTCTGCTTCACTTTTTACTTTCCCATGTTTTTAAAGGAAGAATCAGACACCAACATGGAGACTGAAGCGGCTGTAAGTATCAGACCAAGACGCTCTGATTGATTTAAACTGCAGCAGCTGATCAGATTAACTTAAAACAAGCCTGAACATGAGCTGAGACCTGAGAGGAGACAAACACTCACACTGCTGCAGAAATCTTTAAATCTTTATTCAAACCTTTAGCGGCTCCAGATTCTCCTTCACAGGGTTCAGTTCTTTAGTTGGGATGTGAAATCTGACAGACGGAAAATAAATCAGCACGATTAAACTACAACAATACAGCAGCTCTGTGACTGTACAAAGACTCAGTGAAGCTCTTTGAGCCTGACTTTTACTAAATGACAATGATAAAAAGTGCTGTACAAATGACTGGTTTAACTTACTGATCAGTCTCATTCATCAAACATCAAGGTCAGAGGTCACCAATCTCAAAGATTCAACAAATGTTTTGTATTAATTAAAATTGTGTTTCTAGACAAAACCTTTGTCACTGCAAATTACTAATTCTACTTAGTTCAACATGTATCTGATAAAACAGGCGGCGCTCTCTGAAGTCTCCAGAAATAAAAAGAGTCTGAAAGAACAAAAAAACAACTAAACTCTGAAAGTTTCACAGAACTGAGAAGTGAAAATGAGTCTTGTGGAGGAGCCGTCACAGGAAAATGAACAGAAAGAGGCTGAAATGGAGGACGAGCTGAGCGAAGAGCTTCACCAGGAAGATCTGAAGGACACAAACATGAAGACCAAAGAGCTTCAGATGAGGGAGAAAAGGACCATAAGTCCTCTGAGTCTTCTCAAAGAAGACTTCAACCAGTTTAAGGAAGTTTTCAGAGTCTTCAGGGACACAAAAACAGAGCAGGAGGACAGTAAAACAGCTGGCAGTGCTCTCCATCTGCTGAAAGGAGACATCAGCCAGTTTAAAGAAGACGTGAGCAGCGTCTTCAGCATCAACACGTCCAAAAACAAAGAGACCACAGCAGAGAAGACCACCAACCGTCTGAGCTGTCTTAAAGACGACCTCTCTAACGTCTTCAGGATCGGTCTTTCAAAGGAGAAAGACAACAAGGCAAAGGAAGACTCATCCAACACCTTCAAAATAAAAGCCTCAAAGGATGAAAGAACTGATGAACCCTTTAAGAGTCTGTTCAGAAGAGACCAAAAGACTTTTAAAAAAGCAGAGGACAGTCAGGGAGGTGAAAGGACGATTTCAGAAGAGAGCGAGGAACAAATGGACGACAGTTTTAAGGGAAACCTCTCTGAGCAGATTGACAAGATAATTGACGCAGAAAAAATCAACAACAACATGAAAGACAGAATGAATGAAACGGAGGACGCTGAACTGGATTTAACTGTCTCTGAAACTGAAACACAACAAAGTGAGGAGATGATTCCTGCAGCACAGGCAGGTAGGCTCAAAGGTAGGCTTGAATCCTGATTGTCCCTTAAATCCTCTAAAATGTTTGTCGATGCTTCAAGTAACTTTACATCACTGCATAAAGTTCAGTGTTAGCTCTGCTTTAGTGCAAATCTGAACAGGTGAGAAAAAAGAAATATAAATCAGATGTTTCTGTAGAAAGTTGACAATCTGTCTGACCTTCATAAAGCACCAAAGTCCAACAAGCGAAAAATATCATGTCAACCCTCGTCTGCATACACAAGAACCAACAAAACTCATAGATAAACACGAACATTGCTCCATTATAGCAGTAGCAGTCAAAAGGTCAACAGGATCACTTAAGCAGTAAACATGTTGTAACTGTCTTGCATGGATACTACAGAAATTATGTATTTTAGTAAATGAACACTAAACTAACACAGCAGAATCATCAAATATCAACATTTGGTCTGGGTTGTGTTAAAGTGTGTGTTACAAGTATTATTCTGTAAATTAACTCTACAGATGAGCAGAAATGTGACAGTGAAGAGTGGAGCGAGGACTCTGATATGGTGTCAGCGGAAGACAAAAACATAAATGAGGAACTAGAAGAAATAAAAGAAGAAAAAGAAGAAGAAGAAGAAAAGGTAGAAGATGAAGAAGAAGAAGAGAAGCCACCAGAGATTCCCTCCTTGGAGACTCTGTCCAACTGCATCAGTCTCTTTAGTCTGAGAGACCAAAACAGAGATGCCATGTGGTGAGTCGAACCGCAGAAACACAGAAAAACATTTAACAGTAAAGTTATTTACAGTAAAATGTTGGAAGTCGTGTTTAACTGTATGGTGTGGTTGTTTGTGATCTTACAGGCATCAGAGTGGAGGAGACTCGTGGTGGGTGAAAAACTGTAAGCTCAAACAGATTTTATATCTTCTTGCTTTCCAAATAAATATTTCATTTCATTCCTCTGTTCCTAAAATAAACTGTACAGTATTGTCTGCATAGAGATTTATACATTATCTGGGTACTGACATAATCAGAGGTTTTGGGGCTGAATGCTGAATGATTTTAGGTCTGTTAGGTCTGTGCAAGACCAAAACTTTAGTTCTTGGACGGGTTGTCCTGCTCCATACAGACATTGGTAGCTGTTATGAAAAAAAAACAAAATATCTAAATAAGAGCACAACTATAACATAGTCTGTGATAACATGATGATGATTTCTTGACCTGAAGATAATTAACCTCTTTGTTTCCATAAAATACTTGATCTTGTATTCCACTATTTAGCCTTTCATGTGCTTTTATTAGCAGCCATTCAGACACATTGATTTCTCATGTTTAGACCCAACAAATAATGATATTGTAAAATGTCTGTTCAGTCTTATATAATTATTTGACAGTAAAGATAGAAATGGACTGAAATGCCAAAAAATGAACCAGTGACGCTGAGGTGATGGTCTGAGCCTGAAGGAAACAGAACCAGGGAAGATTTGTGGATTTTACTGACTTCAACAGTTCAAATATTAAAATTATTTACTGACTGGATCCTTGTTTCATCCCTCAGATGCCTGCTATTTGACCTTTGACCCCAACACTGCCAACTCCGAGCTCCGTCTCTCCGACTGCAACAGAAAGGCGACTCGGGTGTGGTCGGATCTTCGACCTTCAGGCCACCTGGACCAATTCCAGCACTGTCCTCAGGTCCTGTGCAGGGAGGGGCTGCTGGACTCGATGTACTGGGAGGTGATGTGGAGCGGTGGCGCTGACATCGGCGTCACCTACAACAACATCTCCAGAGACGGAGACCCGACAAGCTGTCTGCTGGGACACGACGAGCGGTCCTGGAGCCTCGAGTGTTCGGAGGGAAGCTACACACCGTGTCACGCCAACAAGAGGTTCAAGTCCTCCTCACCACAACCCTTCACCCGCAGAGTCGGGGTTTTTCTGGACTGGTCTGGAGGCTCTCTGTCCTTCTACTGCATCTCTCAGGACTCCATGGTCCACCTCCACACCTTCACCTCCACCTTCACCGAGCCTCTGTACCCAGGTTTCTGGGTCTGGGCCTACGATGGCTCGGTGTCGCTGTGTCAGGTGGAGCTAGACTGGGAGCGACTGCTGCAGTGAAGCTCTCAGGTTTACACTCAGGTCTCTGATTAAAAAATTTATTCTCTGATGGAGGAAATTCAGTAAAACTGGATGGTGACAATGAACTACGACACCATTTACACTGTCAGGACGGTTTGTTAAATTTAGTTAAAGTTAAATTTATTTTGCTCACACGTGTTTGAAGTGACTGTGATATAAATTAGCATCTTCATATTTAAGTCAACTGTTGACATCAAGTTATATTTATATTTATAGTTTTTGATTGAGGGGTTGATCTGCTCTTGTTTTTTTACACAATCACTGCTTACGCCAGTAAATCAAAACATCACAAACTGAAGCACAGCAGCTCTGCAGGGAGACGACCAACCATCCAGTGATGAACCAAAACAAACATGGACAGAAACCTTCGCTCTTTATATGCAGCGACTTCAGACTCTTTACAGACCACAAACAACATCACCAGACCCAGACCCCGGTCCAACTTCATCACATCAGTCGTCACACACATCAGGTCAAAATCACCACATCCTGATGTGGTCAAACCTTCAGCTGATGTACGACACATCTGTAAGTTCACCTGAAGACCTAAACAAGTCCACAATACCTCCAAAAGACTTCCCAACAGTCTGTTCATGAACCTGATTTAATAAAACCTGCTGTTATCTGTGTGTGTTTGTTTATGTGTGTGTGTGTGTGTGTGTGCATGTCATTGTATGAGTATGTATAAGTCTGACCTGTAACTGGCTCTCCTGACTCCCTCGGGCCTCCTGCAGCTCTTTCTCCAGCTGCTCCAGACGAGCTACACGCATCTGCAACACACACACACCCACACAGAGTTCAGACGCGTCCAGATGTGTTTTTTCAATAACCAGATGTTTGCGTTGTAGCCCATCAACAACCATTCAACGATGTAATTTCATCTTAATTTAAACTGATGCAGATGTATAATCTGTTATTAATAAAGTTTATTTGATGAACATCATGTGACGCCTGAGGAAATGATCTGCTGCAGGTGTTCAGTGACGTCCAATCAGCAGCCTTGGGCTCACCTGTGTCCTCTGAACCATCTCGTCGTTGGTGCCGAAGCGTTCCTCCATCACAGACTGAACCTGCTGAGCCTCAAACTCCAGCTGCTGCCGGATCAGATCCATCTGCAGGGAAAACTACAACACCCACACACAGAGGTCAGAGGTCACTGTGACACGTGATCAACACGTAAAGGTTTAACTGCTTACTGTAATCTGATTACAGGGGTGGAAAGTACATCTATTCAGAGGGAAATATTGAACATTTTACTACACTGAATTCATTTGATAACTCAAGTTACTTTGAAGAATCAGATTATTAATATAAACTAATTAACAAATAAATCATTTATTATTAGAGATAAAGATACAACTTTAAAAGTCTTGCAGGTTTTAAAGTAAAAGTACAAAAGTATGAGAAATATACTTTAAATAGCAAAACTATTCAGTTATTAATCTGAAAGTAACGACTGATTAAAGTCAAATTCATGATGTGAAGCAAAAAGTAAAAAGAATTGTAGTGAAGTAGAAAGTTGCAGAAATAAAAACGCTCATATAATATTTTGAGGTACTTGAGTAAGTTCAGTATCTGAGTAAATGTGATGAGTCCATTTCCACCAGTGCAGAGGGTAAATGAGTGTGTGCGTGTGTGTGTGTTGCCTCACCGTGTCGATGCGAGGCAGTTGAGCCAGCCTCTGTGACAGCGCCTCCAGCTGGCTGAAGTACCAGCAGCGCTCTCTCTCCTCCCGGTCGATCTCCCCCAGCAGGAGGTTCCTACAGATGTTCGAACATTAAAATCACATTAAAGTCACGACTGACGACTCTGCAAACTGTCAGGCTGCTCGTCATCACATCATCACGCCGTCCAAACACGCCTCAAACAACAGGAAGCTTCGAAGAGCTGCAGCTTGTTTGAGTCTGAATATTTATATAACCTCTCATGTATGTTCAGTTTTTAATATTGGACGCTAAAATGTTCACATGAAGACGTGCTGGACTCACACACATATTACAGATGAAGTGCTCGAATTCACAGTCGAATATTTAGTTAGTTATTTCTTAGTTAGTTAGAACCTCCTGCTCCTCTCTCTGAACAACAAAACTAGAGTAACCAGCTGACCTCTCCTTGTACAGCTCCTCCAGGTGATGGTCGCTCTGTCGTCCATCCACACCGCTGATCACGGCTGTTTTGGGCGGGGCTCCGTCCAGGAAGTGATGCGGCACCATGACGGCGACGGCCTCCCTGCTGGACGCCGAGCTCAGACGTGACGCCGACCTGTGTGGACTCCTGGCTCTGCTCAGCGCCGCCACCGAGGAGGAGGAGCAAGAGGAAGGGGGCAGAGCCAGGCGATCGTCTAGCTCCACCCCTCCTCCCCCAGCTGGCCCCGCCCCTCCCAGACTGTCCGTCAGCAGCCTCAGGTTGTGAGGTTGGTGTTTGAGCTCGTAGTACTTGGTGAGGTCCATGTGGAGCTCTGAGGGAGGGAGAGGATCAATCAGTTAGTTAATCAATCAATACATCCATCCATCATCCACCAATCATCTATTTTATTTCTGTTCGTCCTCCCTCTCTCCTTCTATCTGTGGTCCATTATTTCTGTCCTGTATTTTGGCTGCTGTTAATCTCATTTGGAGTTTGTTCAATTCCAGACAAACTAATTGACATAAATTAGCTGTTTAATTGAATTGAGCCTTAACGAGGCAGAGCCATCTGCAGCCAATCAGGTTAGCTGATTGAGTCGATTTATTTCTGTGTAAATGCAGATTGGTCCCACCGGAGTCGAGCAGAATCAGCCTGTACAGGAACTTCACAGCTGAGCCTGATGTGTGTCTTCTCCTGTGAGGTTGATTCAGACCTTTGAGTTGATGCAGCACGTCGCTCCTCCCGGATGAAGCCAGCGTTCCTGCTTCCTGCTCCAGTTTACTCTGCAGCTGCTTCAACACCTCCTGTAGACAGAGAGTAGGACAGGACAGCTCCTGAGCATCAGAGCATCTGAAACCTCATTAAAGTCACCATGTTCAGATTTACCTCATTCAGCTGTCTTTGCTCTGAAGTGTTTTTATTTCAACAACAATAGAATCACAGCTCAGATTCATATCAAAGACACCAAAGAGCTTCAGGAGAGCATGAATCGATCCCACAGAAGAAGATAATCCCACGAAGCAGGTCAAACATCAGAACGAGTTATTCCTTCATGTCCAGACGAGCGTCCTAATTTTAACGCTGCAGGAGGACGTTGAAGATAAAAACAGACATTTGTCCTCCTGCAGACTCACCTGTGCAGGTCGATCACGTCCGGCTGCCGCTGGCTCTCCTCTCTCATCGTTTGAGTGTCGGACGTCCTGATAAAAACGGCTGAGCTCAGCCTGATAATCCAGCTGCTCTCTGCATCTGGACACGTGAGTGTGTGTGTGTGTTCACATGCATGTGTACATGTACACGTGTGTTTATGTGTGTGCAGCTGATAGGATTAATGTCAGCAGGCTTCGAGTCTCAGCCTGATTTAACAGGTTTCTCTCGTTCTCTCTCTGGATGTTTATTGATTTTTTTTAATAAATTTAGATTTTAGATGCAGTTCAGAGTGTCTTGAGGTTTTGATTAAAGACTTTAAATTTAAATTTTGAGTGAAAATGTCTGAATTCAGTATGCTTAGAGAAGAACACTTTTTTAAATTAAGCATTTTTTCATCATATTTCATTCATTTTCATGCACAGAAAAACAAAAACATGAATTAATCTGTTCATTCTATAAACAAAGGCATTTGGATTTGTCAGTTTCACACTGAAATGATTAAATGGACAGAAAACTTTCAAACCCTGTGTGGGGCAGTTGTTGGTGTTGTTGTTGTTTGTTGGTGGTGGTGTTTGTTGTTGTTGTTGATGATGGTGGTGACTGTGGTGTTAATGGTGGAGGTGCTGTTACAGGATCCAGACTGACCTTCATGCCAGACGTCTCCGTCTCCAGTTTGGACAGGTGGTTGGAGTTGTCCTCCAGCTCCCTCCTTAGGTGGGAGTTCTCCTTACGGAGAGCCTCCACCTGGTGGGCCAGCTGGTCGTAGGAAGCCACGGCGTTGGCCATCTTCAGACTCTGCAGCGCCTCCTGCAGGAGCACAGAGGAGGAGTAGCGTTACATTCATACAGGCCGTGTTCACATCAGACTTTAAACTGTCCAAAAACAGCGACAATAAAAGAAACACAGATGAAAAAGTGTCAGCAGAACAGCTGCAAATACACCACGTCAGGCAGCAGCAGCTACACCAAAATAAATGAATAATCTCTCTCTCTCTCTCTCTCTCCACTTCACTCCATGTCTCCTCTGAATGAACCATCAGAGTTTCTCTGACAGTCTGTTAGATAACTTGTTATCTAAGTTGGTCCTGCGGCTGTTTCCAGCCTCACTCAGCTGATCCTGAATCAGCCTGAAAACTCATCACACACTTTCCACTCGTTGGTCTCCGTGTTGCTGTCTATGTCATTTTAATTCATGACCAATAAAATTACATAACATTATTGGTGGCTGAAGGGAACATAGTGTTTAAATCGCCCATAAACCATACAAAATGCATCGTTGCACTCATTCTATTGCACTCCATAGTTCTTATCACAAACTGTGTTGTTATATTATGTTTATGTTATGTTTATATTGTGTCTGTTATGTTTATATTATGTCTGTTATGTTATGTTTATGTTATGTCTATGTTATGTTTATAGTTATGTCATGTTATGTTATGTTATGTTATGTTATGTTATGTTATGTTTATGTTATGTTTATGTTATGTTATGTTATGTTTATGTTTGTTTATTATGTCTGTTATGTTTATATTATGTCTGTTATGTTTATGTTATGTTTGTTATGTTTATATTATGCCTGTTATGTTTATGTTATGTCTGTTATGTCTGTTATGTTTATGTTATGTTATGTTATGTTATGTTATATATTATGTTATGTTATGTTATGTTATGTTTGTTATGTTTATGTTATGTTATGTTATGTTATGTTATGTTTATTATGTTATGTTTGCCTGTTATGTTTATGTTATGTTTGTTATGTCTGTTATGTCTATGTTATGTCTATGTTATGTTATGTAAGTTATGTTTATTTATTTATTTCTATTTTCTTGACCTTTTAAGTATGAGAGGGTACTGTTAAAAACCGGAGATCAAATTCCTTGTATGTGCACACATACCTGGCCAATAAATCTGATTCTGATTCTGATTCTGATAACATAACAAGGAGACATTTTTCATTTGACAAACACAAACAACATATTTTATTATCAAAGATGGACGAAGGTTTTTATGGTTTCAAGAACGACTCAAACATTAACATTCAGGACATATGCTGCTCTTTGTCTTTGGAGTAAAATATAAAAAGCTTTCCAGGTTTCACCAAGTCAGACTGCTGCAGCTTCATTTTATCTTATTTCATATAATCTTATATTAGATTATCTTCAGTCCTCCATCTCCTCCATTATAAAGACCTTTTAAAGTCTTCATAATGTCTTAAAGGAACGATTACAGCGTCCTCAAACCTGCATCTGCCCTGAAGCTGCTGAAAGACTTTAACATATTGTCTTAATATTAAAATGAACATTTCAGTACTGCTGTGCATGTTTAGATCATGTTTTAACCAAAACTACATCCATTTACTCAAGTGAGTATTTTCATTTTCTATCACTTTTCTATTTCTACTCCACATCTCAGAGGTAAACATTGTACTTTAATACTTTATTTATTTTAAAGCTTTACTAATTTTGCAGATTCAGATGATTAAAACAAAATATAAAAAACTAATACCAGCTGTATGATTAAAATGATGAACACATTCATATTTCTAACCTGTGGTATCAGTACTTTCAGTGAAGTAAACTATCGGAGTACTTTTGGTACTTTGTAAAACTGGAGAACTTCCACCACCATGTACCAACTGACCAACACAGCTACACAACTAACAGACGTATGCCCAGTGAACAAATAAACGATCAATAACACAGATAAACAGATCAATAAGTGAACATCAGGAGGTGGTGACACAGTGAGGTCAGAGCTGCACGACTAAACCTGACTGACCCAAACTGTGACCCTCACTGCAGAGATGGCGAGAACAACGCTCTGTTTGTTTGTTTGTTTGTTTGACTGTTTGATTGTTTGTGTTTGACTGTTTGTTTTCTGTCTGTCTGTCTGTCTGTCTGTCTGTTTGTTTGTCTGTTTGTCTGTTTGTGACAGTAAATAAAGCGTCACCGTTTGTGTCTGTGGTTTTTCTGCTCAGTGCAGCAGATCTGAAGCCAGATGAAGGTCGTGCTGCAAATGTCACTGCTGCATTTATAATGAGGAGCTGACCCCCGGGGGATTGTGGGTAAGGGGAGGAAGGGGGGTCTGAGAGGAGAAACAGGATCCATACTGTGCTTTAATGTGGATTCACCGAACGTGGTCTCAGGTTACTGCAGAGGACTGGACAGGAACGATCCCATTTTATTCTCCAAACTTCAATAAAACATAGCTGATACACGAGCATGTATATAATATAAATATAAAATATAACAAATAAAATAAAATATAGTAATATACAAACAAACAAACAGGCTTCTTTGGACCAGTAAAACCATTTTCAAAGGTTCAGTGACTTTTGAGCATTTTCATTGGCTCTAGATAATGTAGGAGTTTTGGATGTCATCATCATTATTAATATGACCAGTTTCAGTCTGTTTACCAGAAGGTCTTCACCTGCAGATCTGAAGCTCAGGCTGTTCTTCTAACTGCTGCTGAAAACTGAAAACAGGCCGTCTGAGATGATTTCTGGTTTCTGATCCCAACAGAGGAAACTCCTTCTGGTAGCTTCTGTCTCGTTCTCTCAGTCAAAGCTCAGCTCCCTCTGAAGCATGACGCACCATCGCCCGCTGTCTCTGCGCAGTCCCACCAAAATATCAGACCTGCTGTCAGTCAGCACAGATTTATGAAGCTGATTTATATTTCTGCTCAGACTCTCTCAGCTGTTCTCTGAAAACTGTACAACCAAACATCCCCGACCTCTGACCTCTGACTCTGCTTTAATCAAAGAGACGTTAATCAGCACGATGTAAACAGGAAGATAATTCAGTAACTTCAAGCTGTGATGTGACGGAGACGGTTTGTTATGATGAAGCTTCAGACTGATTTATCAAAGAGGGTCCTCACAAATATAGACATGTTTGTGAAGGTAGTTGAGATACTGCAGACCTCAGCTGGTGTGTGTGTGTGTGTGTGTGTGTGTGTGTGTGTGTGTGTGTGTGTGTGTGCCTCTGACATACTGATGTTCAGCGTAACCATGGTAACAGAACCACATCCCCCACCATCGCCACGGTGACACATTTACATCAAATGATGGCTCTCTCTGCCTCTCTTGTCATCTGATACATACACAAGCAGCACTCACTGCTGCAGCCGCTGCAAAGCATGCTGGGTAAGAAAGTGTGGAGGCTCCCGAGAGGAAAATGAATCAGACGGAGACTTAACGAGCGTTAACGGAGCCTGTTAACGGTGCAGTTGCCATGGCAATGACCGTTCTGATGCGCCTGACCTCGATATGAGAAGACGCCACGGAGAGACGAAACAGGAAGAGACGAGAGAGAAAGAAAAGGTGAAAGTATCATCACAAGATGAAACGAAGTGAGAGATACCCGAAAACATCTTAAATCTGCTGAGATCAGCTCGATGCAGATCAATCAGATCAGATCAATCAGATGACTGTGAGATCATCAGGCCTCACGCTGCATCAGATCAGCCCGATATCAGTGACATTTCCTGGTTTTATTCTGTATAATGGGTCACAGCGGTCAGAGTTTTTATTTTCTCTCTGAGCGTTTGATGTTTTTTGACGTTGACCAATAGGAGCGCAGAGTCGTCTCAGGTGAGTCACAGCGACCTGAAGCCTGAACAGACACGAAGAGTCTTTACGCTGTAAAATGTCTGTAACTCTGCAGGTCAAAGGTCATTTTCTTTTTCTGTGTGTCTGCAGCCACTGATATTATACTGTGTGATTTAAATATGAATATATCTGTAATATTAATATCATCGACACTCTCCCCCCTAAAATGTTCAGGTATTAAAGTGTATTTTCTTTATCTGAACAAAGAGCGTGTCGATCACTCCCACCACCTGCTCCACCCCCACAGCCTCGCAGCCCGCATCTTTCTCCCCCTCTGGGACTGTCTGGTTACCGTGGCAACCGCATCCTCCAGGCAAAGAGAGGAGGAGAAAATGGCGTCTGTGTGTGGAGCAGAGTCAGACAGTCTTCTTCAGTGTTTTAAAAAAAACTTCAGTCTGAAACACTTTGATCTTTAAAGCAGGGGGAGAGTTTAATTTAATCTGTGGGGTCAGACTGAAGGAGACGCTGCCCGAGACGAGGACGAGCACATTAAAGATTAAAAGCATTTCCTCCCAGTCACTGTCCTCTGGCTGCTAAAAGCTAAGCTAACAGAGCTGAGAGCTGAATGTGCACACTGCTGAGGTGAAGGAAATGACAAAAACCAGATAATGCTTCACTAAATGGAACAAAGACCTTCAACTAACCCTTAGAAAAATAAATGATGAAATGATGAGTAAAATAAAATACACTCAATGAAATGAAGCTGGGACAATACTGTATTTTTGTGGCTTTACAGATCTCACAGAGTGTTTGATTTAAACTCTTCAGCTCACCTGTCTGTGAGTAAATGGTTACCACGGCGAACAAACAAAGAAAAGATGGATGACTACAGACGATGAATCTGAGACTGAAGTGAGGTCCAAGAATAGGACTGTGAAATAAAACTAAATGAAAATCTTAGATTATAATTTTAAAGGTGACACAGGATATGTCCACCTGCTCTGTGGATGGAGGTGAGGAAGAGGAGGAGGAAGTGGAGGAGATGATGGACGAAGCTTTTACAGAAACGAGCTTCATTCATCATCACAGTGAGTCAGCCCTCACTCCGACACGCGGCCATGATGATGTTGTTTGTGTCGTTCATGTTGTTGTTGACTTGTTGAAGAGACTCACAGATTCATCATCACCCTCCTGAAGACAAATCGATGCAGCAGAAGCAGAAAATCGTCTTTTTGTTCGACTTGTTCGTCTCCTGCAGCCTCACGGGTTTCATTTATTTTTGTTCTCAGAAAAATCTGGAACGAGTCAGTGGACCTTCAGCTGATGCAGTTTTTTCAAACTCCTGTTTCACTGCAAAACTGACGTTTCCAGCTGAACTTTTCCAGATTCAGGAAGGTCAAAGGTCCCTAACAAACAATCAGTGACAGCCTGAAGATGCGAACGCTCCAAACGTTACGTAACGTCACATCAGAGCCGCCGCTCGCTGCCTTTCCCCGCTCAGAGGACTTCCTGTCCCTGAAGCTTGATGAGTCACAGTCAGACCGGCTCCGACTGCAGCGACCGAAACAGTTTCTGAACATCTGAGCTGAGCAGACGCTCCCATACACCAAGGTTAGAGGTCAAAGTCCCCTCCCTGTTTGTTCCTGAACGTCAGCTGAGAACAGATCAACACGTCTGTGGGAAGATAAAGGTGAAGTTTGTTTCATCATCACGCCAGAACTGGAAACCGGAAACCCAGAATTCAGTCAGAAATATGACATATATGTAGAAATATAGATATATAAATATATAAAGGAACAGTGAATCAGGATCCATCAGCAGCTTCTAACTTTATAAATGAAAAAAGTTTCTGTGAGGAACTTCAACCTGCAGCAGGTGAAGAAACAACGTGAATCTTCAAATCTCCTTTTGATCTGATCATCAGCTTCCTCCCTGCAAACCTTCATGTCTCTGATCCACCTTTCATTCAGATCACATCTGATCCTTCACGCCGGCAGTATTTTCTCAGATAAAATCATCATGTGGAGAGAGCCTGTTTCTAAAAACACTTCCTGTTGGTGTGTTCAAGGACACTCACATCTGACCCGACTGCTGAACAACTTTAGAGCGACGAATCACGTCGTTAGGACACCAAACAGATAAAAACAGGGAGGATGTAAAAGGGAGAATTTCGGGTCGTTTCGGGTTGTTTCTACAGTAAAGTGTCTGTCCCAGAACATATTCTACCAATGTGACTGTAAAGATTTTCACTGAACATATCAAGATTCGTTCCTGAGAGACACCACAGACTGATAATGGCTTCATGCTGAAGCAGGTTAAATAATATTTTACAAATGTTTAAACATTTGTCTGAAATAGTGACTTGTTTCAGAGAAAACAATCAAATTATATTAAAATAAAGCTTCCTGCTGAAGAAGGCCGACAGCCGAGTTTGTTCCATTAAAACTGAAGCAGATCAGAAAACATGGAGGATTCAAATAAACTTAAAGCAGCTCAGTGAACTTTTCCAAACACGTGAGTCTGTTAAGAAGAACGATTAGAAACTAACAGAAACAGAAAACCTGCTGTCTGCTGGTCTGTTTGCTTCATACAGTGACATGAGGATTAACCTGAACCTGTTAGAAACACAATAGTGATTTAATGAACATAAAGCTCAGTGATTTTTACAAATACCCGAATCTACAGATATCTCCTCTGTAGCTGTAATGATGGATGGAGATAAATGTGCAGTATGATATTTAATTTAGTCCTTTCATCCAAGCATCAGCCTCCATCACCCTCCATCGGCCTCCATCCACCATCACCCTCCGTCCAACATCAGCCTCCATCCAACAATCACCCTCCATCCAACATCAGCCTCCATCACCCTCCATCCACCATCACCCTCCATCCAACATCAGCCTCCATCCAACAATCACCCTCCATCCAACATCAGCCTCCATCAGCCTCAATCCAACCATCAGCCTCCATCCAACATCAGCCTCCACCCAACCATCAGCCTCCATCCAACCATCAGCCTCCATCCAACATCAGCCTCCATCAGCCTCCATCCAACATCAGCCTCCACCCAACCATCAGCCTCCATCCTCTATCAGCCTCCATCCAACATCAGGCTCCATCAGCCTCCATCCTCCATCAGCCTCCATCAGGCTCAATCCAACCATCAGCCTCCATTGTCCATCAGCCTCCATCCAACCATCAGCCTCCATCCAACATCAGGTTCCATCAGCCTCCATCCTCCATCAGCCTCCATCCAACATCAGCATCCAGCTCCATCCAACATCAGCCTCCATCAGCCTCCATCCTCCATCAGCCTCCATCAAGCTCAATCCAACCATCAGCCTCCATCGTCCATCATCAGCCTCCATCCAACATCAGCCTCCACCCAACATCAGCCTCCATCCAACATCAGCCTCCATCAGCCTCCATCCAACCATCAGCCTCCATCAACATCAGCCTCCATCCAACATCAGCTCCATCAGCCTCCATCCTCCATCAGCCTCCATCCAACATCAGGCTCCATCAGCCTCCATCCTCCATCAGCCTCCATCCAACATCAGCCTCCATCCAACATCAGCCTCCATCCCAACCTCCATCAGCCTCCATCCTCATCCCTCCACATCAGCCTCCATCCCTCCACCCACATCAGCCTCCATCCCAACATCAGCCTCCATCAGCCTCAATCCAACCATCAGCCTCCATCACCCTCCACCCAACATCAGCCTCTACCCAACATCAGCCTCCATCCAACCATCAGCCTCCACCCAACATCAGCCTCCATCAGCCTCAGACTGATCAGATACCCCCACACACACAAACACAACCCCCCCAGATCTACATTCAGCCTCATTCTGCTGATTTCATGTAAATCTGTGTTTGAATCTGACAGTTAGTCGACTGCATCAACCAAACCTTCACTTCCTGTTTCCTCTCTAACCAAGGCCATACAACAACATATCAGGTAGTATTATTATTATTATTATTATTATTATTATTACTACTACATGATCAAAGATGGTGGTCAGAGTATTTTCAGAAACTGGAGTAATCTGCAGTCTGTCAGAGCTTTAAAATAAAATAAATGAACAAAATCATCCTGTTGACACTGGATGTGAATGAGCAGCTGCAGAATCATTATCGTTAATGATTACTAATAACAATAATAATGTATCGCTCTTGATCAGCTCTGACATTAATCAAACGAGCTGATCAGAGAACAGCTGCAGAGTTTTTCACAGTGAAATTTCGTGTTGTTAATAAATCCTTCAAACATCCATTAAACTCTGTATTTTGACGTCACACTCACATTTTCAGATTTTAAATTCATTTTTTTCACATGTTTCTGCAGCAGGTGAAGCATCAGTCAGGAGTTTTTATTTTATTTTATTTTCTTGGAGTCAGTAAATCTCGTGTTCAGACTAAAACCATCAACACGCCTTTCAAACTGTCTGACTTCCTGTCTGAGGCTCTCAGCTGGGATTAGTTTCTACACAAACATTCAGCTTGATGTTTTAAACTCTGATTTAAATCAGCTGTTTACTGTAGTTTTTATTAAACTAAGAGGAGGAAATTCAGCTTCTGCTGGGGACTATTTTCAGCGGCGGATAAATCCACATTTGGTGCTCTGGAGCAGCAGACAAATTCAGACTATGACCTTAATATTCATCACACTGCTTAATTATTATAATTAATTATTTATTACCTAATGATTATATTAATATTAATATCTTGTTTATTTTCATCATTTCATCAATTTTCTCCTTTCACATGAATCCAACAAACAGAAACAGAAATGATTCGATTAAGTGATCAATTAATAAATTACCAGTAAACAAATACACCCCAGTATGATCACACACACACACACACAGACCACAGGACGCGTTCAAGGCCAAAAATCATCAACCAGCCGGAAAATGAACAACCTGACACAGAAGCCCAACAAATACTGATAAATCCTGACAAATACTGATCGATACTGATAAATCCTGATAGATACTGATAGATACTCACAGATCTTCACGTTAGACATGAAGATGAAGCTTCAGAGGAACAAAGGTCGCAGAAACAAATAAATTTCCATCCATAAACTCATTTCAGAACAGAAACACTAACTCTGTTTTTTTCTTTTAGATTTGATCTCTGAAACGGTTTTTAGCTGCTCTGTGTTTTTTTACCCGACGACATCAATGGTTCCTCCTCATCATCATCCTCTCCTCCTCTTCCTCTCCTCCTCCTCTTCCTCCACCCTCCGCCTGCAGGAGGACAAAAAAAACCGCAGAAATGATGGAGGATCTGATTTAATCCAAAAAACATGAAGGAAAACCTGCTGCGACCATCAGACTGACTCTCTGTCTTTATCCTGCAGAGCAGACGGAAACAGCCGAACAGAGCCGAGCCGAACCGAACCGGACCGGACCGAGCCGGGCTGAACCGGGCTGAACCGGGCGGGTCAGAGAGGAGCGATCACGAGATCAAATTTAAAGATTAATGAGAATTAAAGGATGAAATAAAAGGAGAGGTCGATCCTTACCTCATGACTCCAACAGAGCTGAAAACCACTGAGAGAGAGAGAGAGAGAGAGACAGAGAGAGAGAGACTGAGAGAGAGAGAGAGAGAGAGAGAGAGAGAGAGAGAGAGAGAGAGAGAGAGACAGAGAGAGAGAGAGACTGAGAGAGAGAGAGAGAGAGAGAGAGAGAGAGAGAGAGAGACAGAGAGAGAGAGAGAGAGAGAGAGAGAGAGAGAGAGACAGAGAGAGAACTGAGAGAGAGAGAGAGAGAGAGAGAGAGAGAGAGAGAGAGAGAGAGAGAGAGAGCAGAGAGAGAGAGAGAGAGAGAGAGGAGAGAGACTGAGAGAGAGAGAGAGAGAGAGAGACAGAGAGAGAGAGAGAGAGAGAGAGAGAGAGAGAGAGAGAGAGAGAGAGAGAGACAGAGAGAGAGACTGAGAGAGAGAGAGAGAGAGAGAGAGAGAGAGAGAGAGAGAGAGAGAGAGAGAGAGAGGAGAGACAGAGAGAGAGAGAGGAGGAGGAGAGAGAGAGAGAGAGAGAGAGGAGCAGAGAGAGAGAGAGACAGAGAGCAGAGAGAGACAGAGAGAGACAGAGAGAGAGAGAGAGAGAGAGAGAGAGAGAGAGACAGAGAGGCAGAGAGACAGAGAGAGAGAGAGATGAGAGAGAGAGAGAGAGAGAGAGAGAGAGAGAGAGAGACAGAGAGAGAGAGAGAGAGAGAGACTGAGAGAGAGAGAGAGAGACAGAGAGAGAGAGAGAGAGAGAGAGAGAGAGAGAGAGCTGAGAGAGAGAGAGAGAGAGAGAGAGAGACAGAGAGAGAGAGAGAGAGACAGAGAGAGAGAGACTGAGAGAGAGAGAGAGAGAGAGAGAGAGAGAGAGAGAGAGAGAGAGACAGAGAGAGAGAGAGAGACTGAGAGAGAGAGAGAGAGAGAGAGAGAGAGAGAGAGAGAGAGAGAGAGAGAGAGAGAGAGACAGAGAGAGAGAGAGAGAGAGAGAGAGACAGAGAGAGAGAGAGAGAGAGAGAGACAGAGAGAGAGACAGAGAGAGAGAGAGAGAGAGAGCAGACTGAGAGAGAGAGAGAGAGAGAGAGAGAGAGAGAGAGACACTGAGAGAGAGAGAGAGACAGAGAGAGAGACTTTTTGTGAGAGAGAGAGAGAGATTTGATTTTTAGAACCAAAGGGTAACCTTTATTTTCCACTATGAAAAAACACTGTGAAAAAACATGATATATTACAGAGACAACAACAACAAAATTTCACATAGTGTCAAGAATTACACCAGCTCATGTCCAAAGACTAAGTTTCCCTCTGAGACAGAGCAGAGCGCCCCCTCATAGCCCCACATCTGCTGGAAGCTCTGCAGGTCCTGAGCAGCTCTGTAAAAATTAAACTCTATCAACAGTCTTGATTTCACCATGTTGACAAAAACAGGAACCACATCAATGTTCACGTCTTCTTCCACCTTCCTCCTGCGGCTCAGATACACCGCCATCTTTGCCTGTCCTAACACAAAGTTCAAAATCTGACATTTCTTTTTGTGTTGACGAGTGTATCTGAAACCACAAATAAAAACCTGTTTCATAAAAACTTCCCCACATCTATTAAAAATGGTGCTTAACAAGACAAACAGAGCTGAGAGACGAGTGCATTCTGAGAAACAGTGAAACACCGTCTCTCTCTGACCACAGAAAGGACATCTTGTCCTCCACAGCAGCATTAATGACAGAAATAAAAGAGTTCACAGGCCACAATGCCGTGCAGGATCCTCCACTGTAGGTCTGCATGTTTCTTTGTCAGAGGAGGCTTATACAAAGATCTCCATGCTGGCTTGACATCAGGGCCTAGAATTCAGGTAAGTCCTCCACGGCGTGTCAGTGCAGGTCATTTAGTTTGCTCCGGTTTAAAGTTTTTACCACGAGTCTGTACAGAGTCTTCCCCGAGGCGTCCTCCAGGGACACACCCACAGAATCCATGCAAGCTCCAGCAAAGGACCAGAACAGTTTTTAAAATCCGGGAACAGTCTGATGGAAGGAAACGGGTCCTCACAGTTCTGCTGCAGTGAGCCGTAGCAGAAGTCATTTAAAAGAAGAAACTGTTCTGCTGTCAGCTTCTGTCTCCAGTGCTTCAGTACCTGACCCATGATCCGAGTGGACCTTAATCCCAGCTGAGCAGCCAGTCCAACAGGATCATCCAATCTGGGTCCCGCCAGCTCCACCACCTGCCCCAGAGTGGAAACACCTGCAGCTCTCAGTAGTCTGGACAAAGTGGGTCCACTCCAGCTGGGACAGTCCAGAAACCCTCCAAACAGTACCGGTTCCTGTAAGAGCCAGTACAGAGAGTCGGCCTGTTCCCTCCTCTGCTTCCTCAGTAAAATCCACACTGAGAAAACACTTCTGTAAAACGCTGGCAGAGATGAAGTGTCCAGACTCCTGCAGTCCATCAGGAACAGAGCCGGACCCAGTCTCAGACCACCACACCTCTGCAAGGATGCAGCAGGATAAACGCCTCCAAACCAGGTCTGCAGGTCCGGTGAGGAGTCTCTGTAAGAACTGTAAGGCGGAAGGCAGCGCCCCTGCTGGCTAGATGGACCAGACCCTGTCCACCCTCCTCCTTTGGCAGAAACAGGATGCTCTGAGGGACCCAGTGCAACCTGTCCCAGAAAAAGTCTACCAACACTGCCTGAATGCGAGACAGAAGAGAAACTGGGGGGTCGACACAGGCCAACCGATGCCACAGAGCAGTGGAGATCAGATTGTTTAGAATCAGTACACGGCCTCTGTAGGACATTTTTGGTACAAGCCATTTCCATTTCTCAAGCCGACCTTTGACCTTTTCTAAAACATTTTCCCAGTTTTTCTTTACAAACATTTCATTGCCCAAAAAGACTCCCAAATATTTCAGCCCTCCTTTCTTCCACATCAAGCCTCCAGGTAGCCTGAGCTGACCCCCCAACCTGTCCCCAACCACAACAGCTTCACTCTTGCCCCAGTTAACTCTGGCCGAGGAAATACACCCAAACTGATCCACAGTGTTCGTTCGTTAAAATGTCAATGTCCTTCTGTGAGTTAACCAGGGCTACGACATCATCGGCGTACGCCGACAGTTTAAAAGAGACGTCGCAGCCGGGAACACACACACCACTCAGCTTGTTCCTCAGTTTGTGAAGCAGAGGTTCGATGGCCAGAGAGTAGAGCATGCCGGACAGACAGCAGCCCTGTCTGATCCCCCTCTGAACACTAAAAGGAGCACTCAGACCTCCATTTATTTTCAGCACACTTGCGCAATGTCACAGTACAGAACCCGGATCTTAGCTATGAAGCCTGGGCTGAAACCAAAAGCAGCTAAAGTCTTGCCACAGATACTTGTGTTCAACCCGGTCAAAAGCTTTTTCCTGGTCTATTGAAATCAGACCAGTGTCTACAGCCAATGAGCCAGAGACCTCCAAAATGTCCCGAATCAAAGTGACGTTGTCACTGATTAGCCTGCCGGGCACACAGTACGTCTGATCAGGATGGATGATCGATGCCATCACCTCTCTGAGTCTGGAGGCCAGGACTTTGGACATTATTTTATAGTCCGTGCAGAGCAGCGATACAGGTCTCCAGTTCTTTAGCTCCTGCAGGTCTCCCTTCTTGGGCAGTAAGGTGATGACTGCCCT
>CM041538.1:28376024-28433524 GCA_023238725.1 Scortum barcoo
GCTGCCATTTTTCTTTGTTTTCTTTTCTATATCCTGCCCCCATGATAAAAACTTTCTTATTAAAAGCTACCCCAAAGAGACTAAAAACCGAATGTTAAAAGAGCGAAGAAATTTGTGAGTCTCTTACACTCACTAAAAACATGGAAAATAGTCTCGTGGCAACCACAGAATGGACACTTGCTAGAAACGGCAGGATTAAGAACAGAGATAAAAGCATTTGAAGGCTACGGCACCGTGTAAAATTCTCCACTGGAGGTCGGCAGTCCGTTTTTTGAGGGGAGGTTTGTATAAAAACTTCCACTGTGGGCTCGGTCCGGTTTCCTCGGACAGTTTTTGGGTCCACACAGTGGGAGGTCTGTTGCTCAGTCCCTTTTTTATTGATGCTTTTGACGCAGTTGTTATATAGCGTCTTTTTGTCAACTTTGTGTACAGTCATCTTGTCCGGGTTGACGACAGTGAGCAGGGGGCCGGTCAGATCTCCCAACTCAGGGCTCAAACAGACATCAGGAAAAGAGTCTGCTGGGTTCGGTGCGATTTTTCCTTGGCTGGAATCTATCAGGAGGCTCCTCTCTTTTCCCGAGAGTTTCTGCCTCCAGAGGCTGAGGATCCTTCCTGCCACCCGGACCGAATGCAAACTCAGCAGCGAGCTCAGGGCTTCAGCATCTCCCAGCGCCGGCGCCCACTGCATCCACCAGCTGCTGCAGGCTCAGCGTCCTCGACCTGCAGAGGGCCGCTGTCAGACCAGGAGTGACGCTGCTGCTGATGTCCAGTCTGGCTCCCGTGTATGAGCGGCTCCTTCAGCAACCAGTGCAGAGAGTTAGGCTTATCATTTCTTTTGCTGTTAAAAAGAGCCCAGGATTTAAAAACACCCTGATAAAACGGAGGTAACCCATTTAATTTTAGAAATTTAATATTAGTTAAAAACAGAGTCGCATCCAGCCCCAGATTATTTACTCGTCTGAAAATACAGCTGGCCACATCTCTCCAGACTAAGTCTACTGGCCCAGTCAGGTATTTTTGAACGAACTGTAGTCTAAAAGTAGCTGTCCGGCTGGCCAGGTGGACGAGGCCCTGTCCCCCCTCCTCTCTGGTTAAAAACAGCACCCCTTGTGGCACCCAGTGCAGACCCTCCCAAAAAAAATCAACCATTTTTCTCTGAATTTGAACTAGCAGGTTTGGTGGAGGATCTACACACATCAAACGATGCCAGAGCTGGGATGCCACTAGGTTGTTTAAAACCAGAACTCTACCTTTAAAAGACATTTGAGGGAGTAACCACTTCCACTTCATTAGCTTTCCTTCTATTTTTTCTGTTACACCTTCCCAGTTCTTCTGAACTATGGCGTCCCTCCCCAGATACACTCCTAAGTACTTAAACCCATTTTTTCCCCAGGTCAGGTTCTGGGGAAGGAGCGGGAGACCGCTACGCCACTCACCGACAGCGAGGGCTTCACTTTTCTTCCAATTTACCCTCGCTGCCGATGCAATGGTGAAATTGCTCACAATTTTTGCCAAGGAGTCTACATCTTTTTGGTTCTGAATAAAAACAATGACATCATCGGCATATGCCGATAAAACAATGTTCTTACTAAAACCAGGTAAAAGCAGTCCTTGAGTACTGGAACGTATTTTGTTCAACAGGGGTTCCAGAGAGAGTGCATAGAGCATCCCCGACAGAGCACAGCCCTGCCGGACACCTCTATGCACCCTGAAGGGAGCACACAGACTACCATTGATCTTCAGCACACTCTCAATGTCACTATATAACACCTTGATCTTAGCTATGAAACCAGCGTTGAACCCAAAACTCTCCATAACTTTCCACAGGAAGTTGTGTTCAACGCGGTCAAAAGCCTTTTCCTGGTCTAGGGAAATCAGACCAGTATCTATTCCCAATGAACTGGAGACCTCCAAAACATCTCGAATTAGGTAGACGTTGTCTACCATGGACCTGCCGGGCACGCAATAGGTCTGGTCCCGGTGGATGACTTGCTCCATAGCTTCCCTCAGCCTGTTGGCTAAGGCCTTGGACAGAAGCTTGTAATCCACACAGAGCAACGACACAGGGCGCCAGTTTTTAATGTCCTGCAGGTTCCCCTTCTTTTGGTAGCAGTGTGAGGACTGCTCTGCGGCAGGACACCGGCATGGAACCATAAGTCAGACTTTCGTTAAAAACATCTAAAATGTCTGCTGCTAAAATGTCCCAGAAGGCTTTATAAAATTCAACCGTCAGGCCGTCGATGCCCGGAGCCCTCTGCCCCTGCATGCTTTGCAGGGCCGCTTGAAGTTCACACAACCTCAAAGGCTCTGCTAGCCGGGAGTTGGTCTCTGTGGAGAACTTGAGGCAGCCCACTGCAGAACTCCTCCTGCAGTGTGTTATCCTCTTCGTACTCTGAGGAGTAGAGGGAACGGTAAAACTCAACGGCCCGCCTTCTGATCTGACCCGGTTCCACAAGTTCCTGCCCTGCGTCAGATAACAAAGCGTGGATTACCTTCTTCTGTCCGTTTTTCCTCTCCAGGCCGAAGAAGAAGCCAGAGGGAGTATCCATCTCTGCGATGTTTTGAAACCGGGACCTGACCAGTGCCCCCTGTACTTTACTTTCTAACAGGTTGGCTAAGGCCAGTTTTTTGACTTTGAGGATTTCAATACATCCTCGATCTCCCGTGGACTCACTCATTTCCTCTAGTTCCAACTATATCGCTCTCCAGATCTTTCATAGATCTGGTGATATCCCGAGTGACATTAAGGGTGTGCTGTTGACAAAGAAGCTTGATCTCAGTCTTACCATGGTCCCACCACTGCCTAAGACTGTTAAAATCACCCTTCCTCTGTCTAAAAACACTCCAAAAATAAATAAGGACCTCTCTGAACTTTTTGTCATTTGCCAAAACTGAGTTAAAATGCCAATAAGCACTTTTTGGCATAATGTTTCCTATGCAAACATGACATTCAACCAGGGAATGATCAGTAAAAACAGCAGGTATAATTCTACACATTTTAAAAATATTAAAATGATGTTTAAAACTGTAAATACTGGTCTAACCTGGCTGAGGAGATCCTACTCTCTCTAAGGTGGGACCATGTGTACTGTCTGGTGTCTGCATGTGCATCCTCCTCCACACGTCCACCAGGCCATGAGTGTGAACCAGCTGCCTCAGAGCACGCTGGGATGCTGGATGAGGCTCTGCATGATTACGATCTAAAAACTCATTCTCAGTACAATTAAAATCCCCACCCAAGAATAAAAAATCCTCCGATGCACAGGTATTTAAAACATCATTTAACTTGTCTAAAAACAGCTTTCTCTCTGCACCGTTTGTTGGAGCGTAGACATTAATAAAAGCAGCCGTAAACTGTTCGAACTGAGCTTTAACTAAAAATAACCTCCCCTCAATACAATGTTTGACCTCCAACGAGACTGGAGAGAAGCTCCTAGAGAAGAGGAAGCCCACTCCTCCACTAAGAGCTGTGTTGTGGCTCAAAATGGCTTCCCCTTCCCATTCCCTCCTCCATTCTGTCTCATTTCCACCATCGCTGTGAGTCTCTTGTACAAGCATGACATCAATGTGTTTTATTTTGATGGTTTCATAAATCAGTGCTCTCTTTTTTACATCTCTGGCTCCTGTTAACATTTAAAACTCCCACTTTAAAATTATGCATATTAAGTGAGATGTTGAAAACCAAAGTTAAAACCAATAAATTAATTAAAAAACACACTGGAATTTTTTGCATCATCATTGTTCAATTGTTTTTTAACTTTAAGCACAAGTTTTTTTAATCTAAAAACCTCCTGGTCAGTGAGGCCTGACTCTTCCCTTTGACTCATATGGAGTCTGGCTGATGTGCAAAATATTGATAATTCAGGGAAATGTTCTTCAACTTTTACACCGTGTTGATTCTTTGTTTGTTGGAGGAAGATTTTTAAATCTTCCACCGTGTACAATTTTCTTTGTTGGCTGCTGGTCATTTTAAAGCCTGGTATGTCACTTATTATCCGACACACACTCATCTTCACTCCCACTTTCTTCTGCTTGTACAGACTTCCTCCCTGTTTCTTCCCCAACTTTACTAGACTTTGACTCAGTTGCTGCACTTCTGGTATTTCTTCTGCGCTTATTTGCAATTTTTGGATTGGATGCTGCTGCCTCAGCTTCCTCCACCATCTCACTCCAAGCAACACCATCCTCACTTAACTTGTGAGGCTGATTTCCCATCTTCCATGTCTATGTTACTTGACTCACCAGTCTTCCCCAACTGTGCCTCTGTGATCTCACCTGTCTGACCCTTTTGTGTCTCACTGCCCTCACCTATTTCGTTTATTACTGACCCACACACCTCACTTTCATCTGTTTGTTTTTCCCCTTCTACCTCACTTTCATCTGTTTGTTTTTCCCCTCCCACCTCACTTTCATCTGTCTGTTTTTCCCCTTCTACCTTCACTTTTGTTTTTCCTTCTACCTCACCTCACCTGTACACCTTGTTCACCCTCCTTCTCACCGTGCCCATCACCCCGGTGTACCGGCACAGACTTTTACACAGCAGCCGCACGACACGCCGCAGCGCTGCAACGCCGCGACCAATTTGGCCCCGCCGCAGCAGGACACCCCGAGCAGGGGAGCCCGCCGCAGCAGCACCAGGCCGCCTGGCGGCATCCGCCCCCCGCCCCTGCACCAAGCAGGCGGAGCGCAGGGGGCGAAGCCGCCAGCAGCCAGCCAGCCCCAGGCCCCCGGCCCGGGGACCGGCTCAGCGCTTGCACCGGACAGGCCCTCACGGTGTGTCCCTCCTCACCGCAACCAAAGCACGTCATCACCGAGGAGGTCGCAAAGATCACGTGATCATAATCATCTACTTTAACCAGGAAGCGGAGGCTCTGAGCTCCTCGTCCCGGTGGTTCAGGATCATATAAAGCTGTCTCCGGTGAGGCTGAGCTCCTCGTCCCCGGTGGTTCAGGTCTCCAGGTGATCATATAAAGCTGTCTCCGGTGAGGCTGAGCTCCTCTCCCCGGTGGTTCAGGATCATATAAAGTTCTCCGTCTCCCTCTCCCCGGTGAGACACCCTCTCCCCGGTGGTTCACGTGTTTCAGCAGCTGTCTCCGGTGAGACTTACATCATATAAAGCAGACAGGATCTTTCTGATCGGGGAGACCTTCCCGTGTCTGGAGAGCTCTCTGCTCAGGATCTATAAAGCTGTCGGTGAACTCATCGGTGATGAACGGAGGGACATTGGACAGGATCACTTTGGTTGCGGGCTGCGTTAGCGGCAGCACCGGCACAAACATGTCGTTCACCGTGACACCTGTCTCGATGACGCGGTTTACCTGGTTCCACCTGATCCAGGAAGAGGACGACAGCCTGTTCATCCTCGCGGCCGATTTGAATGCTGCTGTGCCCGACCTTCCCCCCCACAGCCAGCCCGATGTCCTCCACGCTGCAGGGAAACCGGCAGAGATCTTGAATGCCGTGTTTCCTCGTCAGTTTGGTGAAGTCTCCATTTACCGGCATGGCTCTGAGCCGCCGGCCGGCGGAGACACCGGCAGGAGAGAAAAAACAAATAAACCCCTAAATTACCCTAAACCCCCCCGTGCGTCAATATTAAACTATTGTGAACCACCACCACTACAAAATATTAACAAAATACATTAATAAAGAAAGAAAAAAACAAAAAAAAGAGTTTTCCAAACTCAAACGCTCCGCGTCTCACTCACACGCCACAATCTCCCAGCATGCACTGAGAGAGAGAGAGAGAGAGAGACAGAGAGCAGGTGAGAGAGAGAGAGAGAGAGAGAGAGAGAGTGTGTGTGTGTGAGAGAGAGAGAGAGAGAGAGAGTGTGTGAGAGGAGAGAGAGAGAGAGAGTGTGTGTGAGAGAGAGAGAGAGAGTGTGTGTGTGTGTGTGAGAGAGAGAGAGACAGAGTGTGTGTGTGTGAGAGAGAGAGAGAGAGAGAGAGAGAGTGTGTGAGAGAGAGAGACAGAGAGAGAGAGAGAGAGAGGTGTGTGTGTGAGAGAGAGAGAGAGAGAGAGCAGAGTGTGTGAGAGAGAGAGACAGAGAGAGATGTGTGTGAGAGAGAGAGAGAGAGAGAGAGAGAGAGGTTTTTGATTTTTAGAGAGAGAGGGGGGGAGAGAGAGAGGAGTGTGAGAGACAAGGTGTGTGGGGCAAAGAGAGAGAGTACAGAGGTTTGTGTGTGTGATTTGTGTGTGTGAGAGAGAGAGAGTGTGAGTGTGTGGGAGAGAGAGAGACACTGTGTGTGTGTGTGGGGAGACTTATGTGTGTGTGAGAGAGAGAGAGGGGGTTTACAATGTGTGTGTGTGGAGGGTGTGGGGGGACAAGTTAGAGAGAGAGTGTGTGTGGGAAACAGTGCAAAAAAGAAAAACCCTTCTTGTAGAGAGAGAGTTTGAGAGAGAGACAGAGTGTTAGAGAGAGACAGAGTGTGTGTGTGAGAGAGAGAGAGAGTGTGTGTGTGTGTGAAAAAAATAAGTTAAGACATGTGTGTGTGTGAAAAACATGTGTGTGTGTGTGTGTGTGTGAGAGAGAGGCAAAGAGAGAGAGACTGTGTGTGGAGCTTGTTGTGTGAGAGAGAGACGACAACTGAACAGATGAGAGAGAGTATGTGTGTGTGTGTGAGAGAGAGAGAGACATTAGAGAGAGAGAGAGACTAGCACCATTTTTGTTGAGAGAGAGTGTGTGTGAAAAATGTGTGTGTGTGTGAGAGAGTGTGAGAGAGACTTGTGTGTGTGCAATAGAGAGAGAGAGAAACTCAGAGTGTGTGTGTGTGAGAGAGACTGTGTGTGTGTGAGAGAGAGAGAGACATAGAGAGAGAGAGAGAGAGAGAGAGAGATGAGTGTGTGTGTGTGTGGGAGAGAGAGAGAGAGAGAGAGAGACTTGTGTGTGTGATAAAATCTGAAGAGAGAGAGAGCTGTGTGTGGAGACAAGCCAGAGTGTGTGTGTGTGTGAGAGAGAGAGCCTGGCTCTAATGTTGCACAGCCAGATTGATTTGGCCTCCTGCCCTTCTCTGTTTTCCATCCCTGTTAGTATTTTTCCTACTGAGGTAAATTGCCATTTTTGCCTCTCCTGTAAGGAAGTTTAGGAGCTGCCATTTTTCTTTGTTTTCTTTTCTATATCCTGCCCCCATGATAAAAACTTTCTTATTAAAAGCTACCCCAAAGAGACTAAAAACCGATGTTAAAAGAGCGAAGAAATTTGTGAGTCTCTTACACTCACTAAAAACATGGAAAATAGTCTCGTGGCAACCACAGAATGGACACTTGCTAGAAACGGCAGGATTAAGAACAGAGATAAAAGCATTTGAGGCTACGGCACCGTGTAAAATTCTCCACTGGAGGTCGGCAGTCCGTTTTTTGAGGGGAGGTTTGTATAAAAACTTCCACTGTGGGCTTCGGGTCCGGTTTCCTCAGGACAGTTTTTGGTCCACACAGTGGGAGGTCTGTTGCTCAGTCCCTTTTTTATTGATGCTTTTGACGCAGTTGTTATAAAGCGTCTTTTTGTCAACTTTGTGTACAGTCATCTTGTCCGGGTTGACGACAGTGAGCAGGGGGCCGGTCAGATCTCCCAACTCAGGGCTCAAACAGACATCAGGAAAAGAGTCTGCTGGGTTCGGTGCGATTTTTCCTTGGCTGGAATCTATCAGGAGGCTCCTCTCTTTTCCCGAGAGTTTCTGCCTCCAGAGGCTGAGGATCCTTCCTGCCACCCGGACCGAATGCAAACTCAGCAGCGAGCTCAGGGCTCAGGGCAGCATCTCCCAGCGCCGGCCCCACCCCACTGCATCCACCAGCTGCTGCAGGCTCAGCGTCCTCGACCTGCAGAGGGCCGCTGTCAGACCAGGAGTGACGCTGCTGCTGATGTCCAGTCTGGCTCCCGTGTATGAGCGGCTCCTTCAGCAACCAGTGCAGAGAGTTAGGCTTATCATTTCTTTTGCTGTTAAAAAGAGCCCAGGATTTAAAAACACCCTGATAAAACGGAGGTAACCCATTTAATTTTAGAAATTTAATATTAGTTAAAAACAGAGTCGCATCCAGCCCCAGATTATTTACTCGTCTGAAAATACAGCTGGCCACATCTCTCCAGACTAAGTCTACTGGCCCAGTCAGGTATTTTTGAACGAACTGTAGTCTAAAAGTAGCTGTCCGGCTGGCCAGGTGGACGAGGCCCTGTCCCCCCTCCTCTCTGGTTAAAAACAGCACCCCTTGTGGCACCCAGTGCAGACCCTCCCAAAAAAAATCAACCATTTTTCTCTGAATTTGAACTAGCAGGTTTGGTGGAGGATCTACACACATCAAACGATGCCAGAGCTGGGATGCCACTAGGTTGTTTAAAACCAGAACTCTACCTTTAAAAGACATTTGAGGGAGTAACCACTTCCACTTCATTAGCTTTCCTTCTATTTTTTCTGTTACACCTTCCCAGTTCTTCTGAACTATGGCGTCCCTTCCCCAGATACACTCCTAAGTACTTAAACCCATTTTTTTCCCCAGGTCAGGTTCTGGGGAAGGAGCCGGGAGACCGCTACGCCACTCACCGACAGCGAGGGCTTCACTTTTCTTCCAATTTACCCTCGCTGCCGATGCAATGGTGAAATTGCTCACAATTTTTGCCAAGGAGTCTACATCTTTTTGGTTCTGAATAAAAACAATGACATCATCGGCATATGCCGATAAAACAATGTTCTTACTAAAACCAGGTAAAAGCAGTCCTTGAATACTGGAACGTATTTTGTTCAACAGGGGTTCCAGAGAGAGTGCATAGAGCATCCCCGACAGAGCACAGCCCTGCCGGACACCTCTATGCACACCTGAAGGGAGCACACAGACTACCATTGATCTTCAGCACACTCTCAATGTCACTATATAACACCTTGATCTTAGCTATGAAACCAGCGCTTGAACCCAAAACTCTCCATAACTTTCCACAGGAAGTTGTGTTCAACGCGGTCAAAAGCCTTTTCCTGGTCTAGAGAAATCAGACCAGTATCTATTCCCAATGAAACTGGAGACCTCCAAAACATCTCGAATTAGGTAGACGTTGTCTACCATGGACCTGCCGGGCACGCAATAGGTCTGGTCCCGGTGGATGACTTGCTCCATAGCTTCCCTCAGCCTGTTGGCTAAGGCCTTGGACAGAAGCTTGTAATCCACACAGAGCAACGACACAGGGCGCCAGTTTTTAATGTCCTGCAGGTTCCCCTTCTTTGGTAGCAGTGTGAGGACTGCTCTGCGGCAGGACACCGGCATGGAACCATAAGTCAGACTTTCGTTAAAAACATCTAAAATGTCTGCTGCTAAAATGTCCCAGAAGGCTTTATAAAATTCAACCGTCAGGCCGTCGATGCCCGGAGCCCTCTGCCCCTGCATGCTTTGCAGGGCCGCTTGAAGTTCACACAACCTCAAAGGCTCTGCTAGCCGGGAGTTGGTCTCTGTGGAAACTTGAGGCAGCCCACTGCAGAACTCCTCCTGCAGTGTGTTATCCTCTTCATTCGTACTCTGAGGAGTAGAGGGAACAGTAAAACTCAACGGCCCGCCTTCTGATCTGACCCGGTTCCACAGTGAGTTCCTGCCCTGCACATGTCAGATAAGCAAAGCGTGGATTACCTTCTTCTGTCCGTTTTTCCTCTCCAGGCCGAAGAAGAAGCCAGAGGGAGTATCCATCTCTGCGATGTTTTGAAACCGGGACCTGACCAGTGCCCCCTGTACTTTACTTTCTAACAGGTTGGCTAAGGCCAGTTTTTTGACTTTGAGGATTTCAATACATCCTCGATCTCCCGTGGACTCACTCATTTCCTCTAGTTCCACTATATCGCTCTCCAGATCTTTCATAGATCTGGTGATATCTCGAGTGACATTAAGGGTGTGCTGTTGACAAAGAAGCTTGATCTCAGTCTTACCATGGTCCCACCACTGCCTAAGACTGTTAAAATCACCCTTCCTCTGTCTAAAAACACTCCAAAAATAAATAAGGACCTCTCTGAACTTTTTGTCATTTGCCAAAACTGAGTTAAAATGCCAATAAGCACTTTTTGGCATAATGTTTCCTATGCAAACATGACATTCAACCAGGGAATGATCAGTAAAAACAGCAGGTATAATTCTACACATTTTAAAAATATTAAAATGATGTTTAAAACTGTAAATACGGTCTAACCTGGCTGAGGAGATCCTACTCTCTCTAAGGTGGGACCATGTGTACTGTCTGGTGTCTGTGTGCATCCTCCTCCACACGTCCACCAGGCCATGAGTGTGAACCAGCTGCCTCAGAGCACGCTGAGGATGCTGGATGAGGCTCTGCATGATTACGATCTAAAAACTCATTCTCAGTACAATTAAAATCCCCACCCAAGAATAAAAAATCCTCCGATGCACAGGTATTTAAAACATCATTTAACTTGTCTAAAAACAGCTTTCTCTCTGCACCGTTTGTTGGAGCATAGACATTAATAAAAGCAGCCGTAAACTGTTCGAACTGAGCTTTAACTAAAAATAACCTCCCCTCAATACAATGTTTGACCTCCAACGAGACTGGAGAGAAGCTCCTAGAGAAGAGGAAGCCCACTCCTCCACTAAGAGCTGTGTTGTGGCTCAAAATGGCTTCCCCTTCCCATTCCCTCCTCCATTCTGTCTCATTTCCACCATCGCTGTGAGTCTCTTGTACAAGCATGACATCAATGTGTTTTATTTTGATGGTTTCATAAATCAGTGCTCTCTTTTTTACATCTCTGGCTCTGTTAACATTTAAAACTCCCACTTTAAAATTATGCATATTAAGTGAGATGTTGAAAACCAAAGTTAAAACCAATAAATTAATTAAAAAACACACTGGAATTTTTTGCATCATCATTGTTCAATTGTCTTTTTAACTTTAAGCACAAGTTTTTTTAATCTAAAAACCTCCTGGTCAGTGAGGCCTGACTCTTCCCTTTGACTCATATGGAGTCTGGCTGATGTGCAAAATATTGATAATTCAGGGAAATGTTCTTCAACTTTTACACCGTGTTGATTCTTTGTTTGTTGGAGGAAGATTTTTAAATCTTCCACCGTGTACAATTTTCTTTGTTGGCTGCTGGTCATTTTAAAGCCTGGTATGTCACTATTATCCGACACACACTCATCTTCACTCCCACTTTCTTCTGCTTGTACAGACTTCCTCCCTGTTTCTTCCCCAACTTTACTAGACTTTGACTCAGCTTGCTGCACTTCTGGTATTTCTTCTGCGCTTATTTGCAACCTTTGGATTAGATGCTGCTGCCTCAGCTTCCTCCACCATCTCACTCCAAGCAACACCATCCTCACTTAACTTGTGAGGCTGATTTCCCATCTTCCATGTCTATGTTACTTGACTCCACCAGTCTTCCCCAACTGTGCCTCTGTGATCTCACCTGTCTGACCCTTTTGTGTCTCACTGCCCTCACCTATTTCGTTTATTACTGACCCACACACCTCACTTTCATCTGTTTGTTTTTCCCCTCCCTTCTACCTCACTTTCATCTGTTTTTTTCCCCTTCTACCTCACTTTCCCCTACCTCACCTGCACCTTGTTCACCCTCCTTCTCACCGTGCCCATCACCCCGGTGTACCGGCACAGACACAGCAGCCGCAGCCGCACGACACGCCGCAGCGCGCAAAGGCCCTGCCCCCCCGCGGCGGGACCGGCCCGCAGCGCCACCGGACAGGCCCTCAGCAGGCCCCTGGGCGGCGGAGTGTCCGCAGCGGACACCCCGAGCGGCTGCAAAGCACGTGATCTGCCTTTAACCAGGATCATATGGGAGTCTGGTGAGGCTCCTCTCCCCGGTTGTTCGGTAGCGCCCCTGGCGACAGAAGGATCGGTATCAGCTGTCTCCGGTGAGGCTGAGGGAGGCTCTCTGCTCTCCCCGGTGGTTCAGGATCATATAAAGCTGTCTCCGGTGAGGCTGAGCTCCTCTCCCCGGTGGTTCAGGATCAGATATCCTCTCCCCGGTGGTTCAGGCTATCAGCTGTCTCCGGTGAGGCTGAGCTCCTCTCCCCCGGTGGTTCAGGATCATATAAAGCTGTCTCCGGTGAGGACTGAGCTCCTCTCCCCGGTGGTTCAGGATCATATAAAGTTGTCTCCGGTGAGGCTGAGCTCCTCTCCCCGGTGGTTCAGGATCATATAAAGCTGCTCCGGTCTCCGGTGAGGCTGAGCTCCTCTCAGGTGGTTCAGGCTCCCGGTGGTTCAGGATCATATAAAGCTGTCTCCGGTGAGGCTGAGCTCCTCTCCCCGGTGGTTCAGGATCATATAAAGCTTGTCTCCGGTGAGACACTATATGTTGCCCTCTGGCCTCCCCGGTGGTTCACGTGTTTCAGCAGCTGAGACTTACATCCAGACAGGATCTTTCTGATCGGGGAGACCACTTCCCGTGTCTGGAGAGCTCTCTGCTCAGGAACTCATCGGTGATGAACGGAGGGACATTGGACAGGATCACTTTGGTTGCGGGCTGCGTTAGCGGCAGCACCGGCACAAACATGTCGTTCACCGTGACACCTGTCTCGATGACGCGGTTTACCTGGTCCACCTGATCCAGGAAGAGGACGACAGGCGCTGTTCATCCTCGCGGCCGATTTAATGCTGCTGTGCCCGACCTTCCCCCCCACAGCCAGCCCGATGTCCTCCACGCTGCAGGGAAACCGGCAGAGATCTTGATGCCGTGTTTCCTCGTCAGTTTGGTGAAGTCTCCATTTACCGGCATGGCTCTGAGCATTGCCGCCGGCCGGCAGGAGACACCGGCAGGAGAGAAAAAACAAATAAACCCCTAAATTACCCTAAACCCCCCCGTGCGTCAATATTAAACTATTGTGAACCACCACCACCACCACTACAAAATATTAACAAAATACATTAATAAAGAAAGAAAAAAACAAAAAAAGTTTGAGTTTTCCAAACTCAAACGCTCCGCGTCTCACTCACACATATCGCCACAATCTCCCAGCATGCACTGAGAGAGAGAGAGAGAGAGAGAGAGAGAGAGAGAGAGAGACAGAGAGAGAGAGAGAGAGAGAGAGAGAGAGACAGAGAGAGAGAGAGAGAGAGAGAGAGAGAGAGAGAGAGAGAGAGAGAGAGAGAGAGAGAGAGAGAGAGAGAGAGACACTGAGAGAGAGAGAGAGACTGAGAGAGAGAGAGAGACAGTGTGAGAGAGAGAGACACTGTGAGAGAGAGAGAGAGAGACTTTGATTTTTCAACACAACTTTATTAAGTCAGTGTAAATTATATCAGTTCACATTCAGTAATAGTGGAATAAACACAGCTACCAGATCAGACCAGCTGATCTGAGAACAAAAGTTCGTTCTCCTGGACAGAACACAGCACACCACCGTGAGTCCATGTCAGTGTGAAACGCTCTACATCTTTCATTTCTCTGTAATATTTAAAGTCAATCAGAACCCTCGCTTTAATCATTCTGCTCAGCAGCAGAACGATGTCAGAGTCCAC
This sequence comes from Scortum barcoo, assembly GCA_023238725.1. Classification (NCBI taxonomy): domain Eukaryota; kingdom Metazoa; phylum Chordata; class Actinopteri; order Centrarchiformes; family Terapontidae; genus Scortum; species Scortum barcoo. Next base: position 28,389,473 of record CM041538.1, read on the forward strand.
ACCGTCCTCCACCTTCCTCTTCCTGCTCACGTACACCGCCATCTTTGATTGACCCAGAATAAAGTTCATCATCTGGCATTTGTCTTTTTGAGTCTTGTTGTACTTAAAACCAAGAATGAATGGTTCTGAGAGAAAAAACCTCTCCTGCCTTCCTGAACAAACAGTCCAACATGCAGAAAAGAGGAATAAGACGATGACACTCTGCGAAACAGTGAAACAGTGAAAAACAGTTTCTACTGCCTCACAAAAAGGACAGGTGTTTGGAACAGCAGAGTTCAGGACAGATATAAAAGCGTTCACAGCTAAAATCCCATGCAGGAGTCTCCACTGGAGGTCTGCCACCCTCTTAGAGAGCGGAGGTTTGTAGAAGACTCCTCCATTCAGGCCGGACCTCCTCACCCAGGGACAGGTGAGCTCTCCAAGGTAGTAGGGACCTGTGCTGCAGCTTCTGTCTGTTCAGACACCTCACCATCAGAACAGACAGACAGTACTTTGCCCTTGGCCTCCTTCAGATTCACCTCACCCTGTTGGTTTGAGCTGGGGCAGAATGATGAGGGAGGGAAAAGGGTCGTCAGAACAGGATAGGGCAGTTTGACCACGGCTGTACTCTCCCAGCATGCGACGCTCCTGTCCCGCCAGACAGGCTCTCCAGTGATCCAGCAGTCGACCGACGCTCCTCTGCGATCTCCACCCCAGACCAGCTGCCAACCTCGCTGTCTCCTGTAGGTCCGGCCCAGTGTACTCCATCAAGGCCCCAAGAGTAGAAATCCCTGCAGTCCTCAGGTCCTTCGCGACTGCTGCCCCTACCCAGGAGGGGGCACTCATGAGGTCTCCATGAGCCATTGGTTCCTGCAGCAGCCAAAACAGAGGATTCATGCCGAACCCTCTGTCTCCTCAGCAGCTTCCACACGCTGAACAATCCACGGTAAAACACAGGAAGGGAGAATAAATTCACCGTTTTAAAATCCATTAAGAACACAGATTGCTGTAATCCTAGGCCTCCAACACTCCGCAGGGTCAGCTGGGCCAGAGGTCTCCACACCAGATCCTGTGGTCCGTACAGCAGCCTCTGGATAAACTGCAGCCGGAAAGCCGCACACCTGCTGGCCAGATGAACCAGCCCCTGTCCTCCCTCCTCCTTAGGGAGAAATAGCACCGCCTGTGGGAGCCAGTGGAGTCTGTCCCAAAAGAAGTTCACTAGAAATAGCCTGGACCCGTGAGAGCAGATTAGAGGGGGGTCCACCACCGCCAGCCTATGCCATAAAGAGGAGGACGCTAGATTATTAACAACAAGGGTCCTACCTCTAAAAGACATGCACATGCATGGCACCAACCACCTCCACCTCCTCAGTCTGCCCTCAATGGACTCTAAAACCCCCTCCCAGTTTTTCTTTAAACACAGTTCATCGCCTAAAAACACCCCGAGGTACTTCAACCCCCCCGTCTTCCAACTCAGCCCACCAGGTAAAACCAGCCCATTCAGAGAGTCTTTCATGGTTACAAATGCTTCACTTTTATTCCAGTTGACCTTGGATGAAGACAATTTATTAAACAGCAGCTCTACATTTTCCTCCAGAAACCTTTATGTCCGTCTGCGTATTTAAAACCACCAAAACATCATCAGCATAGGCTGACAGTTTCACAGCTGCAAGGACACCCAGGAAAACACACACCTAGCAGTTCCTTTCTTAGCTTATGCAGCAGGGGCTCAATGGCTAAGGGAATACAGCATGCCTGACAATGAGCATCCCTGCTGCACTCCTCTTTGAACAGTAAAAGGCGCAGCCAGACCACCATTAATTTTCAGTATGCTTGCAACGTCACGGTACAAAACCTGGATCCTAGCAATGAATGAAACCTGGGCTGAACCCAAACGCAGCAAGCGTCTTCCACATGGTACTGGTGTTCAACCCGGTCAAAAGCCTTTTCCTGATCTATTGAAATAAGACCAGTCCCAATGCCCAAAGAGCCAGAGACGTCCAAAACATGCCGAATTAAGTGGATGTTATCACTAATTAACCTGCCGGGCACACAGTAGGTCTGGTCAACATGAACCACCTCAGCCATCACTTCTCTGAGTCTCAAAGCCAGAGCCTTCGACAGGACCTTGTAGTCCCCTGCAGAGCAAAGAGACCGGTCTCCAGTTCTTCAGGTCCTGGAGGTCTCCTTTCTTTGGGAGCAGAGTGATAACAGCCCTCCTACAGCTCTGAGGTAAAAGTCCACTCCTGGAAACTCTCCTGGAAGACCTCCAGCATGTCCTCACCCACCACCGGCCAGAAAGCTTTATAAAATTCAACTGGGATCCCATCAATGCCTGGAGCCTTGCCATTATCCAGGCTCATGAGGGCCACATGAAGCTCGTGCAGAGTTAGGTCAGCTGATGGCAGAAAATCAGATGAATGTCCAACTTGAGGCAAATCAGACAGAAAGGCTGAATCCAGCTCTGGATCCTCCACTAACTCTGTTTTAAAAAGGTCTCTATAAAAACCTGTGGCATGCCTTCCGGATCTCAGTGGCTTTCAGTGAGTGAAGACCCATTGTCCGAGCGCAGGCAGTGGATGACCTTCCTCTGGCCGTTCCTGCTCTGCAGGCTGAAAAAGAACTTGGAAGGGGAGTCCAACATGGAGGCGTTCATAAAACGTGAACCGAACCAAAGCTCCCTGTGCTGTGATGCCCAACAGGTTGGCTATTTTGCTTTTAGCTTTGTGATGGTTTTTCCAAAGTCCCACCACTTCTGTGCTGATGTGAACCTGGACTTCTTCTCCCTATGTGAAAGCCACAAAAACCTAAAAGCCTCTCTAAAAGAACAGTCTTCTAAAAGAGCTGTGTTAAAATGCCAGTAGGCACTGGATGTCTTCACATTCTGGATAAAAATGCTGCACTTAACCAAGGAATGATCCGACACACCCACCGGGACGATACGAACAGCTTTTAAAAACACTGAAATGATTTCTGAAACAATAAAACTGGTCTAGTCTGGCCAGAGACATTGTGTTGTCCCTGCAGTGAGACCAGGTGTACTGTCTGTTCCTGCCATTAACACCCCTCCACACGTCCTTCAAATCGTGTGTTTCAATGAGACACCTGAGCCGAGCAGACGAGGCAGGATGAGGCTCCAGGTGATTTCTGTCCAAAGCCGCATCAGCAGTGCAGTTAAAATCACCCCCCAGGAATAAATACTCATCAGAGACACCACCAATAGCATCACATAACACATTTAAAAAAGTCATTCTGTTTATGCTTAGCACAGGGGCATATACACACAGAAAGACCAGTTTCACCTTTTCATAAAGTGCTTTGACCATGAGAGCATGACCAGGCAGGACGTGGTGCAGCTCCACAGACTGAGGACTGAAAGCTCTGGAGAAAAGGATTCCCACCCCAGCACTGTTGGACTGTTTGTGACTGAGGAAAACCTGCCCTGGCCACTCCCTCCTCCAGTCCCTCTCGTTACTGCTGTCACTGTGAGTCTCTTGGACAAACAGCACATCCAGCTTCTTCAGCTCACACAGTTTGAACAGAGAAGCTCTTCTTTGCATCAGAGCGTGCACCGTTTATATTAATGGTCCCAATATTAATGTTCACCATGGCAAAGATACACACAGCAAAAACAGTGACAGAGAATAAGATGTACATCTTCATGGAATTAATAATCATCTTCGATCAGTGCAGCTCTGGCCTTAGTCACCAGCTTCCTGAGTCTGTAAATCTCCTGATCACTGAACACATCGTCTTTTCTGAGTCGATTCACAGACCTGATGAAACCATTTAGATCAGGGCAAGAACTGCTCAGTCTTCACTGCCCTTTGACCTTTAGTCTCTGCTAAAAACCTCCTGATCTTCTCCACAGAATAGGAGGTGATTCTTTCCTCCTGAGAAACAGTCAGCTCAGCCTCCTCTTCCTCATCAGAGAGGCTCTGCAGAGTCTTCCTGGTTTTACCTCCCCCCTGCCCTTTATCAGCTGATTTCTTTCTTTTACTAGCGTTTATGCTGAGACACCGTTCATCAAACACATTTTCCATTGACACATCATCCTCCATGTTGTCATTGTTACTGCTCACCATGTTTTCTGTTTCACCCCCATCTATTGTCTTTTCCATTGAACTGTTACCATGTTCGTTCACAACTGCCGAGCCCGAGGAGCCGGCATCCTCCACCGGCCGCCCCGAGCCCGGGGAGCCAGGCGTTTTCCCTCCTGGCCTCGGGACAAGTCCGGATGAGATGCCCCTCGGCCCCACAACCAAAACATTTCATGGTTTCAGAAGTGACAAAGACATTGTAGTTGAACCCATCAACCTTAAAGTTGAGAGTCAGGTTGAGGTGACTGTCAGCGTCTTTGAGGATCATATAAACTTGTCTTCTGTGACAGACCACATGTTTCAGTTTAGGGAGATTTACATCCCAACAGCACCATTTTTATGGGGGACACTATTTGTCCGTACCTGAATGGCGGGGCGTTTGAAACGGTGATCTTCTTTGACGGGTTCACGAGCGGATACCTGAGGACGATGCCAGCCTCGAGCACCCGCTCAACTTTCACCACTTCATCCAGAAAAATCACCACAGCACTGTTCATACGAGACGCCGACTTGATGCTCTCAAATCCCACCACCTCTCCTACAGCAGAGCCGACCTCCTCCACTGAACAGCCGGCCTGCGGTAAAACTTTCACTGCATGTCGGCGAGTGAGCTTCTCCAGCTCCTCCTGACTGCTGACTGTGTGGACACACAAACTGATGGGTTTTTTTTTTTTTTAAATAACACTCATTAACAAAGATCAGATACATCAGGCAGTAAATGCTTCTTATCTGAAGTAAAGCTGACAGTAACACAAATTCACCTTTTTATTTACATTTCCGCAACACTTATCAAAACTGTGACTTTAACAGCAGAGTTTAACATAAAAGTCTTTATCAGCTGTGCTTTATGTCAAAAAATATACCAAATCAAAATAAACACTGCCTCATCAGCTCATTCACAACAAGCTACTGAAGCTTCAGAGAGCTGAACTACAGGCTTAAGAAACAAAAAACCCTGAAACGCTGACGAGGAATGAAACCTTTGACTTCTCAGCAGCACGTATGAAACATTTTCACTTCTTACATCTATGAAGTAGCTTCAGCCTTTTTAACCAGGTAGCAGCCACAGGTCACAGGTCAGCTCGGTCAGAGTGAACACGATCTGTGGAGGAGACGCTCTGAGTGATGGGAGGCTGAAGGAGGAGAGTGAAGACCTGGGAGCTCTTTGGTCAGGTTTGGTGGGCGAAGTGAGGCTGGACCCAGAATACAGACCAGGTGGAGGCAGAGTGGATGTAGGTGAACTCGCTTTAAATACAGATAAAAGAAGCTGGAGGTGACACTGATGATCAAACAAAGGACAAAGGTAGCAGACAGGTATATATACACTGTGGGGGAAGTGGACAGAACAGATAGAGGTACTTGTACTTTGAAATGCATCCATAGAGGTCTGCTCCGCCCAGGAGTGTGTCGGATCCTTCACAGTGTGTAGGTCACACACTGTGAAGGATCTGACCTGACCTCCGCAAATGTCTGATCTGCTCTGTTGAGCTTTATTTTGAGGCTCAGTAGAATGAGATCAGAGTGACAGGTAACACTGAATCACCACACTCACTTCACTCGTCACTCTCCATGTCTCAGTTATTGGGAGTGTAAGTTTGGTCATCTTCATCCTGAAGAGTGCAGTGCTTCTTCTTTTTCATACTATAGATTAAATAAAAAAAAAAAATCAGAATAAGACAGTTACATTAAAATGGGATCACTATAGGAGAGTAAAATTTAGTTAGCCTTATGTACAAATATGCAAAATGGTTTTGTAATATGTTTGATTGACAACCAAATACTTTCACGTTATTTTGTGTTTTTATTTGTTCAATACACTTTTAATTGACTAAGAGAACATATTTTAATTCAATATAATTGCTACAGCTAAATTAATTTGGTGGGTTATTACTATTTCTGTTGTTGTGACAAAGAGGTCACATAAGGTGTTTCGTTCTTATTTTAACATTAAAGCCTGATGTGACGTGTTACAGCAATATTTTCATAACTAGTTTTATATTAATTTCTTCAAGAAATATGTCAGAACAGACCAAATGTAATATAAGAGATGTTATTAAAGCATTGGAACTGTTAAATGTGTTTAAAATGACCTGTAGTATAAAAAAGAGAGTCACGTGACTGTCACATGGTCACTACAGCAGGAGGTTTAGTGTATGTATTCACATAAAGACAACCATCTTTAAAACACACATGAAAAGATTCTTAGAGAAATAATTTGGTTTTATTTTACAGAGAACCACATGTCATGATGAACTGATCCACATTCTTTATTCCTCTGTAATAATTCAGATCAATCGTTATTCTTTATCACTTCTTATTCTCAGTCACCATCCTTCATGTTTAATCAGTTTAAAACCACTAAAGATGACCTCACCCCTCGTTGATTTTTCACTTTGGGAGAATTAATCTCAGACAAAACATCTCAAAGCTCTTGTTTCACATTAAAAATAAAAATGTGTAAATGCAGCAGCTCAGAGCTGCAGTGTTCAACTTGTTTAATGTTATATATCAAACATCATATATAACTTCATATATAACAGCAAATCTATAACACACACATATATATTATTATATATAAAATCACATATATTATGATATTATAATATCATTTATAAAATCATATATCTAATCATATTTCAGTCTGGATGTTTTCCTGACGTCTAGAAGAGATTATTTTAAAGTAGCAAAGATTAATCAGGGTAAAGTAACTTCTGAGGCTTCTGTGTCAGCTGTAAAGTATTATGAAATATTTAAATGAAAGTTTCCTTTTCTATACAAACTTCATACTTTAATTAACAAACATGTACACAAATAAAATGATCAGATATTATTTATTTATGTTTTATTGATTTGATATGAAAGGCTCTCTCTCTTTTCTCTGGTTCCTGCAGGCTGGACGACACTTAAAACTTCACGACTTCTGACTCTGAATGTTTCTGATGGAGAAAAAATTACTCAGATTACTCAGAGTCCTCAGATTACTGTTTCATTGGCTTGTTTCCTGTTTGAAGTTCTCTGACTGTCCACTAGAGGAGGCTGCAGGTCTGTTTTTGCTTCATCACTCCTCCTCACTGATTTACAGGAACAAGATTCACTTTAATTATTATTATTATTATTATTATTATTCACACTGAAAATAAAATGTTCTTCTTCAAAACGTTCAGATTTCATGACATTATAAAATAAATTATCTTTATGATTCGATTTAATGAACTTTAATTGATTGATTCATGTTATTAATGTGATTTTGATTCTTTCTGCTGGTGACGTGTGAGTGACGCTGATGGAGGTGAAGGTGTGGAGGGAAAATGTATTTTTACTTTGGAGGAGGATGATGATGCTGATGATGCTGGTGATGAGGAGGAGTCAGGGTGGAGGCTGAAAATAACACTTCCGTTTGACTATTACTACCTTCAAAATAAAAGTGAGGACACTTAATTTTATATTTTGTACATTTATTAATGAATTTATTGTGACCTTTATTGATCAGGACGACGCACTGACATCAACATATCACACTAAACAACACAGTTTACATCTTTTATAACCAGGAGAGTGTTTATGTTTCTCTGAACTCTTTTAAATCTTATTTCACACAGTGCTGTAGGTTTATAGACCAAAGGCTTTTATTGTGAAAACCACGTGAAGAAAGCCTAGCGGAAGTGCTGTTTCTTGTTTTTGAAGGAAGGAGGTGATGCTGATGGAGGGAGGAGGAGGAGGAGGACCAGCAGCAGGTCTGATGATGATGATGAAGATGATGCTGTGAGTCAGAGACGGTTTAGGATGCTCACAGCCGCTCCAGAGTAGACAGACCTGCACACACACTCACACACACACACTCTCTCTTTCACACACACACACACACACAGTCACACACTCAGAGGGAGGCTGATCCGGATCAGGAGCACGGTGAGTCCAGCGAACCTCACACCGACTCTCACACACCGACAGAGAGCAGCCCAGTGATCTGATCTGTGTGTGTGTGTGTGTGTGTGTGTGTGTGTGTGAGAGAGAGAGAGAGTGTGTGTTGAGTGTGTGTTGTATGAACGTGTTGTTGTGACGACAGTCTGTCAGATTTCTTCATAAATCAGTTTTTAGAAAAATGTAGTTCGCACAGAAGTATTTGTTATTAATACTCACAAGAATATTACATTCAGGAGTACTTGATTCTAACTAAGTTACTCTATTACAAGTAAAAGCACAGTAACAGCTAAATGTACATACAGTACAAAAAGTACTCGTGATGCAGTAAAAAGGATTATTTTTTATTTATTCTATGTCAGCGGTGAATAAAGTACTTTCACATGTTTTACTACAGTTTAAGTAGTAATACCACAGAGTACATGCAGTATTAACTTGTAACAGAGTATCTGTTACAAGTTAATACTGCATTCAAGATGTTGCTTGAGTTAAAGTACACATACCTGCATATAAAATACTTTAAGTACTAAAGTAGCTGGTGAAGGTGAAACTACTTTCATCATTTTAAATACTGTGAGTAGATTAATGTGTAATAATACTTCATCATTTATTAGTTTATCATCTTCTGTAATAGTAATCTGAATGAACAAAGTAACTGAAGTTATTAAGTAACTGAAGGTAATTATAGTAAAAAGTAAGACTTTATGTGTTATTATGTGTTATTATTCATTAGAAATGAATCAGAATATTAAACGTTGAGCAGAAACTGAGAAAGTGTGTGTGTGTGTAGTGTGTGTGTGAGTGTGTGTCTGTGTTTATTTTCAGTCTGACGCTGCTGTGAAGTCAACACGTTTCTTATTTTAGATGTTATGAAAACGACACTTCTCGTAAGTTAACTTACTGACGATTTTCAGCAGCTTCACGTTGACGCTCTGAGAGGCTGATTTTTTTACCTTCCACATTCAGAAGAAACGGGACAACACACTGAACTTTTATTATTATTATTATTATTATTATCATCATCATGTTTGTTCAAACTAAATCAGAGCAGATGTCCTCATTATTGATCCAACTGAAGAAAGAGCAGCTTCACATTTTATTTCAGAAATTGAATTTGATATTTTATTGAACAGACTTCAGGCACAGACTGTTGAATCACAATCTTTATTTAAAATGCACAATATTTTATCAATACTGTGGGATTTCCTTAATTCAATAACTGATTAATTATTTACTGATCATTAATTTAGCCAATAAAACCACAGTTACAGGTAGATGTGATTATTTTCACATAGACGGTGTAAATCACATCTACAGCTACAAATGATCATCACCACACTGATGTTTGGTTCATAACAGGGAGACTGTCTGAATCTGATCCAAACCTTCAGATCAATGTGGACAAATGATCACGTGACACCATGAAATATATTTTAGGAAGCATCTGAAGAGTTGCACTGCTCACGATAATTAAAACAGTGATGAAGATTGAGCGGGTGATGATGAACGTCTGCTCGTCTCACAGAAAGCACCAGAAAATGAGCACTGTCATAGTTTGACTCACCTCACATTTAAAGTTAAAGAGTTATCGTCACGTTCATGTTCGTCATATTGGTGATCAAACCGTTCTTCAGAACAGAAGACGAACATCTGAAAATATCAGTGTCTTTGATTTGAAACGCTCTTAAAAACTGAGGCAGACGAGTCAACTACAACTCCCAGGGTGCACTTTGTGTGTTTTGTTCACGACTGTTAAGCGTTTGGAGTTTGCTTCCTCTGACTGGGCTCTTCTCCATAGCAGCCGAGCCTCATGAGAGTTGTAGTGCTGCTGAGACAAACAGAGATGGTTGATGCTGAGCAGAGTGTTTACAGACAAAATGGAAATGATGAAATCAGCCAATGATCTGACTTCCACAGTCGTCATTCTGTTGTTGTTTTACTTCCTGTTTGTGTCTTTGAGGTGTTTAGGTGTCTCTTTTCCAACATGAATGAATGAATGAGTGAGTGTTTCATCCTGAACTGAGAACATGAAGCCTGTTAGTGTTTTGGAGTTTAAAGAAGTTGTTGTTGTTGTTGTTGTTGTTGTTGTTGTTGTTGAAGGCTCGGATGAATATTTGCCACCCCCCTCCCCACCCACACAAATTTTGAGGTCTTTCCTCCTGTAGCTCAGCTCAGGTGACTACACCAACCGAGTCTCAGGTTTATTTCAGTCGGCGGTGTTTTCCCTGCCGTCTGCCTCCGCACAGGAAGTGACGTTGGGTGATGTGGGCAGGCGGGTTACCATGACGACGGCCCTGCTGATGATGACATGTTTGCACTCCTCTCTGAGTGTATAAATCTCTGTCTCCCTCTCCTCCGAGAGCCGTCACCACAGCAACCAGACAGCTCACACACACACACACACACACACTGGTTACATCCAGAAATACAATGGATGCTATCAGGAGGCAGGTGTGTGTTGTAGATTGATTAACAAGCTGCTCATTAGTCAGCGGTCTAAATGTGTGGTTGAGATAAGGAGCGGTGACGTCAGCGCTCTGACAGCAGCTAATCTGAAGTCGGAGCAGACAAACTGGATTCTTACAGGAGGTTTTTTTTTTTACGTCTGTTAGATGAAAGAATCAGGAGATATCAGAGGCAGCCGAGTCGCTTTAGATCCTTCAAGACATTTCACATCTCATCAGAAAGGCCTCCTCAGTTCTGGCTGACAGGTGGGAAGTTCGACTGTTTACTCAGATTTCACAAATTTCAAACACAGATTCACCTCAAAGTGTTTTTCTGCACACTGGAACAATAATTAAAAACTAAATAAGCATTGATAGCATAGCGTCTGTGGTCTGTTAACACCACAGTGTCGTCTGCATAGCGTCGACTTTATTGTCAGGTATCTGGAGGGAGTTGGTACAGGTGCAGTGACCCCAGGAGGACTCCATGTGTCACGATGAGCCGCTCAGATTTACGAGACCTTTAATGATGCTGCAGCAGAAAAAAAACCTGACCTGGAGACGTTAAAGTGTTTGATTCTGATACGTGAACAAATGAAACGGTCATTATTTGGTTAACAAGAAGTGTCGAGGGCATCGAGTCGGCATCGAGAGCGTAAAGCTACGAGAAGCAGCGAGGAGAAAACATCACTGGCTGCACTGTTTTAAGCTAAATGAATGAGGGGAGGCTTAATGCTTCCATTTATATGACCGACAGGAGGTGACACATTAAGAATTGATCTCACAAACGTATCTGATCGTTGGTTTTCTTCCACAAAGATCCAGACTCTGACATGGTCCTGGGTCCGAACAGGTCCAAAGATCCAGACTCTGACATGATCCTGGGTCCGAACAGGTCCAAAGATCCAGACTCTGACATGGTCCTGGGTCCGAACAGGTCCAAAGATCCAGACTCTGACATGGTCCTGGGTCCGAACAGGTCCAAAGATCCAGACTCTGGTGGTCTGTGAAGCTGCAGAGTCTCCTACCGGCTCGTCGAGCAGGAAGCGGTGGGAGGAAGCAGCCGATGGTCTGATGGGGTCTCCTGTTCTGCAGACGTTATTACAGTCTGCATCTGAGAGCTGCAGGAGGCCGTCAGCTGTGAGTGGGATTATTAAAGGAGAAGAAGATCAGAGACTCATCTCAGGGAAACACTGGAGCCTCTTTCCTCTTTATTTTAGAAAAGGACAGAAGAGCAGAGAGAAGCAGGTCTGGAGACAGTTCTTCTTATTTCCATGTTTCATATGTGATCGTGTGTTTGTACCTGCTGTCTGGATAAACTCAGTCAGTTTCCACAGCTCCTCTTCATCAGTACAGTAAGAGCTGAAATCATCAGGAGAGCAGACAATCGACAAGAAATGAATCGATGAATGTTTGGATCATTAATTTCCGATTTCTGTGTACACTGCTCAATGTGAGAGTTTAGGACTCTTGGTCGGAGAAAACATGATATTTGAAATGTCACTTTGGACTCTGAGACTGAGAAGGACGTTTTTTTTTTATTTCTTACATTTGATATCATCACACCTCACCTGAGCCGAGCTAACTGACCTGCTGTCAGATCAAATCTTCTACTTACTTTATTAATATGATTAATGTTTTGGTCAGCAGGAACAATATGAATTTTACCTGGTGAGCAAACCTTCAGGTAAAATGTCTTGTTGATTATCTATAAAGATTCTCAGTCAAGTTTTAATCTCATCTGAAAGGCGTCTTCATCTTTAGCACAGCTGCTTATAACAGATCATTTAACATGTGAGTGTTTGTGATGATGCTTCCTGTGTTTTAGCATAAAATGAGGTGAAAGATGAGAGATCATTTCTGTTTGTAAGCATGAGTGTGAAACTGTTTGAAATAAATCTGAGCAGAAAACCTGAAACTTCCTCCGTCGTCTTTTTTATCAGCTCTCCTCTTTAATGAGATGCAAAGCTCTAATCAATGCTCGTTAGTGATTCTGCGGGGGGACTACAGCTCGGCATGCTGGGAAACTCCCCGAGGCCGCCGCTCGATCTTTTTAATTCATTCCCGTCCGTCACGTTATCGGTGATACGCTCGGAGGGTTCAGAGAGGACGAGGCTTCATCGGTCCACGTGTTTAAATGTCACTGCAGCTGCACAAGCAACATCATCACAGGATTTATTCATGGCCGCCGTCACAAAGCAAACACACACACAGGCCTGTTACACGCTAAACGCACACTGAACTGTGTTATATTTAAATAATATGATTGGTTTAAACGTAGAAAAGAAAAGAGCAGAATATACTTTAACATTTCCTTTATCAGAGTTAACATCCATCCGTCTGCTCTCCTCCAGTTACTGAGGCTTCAACGTGAGGCACCAGAAATATTTTACAGGATCTGAAAATACTCTAAAACTGTTTTATTAAGCAGATTTAACATTAACGAGTGCAGGGACACAGATTTATATCCGATTTTCACATGAGTTTTCTTCATATGTGGAGCAAAAAAACAGAAACAAAGAAAGTAGAAAAATATAAATTAAATATAACATACACATAAAAAGTAGATCTATCAAAAATATAAAAAAGAATAGAATATGACAAAGATAATTTGGGTTATCTAAGTGAGAGAGGTAAAGATGTAAAGCTGTAAAGTAACTGTACCTCTGCCCTCCTGAACAGAAAGCTAACTGAACAGCTCCTAACGGAGGACAAAGTGAAGCCTGTGACTCTTGGTGATTACGGGCTCATTGACATGGAGATGATCTGCTCTTGAAGCAGGTCGGGCGTCCGGCTGAAGGACTCTCCCAGAATAAAAACAGCAGAGTGGTTTTCATTTACCAGTTAGTGCTGATGGCTCTCAGCCTAATGACATTCAGATGGGTCGTCTGTTCCTGCCTCGCTCGGCCTCCACGCCGCGTGATCACACTTCACTTCCTGCTTTGCTTTCTGCTGCTGGAGTCTGACCACAGACTCACTTTGCTTTTTTCATTTCATTTCACTCATTTATGGATGATGAAAATGCATTTAAAAAATCTGAATCCGTGTAGAATTGGAGACACATGACAATGAATAATGTAAAATAAAATATGTGTTTGCTGATTTCTTCTCCTTTTCTTCTCCTCCTCAGCATTCAGGTTAACTTTTGTGGTTAACAAGTGGACTCCAACTCCCAGAATGCCCGAGCAGAGTAACGATTACCGGGTGGTGGTGTTCGGAGCTGGCGGGGTGGGGAAAAGCTCGCTGGTCCTTCGCTTTGTCAAAGGCACCTTCAGAGACACCTACATCCCCACGGTGGAGGACACGTACCGACAGGTGGGCTCAGCTGACCCCCCACCTGTGTGTTTTAATAACCCTCAGGTTGAATCGGTGATGATCAGCTGTTCTCTCTGCAGGTGATCAGCTGTGATAAGAGCGTCTGCACGCTGCAGATCACTGACACAACAGGAAGTCATCAGTTTCCCGCCATGCAGCGACTCTCCATTTCCAAGGGCCACGCCTTCATCCTGGTTTACTCCATCACTAGCCGCCAGTCGCTGGAGGAGCTGAAGCCCATCTACCAACAGGTGACGTCTGTCTTTAGTCTGACAGAGACACAGCCTCACTCAGTTAATGTTAAATTTCATTAAAGTGTCTCCTGTTATACGCTGCAGAAACTCTGATCTTTAATCTTTAGTCCAACATCACCAGTTTATTTTCTCTGCAAACCCAGTTATCATCTCTGAGAAAAGGACAAGTTAACACACAGATTTAACAGATGAAGTTGTGTGAATGTTTGCTGACTGACTAAATGAACTCTTTACCAGTAAACCTGCTACAAACAGAAGATGTTTGTTAAAGAAGGAAATGTCGCTCCATAATCTTTTGATGTTCTTAAATTGGTTTAAAGTCTCCTCCAGATGTGTTTTTACATCTACATAAAGTGGATAAAGTGATTATCCACTCAATTACAAAGTTCATTTTTTTCATAATATTCTTTTATCTTCACATCTCTAACTGTTAAATATTCTCATAGCAGAAGCTTCGTTGTGAACGTTTTCTTCAGATGTTCTGTATGAACCTTTAAAGGTCTCGGACGTGAAGTCCTGACTGACTTGGTCCCGTGTCCCTTCAGGTCCTGGCCATCAAAGGCACTGTGGAGTCGATTCCCATCATGCTCGTGGGGAATAAAAGCGATGAGACGGCTCAGCGTGAGGTGGAGACGAAGGAGGGCGAGGCTCAGGCCGCCTCCTGGAAGTGCGCCTTCATGGAGACGTCGGCCAAGACCAACACCAACGTGAAGGAGCTGTTCCAGGAGCTGCTGGCTCTGGAGAAGAAGAGGGACATGAGCCTGAGCATCGACGGGAAGCGCTCGGGAAAACAGAAACGAGCCGACAAGCTGAAGGGGAAATGCAGCGTCATGTAGAGCGAGCGGCGGCGGCGGACTCTGTTTTTTCTATGGAAACAGCAGAGGAGGCGGGAGGGAAGTCGACTGGACTCCCACAGACGCCCCCCTCACATCCTCCTCCAGCTCTGCATCATGGAGGAAAGGTCTTCTTCTGTGGTGGTCCTCCTCCTCCTCCGTCTGAACACTGAAGCCCCGAGGAACAAAACAATGAGAACGACTCACAAAGGAAACTTTATTTAAATCAGGACCTCAAGTCCCTCCTGGTCCTGGTCCTGGTCCTGGTCCTGGATTGGACTGTGTCTGTGCCCCCCCCCCCCAAATAAACATACAAGCACCAAACTAACAAAGATCATAATAAAGGAATAATCCATTGCTTTGATCAGGAGCTGCAACAGGCTGCTTTTATGTAGAGTGTCTGTAGAAGCAAAGATAAAACACTCAAGTTGTTCCTACAATTCCCAGGATTCATTGAAAAAGCTGAGCTGTAGCTCTGACGTCTCACCTGAACCAGGTCAGAAGGTGAGTCTGTGGGGCCGGAGGAGAGATCAGTGTGAAACACCACAGAGGTTAGAAATGAGAAAATATGTCTGACAACAGAAGATGTTCCTGCCTGAATGAGCTGTTACCCCGCTAATAATGAAGTTAGCTGATGACATGCTAACGTTAACATCTGTTCCTGAAACTTTTTACTCTTAGGGTTTTTTTTAGAAAGATTAAAATAGTTGTTCGTCGTGTGGAGAAACCTGAGGGCCGACACAGCTGCTCTGTCAGAGTTACAGTTACCAAACTATCAAGTTTATCAAAGGTGATCACTGAACGATCAATTAGCAGCTCAAACAAAAGAGGCAAAGCTGGTTTGATTTCAGGATATCTGCTCCTGACGACCCACATATTGATTATTAATGAATCACTGAGCAGCCACAGGTGAAGTGAAGTGTTCCTGCATCTAAGAGAGTTTTCCATTAAGAGTCTCTCGTGGTTTTAACCTTCAGGAGTCGCCTCCTGCTGACGTCCTTCAGCCTCCACCTGAACCTTCAGGAGTCGATGTCCTCCTTCAGCAGGTGACCGAAAGGCTTCAGCTCATCTCCAGCCTCAGGACGAGGTCGAACACACTCGATGTTTTCAGCAGACCGAAAGGCTTCAGCCATCTCCACGAGGAGAGGTCGGCCTTTCTTCATCTTCAGCATCCGATAAGACGAACGAGGAGCAGCAGGAGAAGCTATAAAAACTGTGAATAAGATTCAAAGGAAATCTTTGTTTCCTCTGAGTGAGTTTGTTGTTCATGAATACTGGAGGTAAACAGGAAGCTGCTGACAGAGAAAAAACATCCAGATTACAACATTAAAACACTCCTGATTCCCCGTAAAGATTGTGCATCTTCACATTTTTAACTAATTAAATGTTAATTTGAAAAGGCCTTTTTAAAAACTTCAATTTAAAATTCACTTCAAAGTTTATCTCCAGAGATTTTCCCCCTCAGGCTGTTTCCAGGTGTTTGCAGGTGTTGGGGAGTTACAGATGTTTAAAACTAAAATAAAACCTTCAGTGTCTCCATCTGAGTGATAAAAGTACAGATTTGAGTTTGGAAATTGTCTCAGAGTCGGACGTGTTCAGATATTTGTTGTTTTCTTGATCTCGATGACGTGTTCAGGCTGATTTTCATCTTTCAGCAGTTTTCTCTTATCGTGCGGGTCGGAGCTGCCGGTCGGTGGATTTTGTCTCTTGATGGAGTCGTTCAGGCTCCCGTGTGATGTCGAGCTGCTTCCTGAAGCTCAGTAAGATGATTTCTTAAAGGTGTAATTCTTCCCTGTGATGTGTCGAGCTGCAGAATCAAGAGAAGAAGAAGATTTCTAAGCGTTGGACTTTAACCAGCAGGAAGGACTCTGACTCTGAAATGCATTTCTCCCACTTTACTTGACAGTTTTGTACATTTTCTCAACATAAGTGAGCTTAAAACTTTACGAAGCACAAACACAGACAGACAGACAGGCCAATAAGCACAGCTTCATCTGCAGCATCACATTTTAAAAGCTTTATTTCACTGTAAAAAGCTCTTTGACATGTTGTCCCATCACTTCAGCTTCAGCAACATTAAAAATGACTGCACTTTTTCTGTGGAGAGCGCCGAGAACCAAAGAAGATTCATCAGATTTAAGAGCTTCATTTATGTGAGAGACTCTGCAGAGTTCAGCTGTTTTATTTTAGAGCTCCATCACTTGTAAAGGAGGAAACACTGACAGCAGTTTGACCAACAGCGGTTCAGAGGTTCAGTTTTTATCGTCTGTTCACAAAGAGCTCCTGAACGAAGTCTGACTGAACATCTGAGCTGCTGTTTGATCATTTAGTTGTTCGATCCAGGAAAAAACTATATCATTCATTGATTATTAATTAACAGAAACTGGAGTCTGTGTTGATTTCCACAGAAATTTACTAGAAAAAAATTTATTGAACTAAACGAGCTCTCCTGATGAAGTGAGCTCGACCAGAGGACGGAAACAAACAATCGTTCATGTTTTCGTCTGAGAAACGAGAAGAATGAAGAAGAATGAAAAACAAAGAAGAAGAAACGACAGTCTGGGCGGGTTTCTAAAGTTCGGAGCTCAGCGAGGATCAGCTGTGTCTCTGTGAGGTCACGAGGGGGAAATTTCTCCTTCTGTTCAATTTTATGTCGATTTTCTCTCCCTATATTAAAGTTTAGGTTGTATTAAAGCCCAGGTTTGTCATTCATTGTAGTTTTTAAGGTTTTAAATGAAATCAGATTTGAGGATGTTGAGTCCAAAGAAACGTCAGAAACTGTCGGAGTGTGATCAGAGGCACACGAAGCCTTTTTAAAAATGGCTGCAGGTTTTTATCTTCTTTGGACTCGTGTTGAGTCGGCAGTCCCAGCGACGCTCTGTGCTCCGTGGCTTCATGTTTGTTTGGCAGGAAACTGAATAAAAACAGCGCTGATGTACAGAAACTGTCTCTGCTTCTTTAATACACAGCCGACCAACATTTACAGCACACCTAAAAATACAGGAGGAGATTCACACAGTTCAGGTTCAAACCTCTGAAAACTGTTTAGTCTGAGCTCAGAAATCAAATGTGATTACAAGAAAAACAAAGATCACATCAGATTTAAAGTTTAGAAAGACGTTTTTCCGAAAACGTGTCAGGTTTTAATAATTAGCATTAAAATCATCCAGATCCTGAAAATGTATTCGATCAGACAGATTGACTGTAAAAGAACAAAGAATCTATAAAAGTCTGATTTTTGTGTTTTCTCTGATCCACTGAGGTCAAACTGAGCTCTCGTCAATAAACTTATTGATCAGCTGATGGAGGCTCTGATGGTTCTTTACTTCATTAAAAGTACTAATAACACAAATACTCTGCCACAGTAAAAGTCTGAAATCTGAACTACATGTGTGTAAAAGTTCAAATTATTATTATTAGTAGTAGTAGTAGTAGTAATAGTAGTAGTAGTAGTAAAGTCAAAGTGCTGATTTTGCAGCGTGTTCATCACTTTATCTGATTTAAGCTGATGAAAAGTTTTAAGTTAAAAGTTTTAATCACTTTATATTCTGCTCAGTCTTAATTTCCCCCTGAGATCAATAAAGTCGAAGAACATCATCATTTATTTCTTGATTACATTTTGTATTTTTAATCTGAGTCTGTAAAGAAATTGCAGCCAAGTAAAAAGTAAAATATTTGTCTCAGATGTTGAGCAGAAATATAAAGTAGACAATAAAGATACTCGAGTATATTACAGTTTTTTTTTACTGCAGGTTTTTTACCTTTTTGTTTTCTAAATTATTTACAAGAGGTGTCTCACTGTTAAACAGAATTTAAAAATTTAAAGTAAATATTTTAAAGAGCAGTAGATTATCATATGAACATATCAGATGATTATATTACTGTTACTGTATTATTAAAAATGAAAAAAAGAAATTACATTTCATGAAGGAAAACAAAGAAACAGATTTTTTCCTCCTGATATATTAATGTATAATTTCTCCTGTAATTATGACACCATCAGTAATAATAATGAAGTTTATTTCTTCAGTACTTCAGTAAAATGTGTTTTGATTGCACTTTATTTTCTGTACTTTATAAAATAAACAAAGCTCTGCTGCCACCTGGTGGCCTGCTGAAATGTAGGATTGTGGGAAATTTGATAACCAGGCTGTAATGAACGATCCTGCCCAGGTGCACTGTGGGAAATGTAGGATTGAGTGTTTGGGAGATGTGGGAGTCTTTAATAATATGTTATATTATAAATGAGTGTTTGAAGCACAGAAACATGTTAGTTTCTTATAATCAACATTCATCATCAGGACATTATTGTTCATATATTGATGCTCGTTTCCTCTGTGTCTGATCGTTTATTGATCTTCACGTTCAGGTTGATCACACCATGGATCAGGTCTGACTGTTCGCGGGTCTCTGGTTGTTTTCAGGTCCCATTTTTAGAGCCTCTAACATGAATATCTGAGAAAAATACAAGATCAGAAAAAGTGCTAAATGCACTTTAACTTGTCATGAACTGAGTTAATTCATTAATGCAGTAAAAGTATTATTAGTATTCTTGTTTTGACATTATTTTAACAGACTCAAAGTGTTTGTAAAAAATCATCGGGACTCTGTTTCTCCATCTCTCCCTCACACATCCTGTCGCTAGTTTTATCAGAGGAAACTCTCTGACTCATCCTCCAGCACCAGGATGCAGGATGATGACACACACACACACACTCACACACACTCACACACTCACACACACACACAAATACACTTACACACACACACACACACAAATACACACACACACACCTCACACACACACACACACACTCACACACACACACACACACACACACAATCACACACACACACACACACACTCACACACACCTCACACACACACACACACTCACACAAACACACAGATATATTTTCTCCATTGCCCCAAAAAGGTTGAAAGTTTTCTGACTTTCCCTAGTTTGAGTTTTGTTTCTAAAATAAAAGAATCAGCGCTGCTTCTTTCACAGACCTGGATGATTTTAGAAACCTTTTCTGGTTCAGCAGGTGGAGGTTTGGTTAACGCTCGTCTCTGCAGGTCCTTTTGAAATCTGCTGCTGATGGTGAAACACAAAATATAATTTGTTGAATTTATCGAACAATCTTTGCTCTCAGAGTTTATCTGTTTATCTGTTCTTCTTTCTGGAAAAGGTTTGACTGAGTGCGAAGCTGATGTTCGTATATTTTTATTGAACTTTAATGTTGTTGCTCTCTTTCTTTTTACACGTGTTCTAAACATTATTGTACATTAAAATAATATTTAAGCAATCATTTTTGTAATTTCTGATGTTTACTTTTGACTCTCCTCGTTCATTCATTCACCAACACCCACAACTACAATCTTTGTCCCGACTCCGACTCTTTACAGACAGATCACTCAAAATACGGACAAATTCATATTTAGTTTTATTGATAATACACACAGCAGATCCAACCAACCAAGTCTGAACTGCTTGTTTGAGCCACTAAAACACTTTGATTCAAATAGTTTAAGTCTTTTAGCAGCTAAAACATTTCTGTTCAGGCCGGCTAACAGTTCAGTTTCATTTTCAGACCCACATGTTGTTCTGTGATTGAACACTTTCACTTTATTGGTTAATTAAACAGTTTGTCTGTTAGCAGCTAAAAGTGTTTAGCTCAGGTTAGCAAACGTTTTATTTTGGTCTCTTAAACTTGATGATCGTGTTGCTTTGTGTTTGTTTGACGTGATGATAAGCACTGTTGTTTCTCAGCTTCTTTATAAGATGATCAGTGCTCTGCTGGCCCCAAGTGGACAAAAAATGAAGTGATGCAGCTTAAAAAGTCAAAAACACGACATCTATTTGTAGTTTGCTTGTAGTTTATCTGAACTGGTTAACAGCAGATCTGAAAGGTCAAGATCTGCAGCAGGAAACTGAAAACTGAGAGTACATAAGTCACGACTCAGACTGATGGTGAGAAAAACTGAGATGTTAATGTTCGATCCAGCGATCGTCTCTCAGTCTGACACTCGTCTTCGCTCGGCCGGCTGCTCTCAGACTAAATGTAAACCAGACTGAGCTCCCAGACCTCACAGATCAAGTTTTATAACTCGCTCTGGGAACCAAGACATCACATCTCATGTAAACTCATTTTATTCATTCCCACCGGCCTTTTCTCCTTTTCCTCCGTCCTCTGTACCACCAAAGGCCTCCTGTCCTCTCACCAGCAGCCAACACACTCCTCCATCCGTCCACCCTGATGTCCTCCTGCATCCTTCACTCCTCCCTTTGGCTCCTCAGTCTCTCCATCTCAGCTCTTCTCTGCCCAATAAATCAATCCATATATTGATTGCTGTGGTCTGATCTGATAATAAAATATACGTTACTCAGAAATGGGCCGTTCAAACTCTGAATACACTCACTGAGGAGAGATCTACCAAAATGTATCTAAATTTCTTTCATTTCATTGGAAACAAAGATTTTGGATGCAAGTGCTGTTTGTTTGTGGCACCTCTGCTCTGACAGGAAACTTGTCCTATCAAAGTAAAATGCCGACAGTGATCGATGTTTGTTCAGTCGACATGTCGAAGTTTACTGTTTTGACACCAAACTGTCCCAACTTTCCACACAAAGGCCGACTGCAGAAACTATGTTTTCCTTTATTTGTTTGAGTTCAGTGTGTGTGTGTGTGGTGTCTGTGTGTGTGTGTGTGTGTGTGTGTGTGTGTGTTCAGCGTGGGTTCAGCAAACACACACAGATACACTGATATTGATCTGTCCCATAACACACAAACACACACACACTCCTGCTGCAGGACACACTCTGTCCTCCTCTCTGACATCGATGACGGGAACTCTCTCCATCTTTCCCGTCTCATCTCATCTCTTTGTGTGATTGGTCGACACACTTCAGAGCTGTTCTCTGATTGGCCTGAGGCTGGCTCGGCTGACGGCCAATCAGATCGCTCCGTGGTGGTGGTGTGTTGCATCTCATGAGAGGTCTGACTGCTGGGAAGAGCCGTGAGGAGACGAGCATCACCTCCTCCTTCCCCTCCACTCGCTGTTTCCGGGAAGTAAGTGTGTGTGTGTGTGTGTGTGTGTGTGTGTGTCGGGTGTGTTTGTTCCTGCAGGGTCATGACTCAGCGTTAATCAGGTGCAGAGTCGTGCTCTGCAGTTTCTGTGTTCTTGCTCACGCAAAAGGTGACAAAAATTAATTTAAATTATTAATAATAAAAAATAATTTAGTGGATCAATAGTGCATCCTCTGTAAGGCCCCGTCGCCATGACGATGATATGATGACATTCACGTTTACAGGCAGAGAGCTAACAGAGTTCAGGCCCAGATTCAGGATCAGGATCAGGATCAGATTCAGGTTCCTGATGCCTGCAGAGATGCAGACATGAACTCACCTGCTGCTCAGACCGACTTCAGCTGGACTCATCTGGACTTAGTTAATGAGTCCTGATCCAGGTTTTGATCTGTACTTGTAGTAAGTCTAAAAACACCAGAGAGACTTTGATTGTCCACCGAACACAGACAGTTTCACTTCAGACTCTTCAGTCTGTTTCTGTTGTTTGCAGATACGCAGACTCTGATCTTCTTTAGGTTTTGTGCATATAAACATCAAATCCTAGTTTAAAGAAACAAGAGTTTCTCTGATAGGAACGGGGACGCTGTGAACACCTGATCCAGGTCTGAACTGTCTCAGAGTATCAGACTCACCTGCAGACTGATGGTGTCGATGAACCAGGTTCTACATTAGACTCCCAAAAAGATCAAATCCAGGATAAGACTCAAATCTGGATTATTCATGTGCATGTGAACACGCTGACAGAGATCTGATCACAACTTCTATTCGAAGTGACTTTATGAAAAAAGTGACCGAAACCGACCAATCACAGCTCCTGCTGTTTTCACGTGGACGTGCAGTGACACACACCTGCTACAGGTACGACGCAGGTGCTTCATGCTGAGGACGAGGAGCAGCTTTAGAAGAAGAAAGTGGACTCAACAGTTTACTTGTAATCATGCAGGTGACTGTTAGTGCTTCCTTTTTTATTACAAACCTCTGTGAGCTGTTTGTCTCATAAACACTGAACTTCATCTGTTACTCCAGCTGAACCTCCTGCACACAAACACACTGAGTTAGCAGTTTTTCGATTGATTTATTGATATTTATTTCAGGAGATGTGTCTGTGGATAAATCAGAAGCAGTGAAAAATAAAATAAAAGCTTTTTATTGGTAATCGATCGGCTCATTGAACCAGAAACTGAGTCCAGCTGAGTTTTAGTGCTGCAGCTTCTGACCAGCAGGTGGAGCTGTGACACCAAAGATCAGCTGTTTACCTGCTGAGGTTGTTATGAAGGAAACCAGACAGCAACATGAGTCACAGACAGACAGACAGACAGACAGACGGACGGACCTGTACCACTGTTCTGACTCACGCGTCTGTTTCACTGACCACCTCGCCGTCTGTAAATCTCAGACTTTGTCTCCTCACTCACTTTTTCTGCTGACTCAACTTTCACCCTCACAGCTCAACATGAACCCAAAATAACACAAACACATCATCATCATCATCTTCATCGTCTCCAGATTAACATGATTTATTTTCTCTTGTAGAACATTTTTGCTTGTTTTTGGCATTTTTCAGATTTAATTTAGAACATGACATATTTCTACTTTAAATCATGTTGAAACAGTTTTTATACTGTTGGTAGTAAAATATGTCCAGTACTTTTATTGCATAATATCAACATTTGTATAATATTTCATAAGTTTCACAGACATATTGATACAGAATAAAAAAGACCAAAAAGAAAACAGCTTCTGCTGTAACTATCAGCAGTGTTGTTCATATCTTTATTTACAGTATATTTATCTATATTACTGTTCTGTATCTGTGTGCGGACTGATTTGTTTTCACCGAGCTCCTCTTTGCTGTCAGATGTGACCTCGCAGTCACTTTATCAGATGCTGACTCATCTTGTTGACCGACTCTCTTCTTACTGGAATCTCTCTCTTATTATCAACTTTTATCTTCAGGGATTTTTGCACATTTTCTGCTTTCATACGAGCTTTTGTATGTTGTCATCTCGTGTTTTTCACTCATTTCTTGGTCTCAGCACGTTCTGCGTTTAATCAGCACTTCAGAGCATCATTATTTTACCATCTGTGTTTTCTGCCCTGTTAGCAGAGGACGGTGACGTCAGGCCGTCCAGAGTGAGACGTCTCAACAACTGCAGCTCAGATTTCCATGAAATATGTTTCACTCTCCAGAGAGGACGCGTCCGAATAATCCAGGTCCCTGCTGAACTTTCCTCAGAGTCCACAGGCTTTCACACGAAATATTTCAGCCAAGTGAGCAGATAAAAAAAAATGACTGACCAGAAAGCAAAAAAATATTAAAAGCTGCAGCTCCTAATAAGTGAGTGACTTACAAACATGTGTGCTCCAGATTTGGATTTCAGGGGTTCTGGTCCTTTTAACTGTTTTTTTAAAATGAGGTTTTTAATGCTTTAATATAAAAAGGAATGATTTGATAATCTGGAGAGT
The DNA here is from genome assembly GCA_023238725.1 of Scortum barcoo. Classification (NCBI taxonomy): domain Eukaryota; kingdom Metazoa; phylum Chordata; class Actinopteri; order Centrarchiformes; family Terapontidae; genus Scortum; species Scortum barcoo. Next base: position 28,413,877 of record CM041538.1, read on the forward strand.
TTTTGCAGGGATCAGTTGGTCCTCGTGGTTTTAATGAGCACATGTCTGTGGTGCTTTCACTGTTGCACCATCGCTCTTTTCCTTTCTCTTCTTGTTGTTGTTCCTCTGCTGTGATTTCCCGTAAGTAATCGTTAGACTCTGAGCTCAGAGCTGATCAGAGTCCAGGTAAACATCACGCTCCGTCCTCAGCGCGGAGGAAACCACAGCATGCTCTGTCTGTGCCATCTTCATCATCTTCATCATCTTCATCAGCAGCAGCAGTGAGGCTTCCCTTTCCTGCAGCTGAAGGACCAAATGAGGTCGTGTTGTTGCTGCTGAACCAGCTGGAGGGTTGCCAGGTATCACCTCAACACATTCCTGAGGGGCGAGGGGGGGGGAGGAGGAGGAGGGAGGTTAATGAGAAAGTGAAGCTCATGAGAGTCACATTCAGAGAAAAGAGCAGCAGCACCTCTCTAATCTTCCAGGGAAAGCTGAGCTCCGCCCTGCTTCATGTTCGCGCTCTGATCTGATCTGAGGTCAGTTGTTCTGTCGGTTTGGATACTCAGAGTTTTACTCGCTGGGAGGTTTCTCATGAACTTCACCACACACACTTTGTCTCAGGTGCTGCAGAGATTCAAACAGCTGACTGAACAAAAACTCTTCCAGGAACTCAGGAGCTTTTTTTAGTGCTGCAGAAAGTTCACGCTGATGAGGAGGACACAGTGCAAAGATAAACTGCATCACTGGACTGCAGGTTAAGACTGAGCAGCATAAAGATAAAGGAAATCAGCACAGTAAGGAACAGACATGATGGTCCACTGCACGATTGTTTTTCTCAACACACAGTCAGGATTTATTCTGCAGCACATCCTCGTGTATCTATGAGACTATTTCAACTTCACACCACTGAGTGTGTGTTTGGTGGGGAGATACAAACTGGACTGGTTCTTGGAGATGGACAGATTCAGTTCGAGCTTTAATTCTGCAGAAACCTCTGAAGAAAGTCAGTTGTTATCTTCATGTAGAGCTGAAGGAGAGCTAAATGCATACACGACTGTGTCATCTGCATAAAAGTCATCCTTTAGTTTGTGTGTGAGTGATAATATTGTTCATGTAGAGTTTAAATAGTAAAGGACCCGGTACAAACCCTTGTGGTATCCCAAAGGAAGAGAATTAATCAGTCTTCACTCTGACTTTCACGACTTTAGTTTATCAAACTGTCTAAAGATTTTTTTGAACTCACAGAGAACAAAGGAGGAAATATTTATCTGCAGACTGTATTCCAGTATCTGTATTTAGTTTCGTTTCAAACATCATCATTAACAATCTGCTGATTCTGCACTTTCTGATGCTCCAAAATAAATTACGCACATCATCAATAACCCTATAAACCCTGGGAAAAAAAAACTTCACATGATGATGGCAGAATGAGACAGAAGATGAGGGAGGGCCGAAAGTTTCTGTGTGGCGTGAAAACTAAAGAGTCTCCATTCAGTTTGTGAGCTGCGGTTAAAACTAGAGAATCAGAAACCCTCAGCAGCACCTCGGCACAGAGGGAAGAGAAACTTCAGAGGGGAAGCCCCGCCCGCCGTTTCTGCCGCTCTGTGGGAAACTGAAGGTCATGTGACTCCTGCAAGGACGCCGTCAGCTCTGTCGCTCTGACGGTGACATCCTGCCGTGATGGAGGCGCAGACGTCATGTCGCAGCGTCAGGACGGTGAAACTAAAATGAGGTTTTAAAACTGGTGATGCTGCTTCTGTCTAATATGAGGAACCTGCAGGAAATATTCAGACATTTAGATGAACCCTCAGTGATTGTGGTGAAGACAAACACACAATAACTTTATATTATTGCATTAGTGCATCTAATTCAGAGATATGGCCAAAAGTATCTGGACACCCCGTCAACACACTTTGGTATTTGGTGCTAATCTGAATATCATCTGTGTCATGACAGACATGACTGCATTAAAGAATAAAGCAATATATATATATATATATATATATATATATATATATATATATATATATATATATATATATATATATATATATATATATATATGATGTTATTGTATTGTAATTATTGATGCATGATCAGGCTTTACAGCATTAATATATGATCTTCAACTATATGAAATCTTCAAACAGCTCGTAGCTTCAGATCTTCAGGTGGTAAATATTGAGCCGGATGAGGCGAGAACATTGCCACAACATGTCGGTCGTGCTCTGAGCAGATCTTCTCCTCCTCCTCCTCCTCCTCCTCTCTGCTGTATTGATGAGACTCCCACACACTCCTGTAACATCATGCAGTATGAAACCTATACCACACACACACACACACACTCTGAGAATGACCTTTACAGGGTGACAGCAGATTGAGTCATCAGCATTAGATAACACATCAGCATCATGAGAGGCCTCAGATTTTCTCTCTGTGGAGACTCGACTGTCTTCTGTGTTTGAACACGTTAAATAAAGAAAACAAACAAAACACACAGAGGATCAGCTGAAACACTTGACTGGACCTGGAAATGTTTGTGAGGCATTTACAGGAGGAGTCTATTTTTCCTCTGAACTCAGATCAGATGGAGGTCCTGATGGAGGTCCTGATGGAGGTTGTGATGGAGGTTGTGATGGAGGTCCTGATGGAGGTTGTGATGGAGGTCCTGATGGAGGTCCTGATGGAGGTTGTGATGGAGGTCCTGATGGAGGTCCTGGTGTTTGGGAATGTTTGAGAATCTGATTTGCAGCAGCAGCACTTAACAGCTCAGATTTCTGCAGAGTTTAGTTGGCATGTGGATGTGTGTGTGTGAGCGTGTGTGTGAGATGAGCTCAAACACACTTTATTCCTCTGATGGAAGCTGTGCAGAAGCATTAAAACCTGCTCTAAACACAAAGCATCTGAACGTCCTCCACCCTGAGCTCAGGTCAGCGTGTACGAAGAATCTGTGCTTTGATGTGGGTCAGAACATGACCTGGATCAGTGAGTTCCTACAGACATGCAGCAGATCATTATATGTTCTTACTCTAATGACTTCCTTTAAAGAGCATGCAGCTGTTTGTGAGCAGGTTTCTCACCTGACTCACCTTCCTGCTGACGGTACGAATGTGACGAGGACGAGACAAACTTTCAGCGGCTGCCAGAGGAATGTCATCTGGGTTCACTTCAAATATAAATGTCATAAAATCAAATCTGTAACCACAGAACAAGAAGCGTGACGTCTTTAAAAATGTTTGAATGATTTTTACTTCTCATATTTTGTTTACCACTTGTCAAATTCTCTCTCTCTATATATATATATACACATAAATATCTGCAAACAAGATAATATAATTATATATTATTATATATTATAATATCTTGTTTGCAGACATAGAGCTCCATATGGATATATATATATACAATTATATCTTGCAACTAAACTTCCTCTCAACTCATTAAAAACTTTAAATAAGAAATAATAATAAAATAATTTATTATAAATTTGCTTCAGACTGAATGACCCTGTGACCTTTCTTTTAGCGCCACCCTCAGGACAAACTGTACTTTTTCACTTCGACTTCTCGTAGGACTCAAAGAAAAGATAAATCATCAGGATGTTGTTGACATTTCAACATGAGAGCACGAAGTCCAGAGGAATGTGAAGAATGAAAAGAATAAATCACAAGCAGCAGTTTGGAGGCGTGAAGATCAACGACAGAACAAACTGAGACCAGAAGAGCCAGTTTGTTTCCTGCAGTCACTTCCAGTCTGCAGGTAGTGAAGCTGAATGACAACATTTCCAGTTCACTTCAGCTCTCAACTCACAAGAGCAAATTCTGTCCACATCAGCAAATATCTGGATTTCATCTACAGACGATGAGCACTGAATGAATCTATAATTACATTAACTGATAAAACTCCATAAAAACACACCGTGTGCTCTTCAGCAGGTCTGAGCTGCTCCTGAACGTCTCTTCGTTCTGACCTCTCTTCTTTGTTTGGCTGTCAGTGTCACACAGCTGCAGGAAATTCCACTCATTTCTAGTGCAACAGCAGCTGGAGCTGAAAATAGACCTGAAACAGACCTGAGAGCAGCCAAACAGTCTGCAGGACAACACACACACACTCAGAAACAGAAACTTTATCGATGTTCATGATGCGTTTCAGTGTCAGAGCTGCTGTTGAAGCTGTGAGCTGATGCAGATGTGAAGTTGTGTTCGTCCTCTGTCATCATCTGCAGAGATGATGACATGATGGCTTACCTGTTCAAACACAAACATATATAAATGTGTGTGTGTGTCTGTGTGGAACAAAAGTCTTTCATGCATCTAAAAGTCTTCTGGTGGATTTTCAAACTGACCTACATTTCTCACAGATGTTTTGCACCTGGCACTGACCTCCAGGTGAGCACACGCTGTTCTACTGCGACCAATCACACGATTAACGGCGAATGTGTGTCGGAAACATTCCGACATAATGAGGCCAGAGGAGACAGGTGAGAGAGCACTGCACAGGTGAGGAGGAGGAAGAGAAATCTGCTAGATAACATTTAATATTTGATCACGTGACATCAACATGTGAGTGTCCTGTGCAGTGTGAGTGCAGAAGAAACCCGACTGCAGGACTCTGTGGAGGTCTCACGTGAACTCACCTGCAGAGAGGGAGGAGTTCAGTGCCCTCACACAGTCAGTATGTCAGGAATGCTGCTGGTTAACCTGAACTGAGCTGAACTTTCTGGGTGTTTCCTTCCCTCTCTCCTTTCTTTCATCCCAAGGATCTCCCCCTCCACCTGTGGGGGGGTCGGCTGCAGACCAGCTGTGATCGGTTATGATCACGTGACTGGAGGTTTGCAGGTGCTGCAGTGAGTGTTGCTATTCTGTGTCACCTCTTTTCTTTGCATGTGAGTCAGTTTTCTGTTAATACTTGTAGAAGTTATCCAATAAATGATTCAGCCCAAAGTAAGTCTCCACAGACGTGGTCCCTGAACGTCTCACTGGATCAACAAGTTTCTCATTTCGTGTTGTTTTTAATGATCTGTGATATCTTCTTGTCTTTCCTCTCCCATGATGCTCTCCTCGTGCTGAAGATCGATTCCTTGTCCTGACGCGGGAATCCAGCTGAGGAGGAAGTTTTCCTCTTTGAAAGACTCAAACGGGTGGGGGTTGGTGTTTGTGTGGAAGTCAGGGAGGTTTCTGACGGTTCGCTGGATTTCAGTCAGCAAATGCCTGAGGAGACTTTTCCCTCCGAAATTCATCAGAGAAACATCAACAACAGATTCCTGCTCCTCCCTCGTGTTTGGATCATTAGTCTGACAGCACACACACACACACACACAATATCACTGTATGTGTGTGTCTGTGTGTGTGTGTGTGTGTGTGTGAGGAGAAGGGAGGCTGCTGTTGATTTTTGATGATGATGGCGATGGTTGGAGGAGGTCACGGTTCTGCAGGAGGAGACTGTGGGAACATAGCACACACACACACACACACTCTCTCTCTCTGAGGTGTGAAGTCTGGTCTCTGGTTTTCGGGGCGTTCAGGTGCTGATTGCAGCTGTGAGTTTTATCACTTTAAGTGTGTGTTTCTTCAGTCGCTGCTCTCAGACACCTGCTGTTCACAGCTCGTTCTGACAAACTGCTGCTGCTTGAAGAAATACTACTAAATACTACTAAATACTACTGAATACTACTACTATTACCACTGCTACTAGAACTTGTCATGTTTCCACTACAGAAGAAATTAAGCTCCACGACTCAGTGTGATGTTTCTGCTGCGTCACTACTTTAGTGTGAAAACAGGAACACACACTGACCTGACCTCAGAGTATGTGTGTGTGTGTGTCTGTGTGTGTGTGTGTTTTGGAGGTGTGAAGCTGCAGGACGACAGTGTGAGAACTTCATGCCCGACCTGCTCCTCATCATCAGCGGGGGGGTCAGAGGTCACACGGCCTTGTTTTCATTTGTCACCTCATTTAATGACGCAGACGCACACACACACACACGCAGACGCACACTGACCTGCTCTGAACCTCGTGGTCACACTTCAGGTGTTTGATTCGACGCTCTGACTGAGGATCTTCTCACACTGAGTGTCCTGGTAGCTCTGAGCTCTAAGTGGATCCAGATCCATCAGTCCAAGAGGAACCACATGAACTGGACTGGATACACCCTGCAGTGTGTGTGTGTGTGTGTAGACTGCAGAGTGATCACACATGCACACATATACTCACATCTGCAAAAGTCCCATTAAAGGCATCTTTATTTTATTTCTTTGTTAAAATGTAAGATTTTTCTGTATGTGGAGTCTTTTTGTGAAAAAAACTGTTGCCTGGCAACTGTTCAGAGTCAGGATGTTTTCTGTGAGACACTGATTATCCTTTTTTACACTTCCATTTCACTTTGGATGAAACAAACATATGACGCGTTAATCATCTGCTGGATGTTTTTAGCTTCAGGCTAACTGCTCCCTTTATTTCCAGTCTTTATGCTAAGCTAACTTTATTTCACTGAATGTTCAGCGGTTCTTTTAAAGCAGCCTGTAGGGGGCGCCGGCTGGACTGGGAGCTTCAAACCAGCAGCTGCAGCGTCTGTGACTCCCATTAACAGACTTCCCATGATGCACTGCTCCTCTTACTGTGAGAGTTTATGCACCAGTTGCACCAGTTAGATTCACACACACACACACACACACACACACTCTCTCTCTAACACAGCACCGTGCACGTGGCACTGCTAACACTCTATTCATGTATTTAATTTGCAGAAACAGTTTTTATTCATTCGTTTGTTCACAGCGAGGAAACTTAAGTGTTTTTCTCTTCAGTCTGTCTGAGTCTCAGCTGCTCAGGTGTGAAAGTCTCACGCTGTCTCACCCGACTCCCCCTCAGAGGGGAGACCAGCTGACCCCCCCATGACACTGCCTGGGAAACAACCACCGACCCACAGTGACATTTTCATTACAATACAATAAAACTATGTCTAATAATGAAATGACAGTTATTTAAGATTAATTAAATGAAAATAAAAGTTACTTTAAATGATAAAATAATGTGTTTTCTGGCCAAAATGCATAGTAATAAAATAGAATAAAAATAAAATTAATAATCATAAATACCCTAATTCAATGTTTTTAAAAAACATTGCAAAATAAAATATAGTCACCTTGTCCTCAAACTAAAATGGAATAAAAAAATGAATATTAATAAAATAAAATCAATGCAAATTTTATGGTATAAAAAGTCATTCTAACATTTTAAACAAAGATATTATTGTCCCTGAAATAAACAAAAAATAAGTAATTATTTAAACTACTGTATTAGTTTATTTCAGTTTAAACTCTTTTAAACTTCCTTCTCTCTGTTTCCGTCCTCTCGATAAACAATCAATCAGCTGATCAGACGGCTCGTTAGCAGCTTCTCGTTACGTCGTCATGTTCGGTGTTGGAGCAGCACGTTAACGTGATGCGTCTTTATACACACTCAGTTTGGTCCTGTGGTGCCCAACCTGGGGGTCGGGTCCCTCTAAAGGGTCAGCAGATAAATCAGACGGGTCGTGGGATGATTAATAAAACCTAAAAGTTCTGATTCAGAAAGTTGGATTGAGTTATCAGACTTTTCTGTGATCTTTTCTTATTTGTAAAATGAGTTTCTCCTCGTGGATCTCAAACTGTTATTTCTGAGACGTTTGGTGGAGAAAGTCTTTCTGGTGGAAAAGCAAACAGCAAGATCTGAAAGGTGACAAAAGTCTGAACTGGATGGTTTAATCTGTAACAAAGCTTCATATTTTCTAATCTGCAGATCAAACTCTGATCTTTGTCAGTCAGACGAAGCAGAGGAAGAAGAAACTCTCCACTTTGTTTCCAGCTGCTGGTTTTATTCTGACGTCTCTGCAGGTTCCCGCTCCTGCTGGACCGACTGTGACCCAGACCGTCTTCTGGGAAACACAAACCTCCCACAATGCACCTCTGTCCCGGCAGCTCACCGCTAATGTGGAGAAGAAGAAGAAAAAGGCCGGAGGGCTGAAAGACGGAGCAGCTGAACCACAGAGGTCACAGTCTGTTGTTTCCAACCAGCATTTCCCTGAAGTCCACAGTATTTTTATAAAAAGACTTCACACACTCTGAAATGATTGTTTGTACTGGAACCATAAAAAACAGTCAATCTCTAAATCAAAAGAAAGAATCTAATGAAACCCTCCATCAAAAAGGATTTAAATAGTTCTGCTTTCCTAAAAACCAAAATCTGTCTTTAGTTTATTTTATTGTTTTTTATTGTTATCTGACGTTTGGGTTCATCTTTAATGTGATGTGTTTTCAGTCTCTTTCTGTCACTTGTAAGCTCGTTAGAGGAGCTCTGAGATCAGCTCAGGTCTGTTTGACTCGCTCAGAGATTGAAGCGCAGCAGGTGTGAAGACATGACACCTCACTGATCAGACACTCAGAGGTCAAAGGTCGACTTTAACTTCCTGTACCGCGACCTCTGAAGGCCACAGACGCTCCCAGAGACAGAGAGACATCAGCTGTCGGTCAGCGAGGAGGCCGGGAACCAGCGAGGACTCACAATCATAAAACCAGACTGTTTTACTGGATTTAGGTCCAGCTCAGTCCAGGTCTGTCGGGAATCCAGATCTGTGAGACTCTGATGGGAACAAATATAAAAAATACTCATTTCTCTCTGAGTGAGTGGAAACAACGATTTAAACTTCATCAGAACTTCCTTAAAGCAAACAGACCTGCAGCAAAATGTTCACGACATGATGTTTATTACACAAAATTTTACAAAACTCTGCAGCTTTTACTACGACAATTAATAATAAAAATAATATTTCTGCTCGCGGTCAGTGAAAATATGAATGATGACTAAAGCTTTTATTGAATTAGAAATCTGTGTCTCTCATTCATGATCTTAGCCGACATCCCACACCGTTACCACGACAACAAGCATCTCCCTGCCTGCTCTGTGAGTAATAATGAGTGCACACACACACGCACACACACACGCTGATGTACGTACAGTACTCTCTATGTGGTGAAACGATGTGATTGCTGCAGGTTCAGTGTTCATGTAAAATGTGATGAGGAGCATCAGAGGAAAACACACCAGTTTATATGATGTGTATTTATTACATAGATAAAAATGTGTGTGTGTGTGTGTGTGTACACAGTGTGTGCGGCACAGACAGGAAGCTGCATTTATCTGCGATGCACTGAAACAAACCGTGACAGAGAGGAAACATCGTGTGTCATCGCTCAGCAGCAGGACAGAACTGCCGGCGGGCGGTGGGAGGCCTGTGGGCGCCGTGTGGGCGGGCGATAGTTTCTGCATTACTAACCACCACAGAGGAAGAACCGTTGTGTTGCTACGCTCTCCTGCAGCTCAGCTTTATTTACTGATCAACATGTGAACAGATGCAGCACCATTAAATTGCTTCTTATTATTTCTAAATGTGAACATGTTGTAATGAAGACTTCAACAAAATAAAGATAAAGAACAAATATCTTCTCCATACTGTTTTATATGAACAGATTTTACACACACAACATATCAGACAGGTTCATCAGATAAGTACAACGTGTGCAAGAAAAACATTATCACCGATCAAATATCGACTAACAAAATTATTCTAATCCAAAATAATTCACCACATTATTAAACTCAACCTCTACAGCTGATTCACTCTGAGCTGACAGGGAGGAAATTAAACGTTTAATATTTGTATTTTGTGCACAAAAACAACTCGCTGTGTTAATTTCATGTTTTCAGTTATTCTGGTTTGATATCTCCATATTTGTGCACACATCAGAAACCAGTTTTATTAAATGTTACATTAATGAGAAATGTTTTAAATTCCTGCAGCTGTTTGCATATTTTCAGGTATTTTAAACTTTGTCAGATTGTTTTGAAGTGTTTATCAGTTTAAAATGTGAACAGGCTTTTTAGCTTCTTTAGTTAAAAACAAAAAAGTTTGCTGGTGATGTTGAAACTAATTTAAAATGATAAATGCATGTTTTACATCACTGAGAGCTTATAAAGAAACAGCTGAGTGTCATCGGCATACAGACAAACATCTCTATCATGTTCCTTTAAAACAGAGAAAACTGCTGCAGCGCCCCCTACAGGCTGCACTTTTATGATAGACAGAGCACAAACCAGCCTGATGGGGGCGCCGGAGGAGGGCTCACAGGGACGTTGAGCAGCATGTGGTGGGGGTGTCAGCGGAGAGTCGGCGGTCTGACGAGGTTTCAGTTTCTGCTGTGGTCGGCTGTCGGACGGGCGAGGAGTGGAGAGTGAGAGAGTGACGCATGAGGAGACTCCCCCTCAGTGTGTCACCGTGTTTACAGTGTGGGGGGGTTAGAGGTCGGGTTTTCCTGCTCAGATGTCATCAGTGTGTGTGTGGTCACTGTAGGACTGAGAAGAAGTCAACCTTTAAATGGTTAATTATTGTGTTTTTATCACAGACACAACGTTTAAATCTGAGTCTGTTTTAAAGCATCACGACTAGCCAAAGTCAAGCTCTGCATTATCGTCACTTCTGCTGCTTGAGCAGGACTGAAAGTACGTTTCTCTCAAACCTTTGGTGCAAACAACAAAAATAAGCAAAAATTACAACAAAATAAGCATAATGATTACAACTAAACAAAGACATGGCAAAATCACAGAGTGCAAACAGATATGGTAATAGTTCAAACTGGAGTCAGCTTATAAACTGGTTAAATTGGTTAAATTGGTTAAAGTGTTAAAGTGGTTAATGTGAATACTCTTATGTCCTGTAAAGTGCATGTTACTGCCGGAGCCCCGGTCCTCTTTGTTCTCTCCAGTCTTGCAGGTTCCTCACTGATTCTGGTTGTGGTCCATCTGTCTGAGGTTCACTGGCCTGGTGGGGACATGATCTGTGTCTGTGCTTGTGGAGAGAAGGTCGAGTGGCCCAGAGCTCCATATGAGGACATCTAGAGATGCACCTGGACTCACAGGACTCATTTCCATTACCTGTGATACCTTCACACATGGACTAAACCCATGAACTCAGTTTATCTACAGTTTATTACGACCCATGTTTAACTCCATATATGACTGATGATGATGTCCTCTGTACATGTGGCATCTATTGCACGTCTGTCCGTCCCAGGGAGAGGGATCCCTCATCTGTGGCTCTTCCTCAGGTTTCTTCTTTTTCCCATAAAGGTTTTTTGAAGTTTTTTTGAAGTTTTTCCTGACTCCGGTTCGAGGGTCTAAGGACAGAGGGTGTCACAACTGTACAGATTGTAAAGCCCTCCGAGGCAAACAATACATGTTTGTGATTTTGGTCTTTAAATAAATAAATTTGACTTTGACTCTCCACTCTCTGTGCTTCCCCTCAAACTGCCTGAAATTTACCGTAAATTTATTCTGTTGATCTGTTCTGGACATGTGACATCTTCCTGCTCGAGCTGTCGAACTTCGTCGATCCATTAAAATGTTTGGTTGAGTTTTTCCTGTTTGGTCAGAGTCAGGTGATGTTAGACTGTTTGAATCAAACTGACTGGATCTGAAGGTCAAACTGAGCGTCACCGTGACAACAAGACCTTTTCGTCTGAGACGAGGTCAGTTCAGGGGGTCACATGGCCTGCCGTCATCTGATTGGACGGTGGGAACAGATGCTGAGATTCAGAGAAGCTGCTGAAGACTTAAATCTCAAAGAAAAAATGAATCCTGCTGATAAAAGAGTTTTTATGAATAATAAATTCATGGAAAACTTTCATCATCAGTCTTTTAATCTGAGTGATGTTTAAGCAACATCTTATGTTATCATTTCTTCACTAAGTCCTTTTCCAGGCATCAACAGTTTTTATGTGCAAACTGAAACTCTGCAGAAATTACAGCATCCTTCAAATGTCCTGAGTAAAACGCTTTCTAATAATTCAGGTTGAACTATGTGACTAACGGCTTTAATAAGTCAGTGTTTAACAGCTCCACGAAACCAGAAGGACACACACACACACAAACGCCGATACACTGCATCTATGGAGGGATTAGGGGGGAGGAGGGGGGAGTCACGACGAGGGTTTCCTGCAGGGGGCGGAGCTCGATGAGATGTGATCATAAAAGGACAGAGAAGGAGGAAGTGGGGATTTCTCTTTAGAGTCATGTGACTTCCAGTTACAGTGATGCTCTCACTGCACACACACACACACACACACACACACAGCAGAGGACACAACATGTGTTACTGAGTCTGTTTATTGTTTGTTTCTTTACGGCTTCATGCTCATCAATCATGATTAACATTATATCTTGACGTCAGAATAAAACCATCTCTTTCTGTCAGTTTTTTATTGGAAAATGAATAAATTTGTTTTAATCTTTTTATTATTTTCAATCCAAACTAACTTTTTTATTTATTTATTTTTTTATGAAGTCTTCATACTCATTGGACACTTTCAGCTTCTTTAAATTTAAGTTTCCTTCTCGTGTCTTTTCCTCGTGTTGATATGATGAGAGATGCAGTAAAAGAAGTTTTTAGAGAAACGAGGCATTCTGTGTGATTTTTAAAAACAGTCGTTGTCTCGTTTGAAAAGCTGCAAGAGCAGAAAATGATTAATTATTAATGATCCTTTAAGATTCTCTGTGAACTGAATCCTGAATCTGTGATGAAACCTTCACACAGAGCAGGGATGCACACACACACTCACACACACACACAGTTTGTGGAGGGTGTGTGTGTGTGTTTCTCTGTGTGTGTTCAGAAAATCCTGCAGAGTTTCTGCAGAATTCAGCTCCAGTTTAGATGAACTTCTCTGCAGAAACTCAGAGGAACGTAAACGCGTCCTGGTTAATGTCTCACAGTTTCACACTGAATAAACACCGAACACTTTGTGTTTCCTGTAACTGAAGAAGAAATGAAGGTCAGAGCATGCAAAAATAGTTTGAAGTTGTAAAGAAGCAGGATTGTGGAGCAGCGTTCATTTACTTTATTTAGTGACCTCGTGTTCGATGAAGTGAGCTTCACCGACTGCTGCAACTCAATGATTTTATGCTCCAATGAAACATTTTGACCTTTTAATGGTCACTTTTCCATCTCTGTGAGAGAGTCTACAGCATTTATACTCATGAACACCTCTCCTGATCCCTTCAGGTGCAGTGGGACGAAGTAACTTGTGGTAAAAACACAGAAACAGTGATCTCTAAAATCATAAAATGATTTGTCTGTCAGACTCCTCAGATCTGTTTTGTTGTTTGTGAGCTGAGAAGAAGAAGAGTTCTGGGTGTTTTCAGGTGTGTCAGTGTGGACAGACGTCTCTGAATGATCCATCTTTGTTTCTCTCTGAAGGTTTTAACTGAATCAAACTGCTTCACTTCATCAACCTCAGCGGTGCTGCACGACTCCTCAGCTGCCTCCTCCTCCTTTTCTTCCTCCTCTTCCTCCTCCTCTTCCTCCTCCTCCTTATCTTCCTCCTCCTCCTCTCTCCTTGTGTTTTCTCCTCCTCTCCACTCTTGTGTAGGTGAGTAATAACAATCCTCAGTAAAAGCTTCCAGCAGCTTCTCAGCTGCTCTGAGCCAGGTTTCATAGTGTGTGTGTGTGTGTGTGTGTGTGTGTGTGTGTGTGTGTATCCTCCCTCGTGCTCTTCACATGCCTCCTTGACATTTTCATCTCCTCTAAAGATCTTCATCCAGCTTCTCTTTCTGTCTGTTTGTTCATTTCAGCTGCTTTCATGTCTGAATGTCAGATGAGTGTTTTTCTGCAGCAGCATTGTGATCAGCTGAGTGTGTGTGTGTGTGTGTGTGTGTGTGTGCAGGCGCATGAAAATCCATATGTGGGCAAAGGGAAGGATGTTAAACAGAGCTGAGATGGGAAAAACCACTATAGTGAATGTGATTGGCTGAACAGCTGTCAATCAAAGTGAGTACTCAACCACACATAATGTTATTTAAATCACAACTCTGATATTCTGTTTTTTCTGTAAAGATTCAAACAGTGAGTGTGTGTCCTGACATGTATATATACTTTATACATTTTCCTCTGATGAATGAACAACACACACTGTAGTTTTTTATTTTCACTCTGTCACACACACACACACCTGCTGCCACAAACACTCACTACAGCACCAAATGTGGATTGAAAATAAAATGCTTTGTTTCCTTCTGTGTATTTGATAAAAGCTGCAGATTTTAAAATTACAGATTTGCATCGTCAGCAGGAACCAGTGAGAGCTGAGAGCCTCAGACAGGATTCCAGCAGGTGAGAGAGGTGAAGGTTGTGATGCTTTAAAACAGACTCGGATGACCTGAAGTCAAAATGTAAATGAGATATTTTAAAGATGCTCGTGTGTTCCTTGATTTACTTTCTGATGTGTTTTTTTGTGCACATTTATCTTGTGACGCTGCATCACACATGAAGTCACATGAACTGATGGATCGCTGCTCCAAAGTGAAACCAGCAGAGATGAGAAACTGACGGAGGATTTATTTGAACAGCAGCGATGTGATGTAGATTTTTCTTCATTATTTTCACATCAGCTGAGCTCTGACAGATTCACACTCATTTCCACAGGAAACCAGATCTCCATCATCCCAGTGGACCACAGCCTGACCACACACACACTCTGAGCTCCCATGATGCATTGTGTGCGGCCTGTCGAGAGCCTGAGAAACAAACTGTGCTGCTCTCAGTTCACATGGACGCACAGTCTCATCAGCCGATCAGAGTTTGCGCTGCAGTGATGTCATCAGCTCGTCACCATCAGAAGAAAAACACTGAATGAAATGAAACAGTGAAAATAGTATGAAACAGAAAATAAACATCATAGATTCACTCAGCAAAAGTTGAATTCCTCCTGATCTCAATGAAGATGTTTGATGAGAATCGTGGCCATAGAAACGGGCCGACAGCTCATCTGTCAGTCTTCAACATTAACCTGAGCCCACATTTACTGAGCAGATCTGAAAGATCAGATTCTCCCCAACACAGATATGTAGAAATCTTTATTTAAACAAATCATCATTTTAGTGTCTTCCAAACCCTGACACCCACACCCCCCACCTCCGTCCTCCTCTGCCCCCTGGTGTCCTCACTGAAACCTGAAATCTAAAGACCCAGATGCAGACTCAGCTGCTTCACATCGCGTGTCCTTAAAAACCTGTAAACCGGTTTGGACCTGAGGGAAGGTTGGAGGAGTTGGGGGGGTCGCTGACTCCCTGCAGGCCTCAAACACAAAAGGTCACAGATCAGTTCACCAACATGCTGATAATTATTCAGTATCATCAGTCCGTCGAGAAGCTGCTGGTTTGTTCGTGTGTTTGAAAATGAAAACTTCTATTTGAAGACGCTGAAGCATTTTGTTGCCTGATAATCAGAACAAACAGTCCGACAGAAACTGAACAGTAAATGAAGCAACTGATCTTTTTACTGCAGAACGAGACAAGCTGCAGCTCGACGCCGCTGCACAGAGATTATAAAGGACGGACAAAAAAAAGATTAACATTTGTCTGAACTCTCCCTCGGGCGTGGCTGAACACATGTTTCAGTGTTTCTGTGGATCACATGAAGCTTCATGTTAAAACCTTTGAGACTTTTCAGACTCAGACTTCTGCAAAGCACATTTACATAAATAAACTGTGCAAATAGACCCCCCAGAGCTGCTGCACAGCTGCAATATCAGAGGCAAGAAAGAGTCAACGGCACAGTACATGTACACACAAACACACTCATCAGGGAGGGGGCGGTGATCCGCTTGATTACAGACAACACGATAACAAATATACCCCCAGATGCCACAATTTAATGGAGATTTCAACCAAAATATATAAAATTATTACAAGAACATGAATGAACTATTTGTGCTGTTTCTTATAAGTCATATTTAATATTATCAGATTCACTGTCAGCTGTGGTTTGAAGAACACGCAGCAGGGAAAAGACTCGACTGACAAACTGTGGGACCTGCTTCCTTCAGGGAGTCGCTGCAGGAGCCTCCAGAAAAACTCCCCTTTTATTCCTCTGAAGACTGAAACAGTTAAAGTAACACACACACACACACACACACACACACACACACACACACTGTTTACTTGTTTACTGTTTATGACGCTTCCCCCCCTGCATGAAATGTGTACATTTCACATTTTCTATCAACATAAAGAGTTTCAACATTTTAGTTTTTTAATGAAAGAATCAGCCAAGTCACTTCAGTTGTTGATTCATCATTGATTCAGCTGCACCTGTAAAGAAACTGCACCTGTCAGAAGTAAAAAAAAAAATAGTATGTGAAAATACTACTGCTGAGTTCAGTACTGAGTAAATGTTTCACCACTAACTGTGCTACTGCAAATACTGCTACTACTACTACTATCTACACATAACAAACATGAAGTGTGTGTGTGCTTGTGTTGGTGTGTGTGTGTGTGTGTAGCCAGCAGAGCCAGCAGAGCCTGCCCAGTATCACATGACAGGAGAGGAGAGAGGGGGGGGTGTGAGAAAGAGGGAAGAGAGGGCGAGAGACACTGAGGGAGAGAGAGAGAGCGAGAGAGAGAGTCCTGGGAACCAGCAGTAGGGAGTATCTCCACCATAAATACCAAACTCAATCTGTTAAACACACACACACACACACCAAAACCTAAAACCACAAACAAGACAACATGAAAACATGAAAACACACAAAACCAGAAACTTCAGACCTGATTCGTCTTTAATCTGATGTGAAACTGATTTATGATCAGTTTGCTTGAGTGCAGTAAGTCCTGCAGACTGAGGTTATGATTTATGTCTGTGTGTGTGTGTGTGTGGGAACAAATAAATAATCTAACTAACTTGTGTGTATTCCTGCAGGTATTTGCACACGTGACCGTGTCTGAACACACTTTGAGTCCAGCTGATTTCACTCTGCAGGTTTTTGCTTCAGCTCTCAGACAGTCAGAAGTTCACGACTCCGTCAGTCCATCCGTCTGTACAGACTCAGCACAGTTCACCACAGACCTCCAGTCTGTGTGTGTGTGTGTGGTTCTGGCTCAGTCCAACTTGCTGTCGGCCAGAAATGCAAAGCTGCAGAGGAGCAGCCAGTCTGCTCTTAATAAACAGATCCAGAGTCCGTCAGCTGATCTCTGCTCACTTCCTGCCCGTCATCATCGTGAGATTTATTATTTCTTCCTCTGATGATTCTTTCACGCTCGTTCGTCTGTTTGATTCGTTTATTCTGTTATCAGTTCTCTGACTGTTTAAACGTCACGACTTCGTTCATATTGATGTTTTAATTCAACATTTTTCAACATTTAGCGACAAATGTTCAGTTGTTGATGTGCTGTGAGCTTTGATTTCTCTTACATCAGACTAATAATAATAATAATAATAATAATTACATGATGAAGAAGAAGATGATGATGACGATCACTGAGGCTGCTGTTAGCATCCATTAGCATTATCTGTGGTGTGACAGCAGCTGTTTCCTGAGAAGCTGCTGACGCGTGAAGGACGACTCAGCGTTTACTTTCTCTATTTTCCCCAAACACGACGATCTGTTTGTCGTCAGTCGTGTTTTTCTTCGGCTCTGCAGCTTTAAGTTCCCAAAACAGATCCAGTTTTTTTAAACCTGCTTTCTTCCTCCAGCTCAGACAGGTGAGCGCTCACCTGAACAGCCGAGACACGCCTTCATATTTCTGATGACGTGTTTTTATCTTTTATCTGATTGATTCTGATCATTTAATCGTCCAACCATCAGTGTGTTTACATGTGATGTCATCAGGCTCTGACAGAGAGAATCAGCATGTTCAGAAATATTATATAATATAATATAAATATATAAATATAAATAATATAAATATTCAGATCTTTACTTACATAAAAGTAGAAATACACACATATAAGTATGTTAAACAAGAAATAAGTTCTGCACAATGAAAATCTGCTCTGTCAGCAAAATGTACTTCAGACTTTCAAAGTAAAGGTTCTCATTATGCAGTTTAACCACTTTCATATTGAACTCCTTTATGGAACTGATGTTTTACCGATCCGCACTCACACATGTTTTCTTTACACACACACATTTTCTAGTTTGATATCTGAACAGCAGCTGAGTGTGTAAGATTCTGACAGGATCAATAAAAGTGATGGAGGTGAAACAGTAAACTCCTCTTCGTTGTTCACATATGAGAAGCGTAAACAGAAATGACTCATGTGTTTTTATTGTTTTCTAACGCAGATCGAGCTCAAAGTGACATCATGTGATCCCCTCTCTCTCTCTGCCTCGTTCGCCCACCTTCTCACTCCATCCTCAGCCTCTTCCTCTGATTGGTCGGCTGCTCCCGGCTCACTCTTTGACTCATCCAATCCCGTGGCTGTGTGAGGGGAGGGGGTGATGTCATCAGCTGCTGACTCACCAATCACATGAGATCAGCCTCGCTCGGCCTCCCTCACTCGCTCTTTGTGTTTCCCACAGACCCTCAACACTTCCCGAAACACACCAGCTGACAGAGTGTGTGTCTGTGTGTGTGTGTATGACTTCATACAGTTCACCTCCTCGGATGATGTCAGGCTACATAGCAGAGTGATGACCTCATCCTGCCAGCAGTGTGTGTTATCTGATGCATGTAAGTGTGTGTCTCGTCTCTGCAGTCTGAAACTGCTGCATGTTTTTATTCTGCAGGTGAAGATGACTGCAGCTCTCTGTTGTGTTTTCAGTGTGTGTGTCAGTGTGTTTTCTCCCTGTGTATGCTACTATAACAGACCACACCTGCAAAACCTGACACCAAACATTAATGATAAATTAAATAAATGACATCTCTGCAGGAGTCTCTGCTGTCGTCTGATGTTTGTCACTTCGTATGTTCATACATCAGCACTGAACACTGTGTAACATGATGAGATATCACATGCAGTGTAATAATACTTACATCATAAGATCAATGTTTTCTGATGCAGCTGTGCACACACTCCTCCTGCATATTGACACTGACTGTGTGTGTGATAAACTGTAATACAGCAGTAAAATCTGAGGAAATACTTTGTGTAATCAGATGCTGTGCAAAGAAAGACTTTTGAGGTTGCTACTTTATTTAAACTGCTGATGCTGGAGTTAAACCTCTACTATGTGTGTGTGTGTGTGTGTGTGTGCACTGTACGCTGATCTGCACAAAAACAGACACACTGAGTCTCATCAGAAGCAGTTTTTCCTTTTATGGACAGAGTCACTGGAAAACAAAGGCAGCAGTCACGATGCTGAAGGGTGTGTGTGTGTGCGTGCAGAAGGGGGGGGATTCCCTGGAAAACAATAGCAGCTTTTGCGTCGTGTTTAAGTGCATTTGGGCCGATTATTAATGTCAGCTGTGAGTCAGACAGCAGCCTGGAATAAAAACAGTCAGAGAGGGAAAACAAGCGCTCCCTGGGAGGGGGGGTTCCTGTTATCTGAGGTCGGGGGGCACTTGTGACCTACAGGCTGATCTCAGAAGGCGGCAAGTCAACGTCATCGGTTTGGAAACTGTGAGAGGAGGCCATGCTGCGTTCAGGTTCCCCCGGGAAACAGGCAGGAGATTCAGGAAACACCACCCGGCTCGGCTTTCAGGCGGTAAATAGAGAGTCTGTTTGAGGCAGAGGGTGTGGTGACAAAAAAATCTGAACTCCACTCTGCCGAGAAATACATTAACTTCAGATTATTTCACTTTTAGATAAAGTGTTTATACTCCAGTTCTTCTTTAATGGTCTCAGTCATCGACACAGAAA
>CM041538.1:28436024-28493524 GCA_023238725.1 Scortum barcoo
GTGTGTGTGTGTGTGTGTGTGTGTGCGTGTGAGTGTGTGTGTGTGTGTGAGCATGTGTGTGTGTGTGTGTGTGTGTGTGCGTGTGAGGTGTGTGTGTGTGTGTGTGTGAGCGTGTGTGTGTGTGTGTGTGTGTGTGTGTGTGTGTGTGTGTGTGTGAGTGTACCTGGAGGCTCAGCTGAAGGATTTCTAGGAAAATGCTGGGGAGGAGGGGCTGCAGTGTTTCCTCTCCTCCTCCTCCTCCACTCGTCTCCTCTGCACGTTGGTATGAAAGTATTTGGTATTTCTGTCTGTCTGACAGTTGCTGCACAGTCACACTCTGCCACACAGTGTACAGCTTCAAAAACAGATGGTTCACATATTTTACATCTCTTCATGTCTTTATTATCATTTTTTTCTATTTTATTTACATTTCTTGACTGTTGCAGTATTTTTTTCCTCTTCTTCTTCTCTTCTCATGTCTGTTGCTCTGCACCAAAACACAATCATCGATGCAGCAGAACCAGTGTGGTCTTTTTGTTATTCCACACATTCTTTCTCGTTCAAACCTGGAGCCTACATTACCCACAATGCAACTCTTCTTCTAACTGTGGAGTGTAAGGTTTCGGTGTGTTAAATTTGTCAAGGCTGATTCAGCCTGATGCAGCTTTCTGTCTGTTAACACATGAAGAGTTTATTTGTGTGAGTGGAAAGGGACCTGGACCTGGACCTGGACCTGACTGATCATTTACTGCCTCATCAACTCTGAGAGAAAAAGACATTTTAAGAATCTGCCCAAAAACAAAACAGTCATTTATAATCCTGTGTGTGCAAACCAGACAGACACACTGATGACACACTGAGTTCAGACATCATGTCACACACACACAGTAACACACACTTTCTCTCCTGTTTCCAGATGTTGCTGATGATGTCATCGTCTCAGGGCTTTCTCCTCGATGAATCATCACACACAAACACACACACACTGACAGGAGGTGGAAGCGACCATATAAGGAGTGTGTTCAGGCTGCAGCAATCAGATTATTGAATTATGTTAAATATTTTCATGTGTTTTGTTCTGATGATTTTGTAGATAAAGTTTTCTGTGACAATGCGTCAGTACAGAGGCAGCTGATCACAGACCAGCAGCAGCAGCAGCAATAGTAGTAGTAGTCATAGTAGTCATACTACTATTAATAGTAGCAGCAGTAATCTGAGCTGATCATCTTTAGTCTGTTTTTCTTTCTGTATTTATGTTTGTTGTCTTCTTTCTTCTGTGATTTTTTATTCTTATGAACATTATAAATAAAGTTATTTCCTCTCTGTGTGACCTCAGCAGCACTTTGATGAATCTACTCACAAAACAGTAAAAATACAAAGAAAGAGCTTCTAACGTTTTAAGATTCATCTCAGTATGCAGTCACTACGTTTGTGTTTTAAACAGGAAAATTCATCTTTAATCAGCTTTCTCTTATTTTAATAACTTTCAGATAAGAACTGGTTGAGGGTCTGAACATGACTCTTTTTCTGCTTCCTCTACTCTTATTTCAAAACCAAAGTCAAAGTCTAAATTTTTGTCAATTTGGCAGCATGTGCAGGACATGCTGAGGAGTCAGCTTATAAACTGGTTAAAGTGGTTAAAGTGGTTAGGTTAAATTGGTTAAAGTTGGTTAATGTGAATACTCTTATGTCCTGTAAAGTGCATGTTACTGCCGGAGCCCCGGTCCTCTTTGTTCTCTCCAGTCTTGCAGGTTCCTCACTGATTCTGGTTGTGGTCCATCTGTCTGAGGTTCACTGGCCTGGTGGGGACATGATCTGTGTCTGTGCTGTGGAGAGAAGGTCGAGTGGCCCAGAGCTCCATATGAGGACATCTAGAGATGCACCTGGACTCACAGACTCATTTCCATTACCTCAGTGATACCTTCACACATGGACTAAACCAATGAACTCAGTTTATCTACAGTTTATTACGACCCATGTTTAACTCCATATATGACTGATGATGATGTTCTCTGTACATGTGGCATCTATTGCACGTCTGTCCGTCCCAGGGAGAGGGATCCCTCATCTGTGGCTCTTCCTCAGGTTTCTTCTTTTTTCCCATAAAGGGTTTTTTGAAGTTTTTCCTGACTCGGTTCGAGGGTCTAAGGACAGAGGGTGTCACAACTGTACAGATTGTAAAGCCTCCGAGGCAAACAATGTTTGTGATTTTGGGCTTTAAATAAATACATTTGCTTTGATTTGATTTGATTTGATTTGATTTGATTTGATTTGACTTTGGTTGTTTTTAACTGAATCAACAGTTTCATGCTCTGTAGTTTTTCTTTCAAACACAATTTAACAAAGAGCATCGTTAAAGTGATCATCAGCAGAAAGATGCAAACTGTTCAGCAAACATGTTAAACTGTTCTGGGACATTTAAAGCAGATTAGAAAGATGCAGAGTCAGCTGACCAACAGCCAATCATATTCAGTAATGGAGTGTAACTGAGTAAATGTAATCAGTTACTTTGCACCAGTTTCTGTTCTGGAGCTGAAGCTGAGCAGATGAAGACCATGTGATGAGTGAAAGCTCCTGAGCTCCTGTAGACGCAATACTTCCTGTGGACTCTGCTGAGTCAGCTCTGACTTCCCATCATCCCTGAGGAAACACTGGGACACGTGTTGGCTGTCTGAATGTCTTCCTGCAGAAGAAGCTGTGACTCCACAATGAAAACAGCAGAAAAGCAGAAGTGACTCAGAAAAACCTGCAACATGTTCCACGTCTGCTGATCCTCCAGCTTCATCTGCACGTCACATCAGCAGACGGGAAACTGCAGCAGCCGGTCGACTCTTTCTGCTGCAGAAATATTTACTCAGCACAGATGTGTCACAGCTGGATGTGTTGTTCCTCTCAGATAACACCTCTGAATTATTGAGCAGCGACAGCTTTGACCTTGCTTGGTGATGCTGTTACTTAGGAAGGGGACTTCCTCCTCCTCCTCTGCGTGGTCGCCTGAGGTTGTTTTGAAAGGGGAACACCTCAGAGCAGGATACTGTTACAGCTCACCTCAGAGCAGCTCTCAGGACTGCAGCAGTGCCGCCCGGCCGCGTGTCAGCGCCTGAGGGTCGTTTTTCGGGGATAAAGGCGTCTTTGTGGGCCATCGCTCTGCAGGATCGTGCTGCCGCCGTCAGACTGAAACACGTTATTGAGGAGTGAAACAGTGAACGACTGTTGGAGACAACAACAGCTCCACAGCAACATGAAGCATCCGTCATGTGATGTGAAAACACACACATGACCGGCGGCCATGTTAACCTAACCTGTGTGTGTGTGTGTGTTACAGTAATGAGGTTAACTGAGTCACATGGTCTCATGACTCTGACAGACGCTGTGAGGATCTTTGTTCTGATCGCTGCTCGTCTCTCAGCCGTTTGATGATTTTCTCTGACTAACTTGTTTTTGGCTTCACTTTTCTGAATCAGAGTTCATCAGAGAAAAGAAAGATGTTGTTTTACAATAAAACCAAATTACTTTCACAGAAAAGCAAAGAGCCTCTGCTGCTTTTTCATGTTCATTGGTGAGATCTGCACATTTAAAACAGTCCAATGAAAACACAAAGCTTCACTTTCTATTCAGAAAAACTACAGCAATAAATATCAGATTTACACTCTTAGTTTAAATTTAAGTTTATCTTCAGTCACGGACACTGATCATCCTCATGCTTTTAATAATTCATCACAAAACAGTTTAATTCTCACCTGAAAAGGCTCAGCTGATTAATACAAAGGTTGTAAAATGGAAATAATGACAAATAATGATGTCTCACCAAATCTGTGACAACTGGCTTCAATTTCTAATCTTTTTTTTTCTTTTTGCTCATTTAGAAAAGCTTCACTAATATCTAGTTTGTCAGAAAGAATCTAGAAACGATCTTGGTTTTGTTGTTTGAGCTGAATAATTAAACGTCTTTTTAATCTTTTTAATTAATCTTCCTGCTGCATTAATGTGGACACTGTATTTTACTGCTGTTCATGTTTCATGTTGAGCTCATTATGTAATAAAAAAAACTGCAAAGTAACAAACGCTTTCTGATATAATGGAGTACAAATACTGTATCAGCCCCTGAGATGGAGAGGAGCAGAAGTATAACAGCAGAGATACTCAAGTACTCATACCTTAATTTTGTACTTAAGTTTAGCACTTTATTAAACAGACACTTTGTGTCTCTGGCAGTAAAAACAACTCTCAGATTTATGAGACTAAATGTTTTGTAGTTTTTGTAGTCTTTGATGAAGACGGAGGTTAAGTGTCAGATGTGAGACGGCTCAGGTTAAAGCTGACAGCCGCCATTATGTAATGCATGTGATTGGTTAGTCACAGTGTCACATGCAGCCTCATCAATGCCTGTCTTTGTGTGTGTGTGTGTGTGTGTGTGTGTGTGTGTGGGAGACAAAAGGCTGTCAGAGCCAATAAGCAGGCCGTTTGTCCCCTGCAGCTGTTTTGCAGCAGTTAAAGAGTCGGACAGCAGATTTAGCTCTCAGTGTTTGTCAGAGGTTAAAAATAGAAACCGGGTGGACACAAACAGTTAACAGACACATGAACTGACCTCAGACTTTAAACAGACGCTTCTGTCCGACAGCACAAAGACACCAAACTGTGACGTGACTGAACACACTCAGATTTTATTTCAGCAATACGAGAAACAAATGAGCTGAAACAGAGAAAGAGATTCACAGTTTAACTTTGATAAAATTTTACTTTATTAAAGCTGCCAAAACATGAACACATAATTAATACATTTACTTAAGTACTGTACTTAAGTACTACTGGGAAATACTTTTACTCTAGTATTTACATTCTACTTCATACTTTTACTCCATTACTTTTATATGACTACTTTAGTTACTTAAAACATGTGATGTGATGCAGTACTCTAATACTTCAATACTACACTCAGTGTATATAAAAGTGACTCCACGTTAATAAAAGGAGCTTTCGTACTTTACTGTCAAGTCATGTGGATGAACCAACACCTTAAGTAGATCACAGACAGATGACAGAAATGTAAAATCACTTACTTTTATTGATGTTGAGGTGATAAAGTGGAGATCAGCTTGACATCATTGACAATGTAATACTATTACTACTACTACTACTAATAATAATAATAATAATAATATAATGTTTTGTTTTGAGTCTTTTACATCACATACTGAAAACAGAAAGTTGTTCTGATGCGTCTCATTAAATTGATCCTGATTTGTCTTTAACGAGCGTTTTAATTGAATCAGAGACTCGTCATGTGGACTAATGAGCGTCCTTCAGAGCGTGTGCGTGTGTGTGTTAATCCGCTCAGACATCTGCTGTGTGTATGTGTCTGCTCTGACAGTTTGGCTTCTTTCATTGTTTGTTTTTCAGGATTAAGCCTGAAATCTCTCAGCTGCTGAGATACTTGTTCTCTTCACGTCCCATTTCAGGCTTCGTTAAAGACAATTATCACGCAAATTAAATGTTAAATGTTTAAATAACAGATCTGTTGGAGTTTGTCTTGAGTTCCTAGTTTTGTCTTTGATTAAAATGTTGAGTTTTTGCATGTTTTTGTCTTTGAGCAGTTTACAAGAAATCACTCAGCATTCAAACGTTAAAATGATGAAAAATTAAACAAGTTAATCTGAACATGTGACAGCTGACAGTGACGACAGACTTCATGATGTAGCACAAACTGAAACAATGAGCACAGAAGGACTGAGACCAGGACCTGACTTTGACCCAGGATCAGGATTGGGATCAGGATCAGGATCAGGATGGAGGTGAGTCGTGTGTGGAGCAGAAACCTCCTGCTGCTCTGAAACAAGTCAGTTAAAAGTTTATCACCAAAAGAGGAGTGATGAGTTTTTTTACAAGCCGAAAAACAGCAAATCAGGTTTGTTCCAAATGAGCAGTTCAGTTGGTTGGCATGGCAACGAGGCAACAGTCACCGTGTGTGTGTGTGTGTGTGTGTGTGTGTGTGTGTGTGTGTGTGTGTGTGTGAGTGTGTGTGTGTGTGAACATGTGTGTGTGAAACAGTAGTAACAGTCCACCTCATGACTCAGCACCATCCAGACGCTGTTTGAAGGTTTATTTAAAGTTTTTTACGGGCTGCTGCTCACCAGTGGACCCCCCCAACACACACACACACACACACACAACACACGCTGAGCACACTGAGGCATCCTGGACTGTCCCATGGAGGAGCCCCCCCTCGTCCTCCACTGG
This sequence comes from Scortum barcoo, assembly GCA_023238725.1. NCBI lineage: Eukaryota > Metazoa > Chordata > Actinopteri > Centrarchiformes > Terapontidae > Scortum > Scortum barcoo. Next base: position 28,442,241 of record CM041538.1, read on the forward strand.
CCTCTATCGGCAGCAGACCAGGGGATTCCCAGGCAACCCTCCGTTGCCATGGAAAACACCTTGGCGCCGTCACCGCAGTAACCCACCTCTCTCAGAGTACACACATGGATGCTCACACACACACACACACATATTGTTTCCTCTGCAGAAAACTGACACCGGAGACATTTAGCCCCGCCCCACTGTTGCTACACCTGTCAAACTTTGCTCGTTGCCAAGCAAGTTTACACTAACGGTGGTAAGACTGACATCAAATGAAACACAAATTTTACCTTTGTCTCCGGAAAAAAACTCAAGAAAAGTAGATTAATGTTCATCAAACATCATTTACATTTATTCCTTCAGGACAAACATCACAAAGCAGCTGTGAGTTAGTGAACGCTGTGATGACTTTACAACAAAGATCATTTTCTCAGTCTGATACCTGCGGAGGCCGCAGTGATGTCAGGTCACATGACCTCCTCATACGTGTGACATGTGATCCAAACATCAAGAAATGTGGACCAATCAGGAACCACGGCAGCAGTGGCAGGAAGTTAAAAAAACTAAACAATAAATAAACAAACAAAAAAAGAGCAGGAGGTGTGAAACGACAGAACGATCAGAGAAAGCTAGTCCATCGTCAGTGAAACCAACGCTGAATCGATCAGAAAGACTCGATAACATCGGGGGTGTTATCGAGATTTGAGATCTGTCATCATCTGGTGTCTTCAGAGTTTCAGTGGTGGGAAAGTGACAAGATAATCTGATTAGATTAAGAAGAGAAGGGGACTGAGTGCTGAGCCCTGGGGTACTCCAGGGATACTCCAGGAAATGATGTTTGGACGCTTCTTCCTGCTAATTTAGAGAGTTAAACCTAAAAAACAGTTTTTCAGCATGAATGTGTCCACACACACACGTCGCAGGTAAACACGAGGTCAGATCATCAGGTGACTCTGTAACTTTTATTTTCACACATTACACAAACTCTTCATGCAGCTAATAACTGAACATTGGTTGACTTCTCATTCTTCTGTTTTTAAAACCTTTAAAAGATTTTTCTTTTTAAAGCTAATGTATTAAATATATATTATTAAATATATATTTTTATATCAGTGATTGTTGATTTGAGTGATGCACCAAATACCAAAATAAATGTTTCTGTGGAAACCTGATTGATTTCATCCTTCTTTAGTGAAACAAAAAGGTTTTTAATCACATTATCAGCTGCTTCTTTAAGGTCACAGGAAATATTTTTATCAAACAGAAATCAAAACGGTCACACCTTCATTTGTCACGCAGAGGGATTTTCCAGGTTTTTCTTTTGTATCAGTTACTGTTAATGGTCAAAGTGACCAAATAAGGAAACACGTTGTTGGCTCGCTGTGTTTTGGATGGAAAGATGTTTTACTGGAAAGAAAGACGGGCTGAAACAAAGGAAGTGTGAGAGGAGGTCAAACACTTCAGGAATGTGAAGAATGAAGTGAGCGATTCTCTGAAATCAGGACTTCCCCTCCTCGCTCGCTCTCCCTGTTTCTATTCCTGTCGTCCTCTCTCCCACCAATAAAACCCAAAAACACCCACATTAATCTTTTAAACACGATAATCCCAAAAACTGCAGCGTCTGTGGAGCCTCAGCAGCCTGTAACATCAGAGAGATATTCAGATCCTATACTTAGATAAAAGAAGTAATGACACAGTGAAAAGATATAATATGATGAGTAAAAGCATGAATTCATACTATATCATCTCTCAGATTTTATTTTGGTGTCTTTCACTGCTCTTACGATGATTATCGATAATTAATTAACAGAGACCAGAAAAAACAGCGATTACCAAAAGTAATTATGGTGATAACGTGATCGTTATAATCTCTGATCTGTGGGGTCTGTTAGAGCAGCAGGGCAGTGAACGAGGAATCAGTCCAGTTACTGAAAACGGTCTGATTTTATTTTCCTCAGAGAAACAACTGACGAGTAACAACTCCATATATGGACAATGATGATGTCACTGTCTGTCACCAGCCAATCAGAGCAGCAGGCTGAGGATCCAACAGTCACGAGCCGACAGCATGCAGAGACCCAGACCAGGACTGAGAGTCCAGACTGAGTTCAGGACAAGCTGCTCTGTTCCTACACACACACACGCACACACGCACACGCACACACACACACACACACACACACGCACACACACGCACACACTCTCTCTCTCTCTCTCTCTCTCTCTCTCGCCCTTTCCTTTGTTTATCTGTGTGTTCCAGTGAAACACTAACCTGAGGACTGTTTGTCCTGGAAAACTCTCACATGTCATCACGCAGGAATCTGCCGCTCTGAGCTGATCTGGGAGCAGCCGACAGGATCCCAGCTGCCCCCGAGTCCTGCAGGAAGAGGCCACGAGACCACCAGAGACCACCAGAGACCGGCAGAGTCCGGCAGACGTCCCCCCTCCACCCGCACACTTACTGTAACTGTCCTGATTGAGTAATAGTGAGCCGGGACGTTTCCTTTACCCAGAAACACCCAGACGTTTTCGACTTCGATAAAACACACTGTCTGCAAATGTGCTGGAGACGTTCATCAAACACTTTGATTTAGCCATGTTCATATTACAGCTTATTACACACTTAATACACACTTTATATAGTTTATATACACTTTATTATATAGTTAATATATGTTTATTAGAGGTTATTACACAGTTCTTCTTATCAGCAAACAGCTGCATGAACTTATTTTATGATATTGATGACAGGCTGAATCCTAAGAGCTGTCAAACTAAAGTGTGTGTGTGTGTGTGTGTGTGTGTGTCATCATCCATCACGTGATCATGTGCATTAATGTTTTAGTGAGAAATCACATTTGAATTTTTAATGAACGTCGTCCAGTAAACGTTCTGCAGGACTCGGTTCAGAAACTGAGATGGAGTCAATGTTGCATGTTTCCTGTTGTCATTAAAACTTTTCATCCAGTTTTAAATATGTCAGTGACTGAGAGCAGAAACAGGGTCACACATGTTGACGGGAACATGGATCAGAGGTCGGCAGCTCCTCCCCGCTCTGACGATAAAACAGTGGAAATACAGAAACAAACAGAAACAAAGAGGGAAAAAGTTTCTGCTTCGTTCGTCCTGCTCTGCAGAAACGTCAGTTGGAGTCTGTTGGTTTCAGTTTTTATAGTTTCTCTGCAGAAAGAAGAGCTGCAGGTTTGAACTTTGGCTTCAGTTACAGCTAAAGTTTGTTTACAAGGAGAGAGAGAGAGAGAGAGGCGGGAAGGAGGCAGAGAGAAAAAGAGGGAGACATTTCCTCTCAACGGCTGGCTGGAAATACCGAGAAGAGGAGGGAGGAGGGTTGGAAATATTCCTGCTCTGATGCAACAACCTGCAAAAGCACGAGACTCTGCAACACTCTGCTCACCTGCGGCCTCATGGGAAATGTAGTGCAGATTAACAGGAGACAAGCAAGTTCATGTGCACACATGTAAACAGACAGCCCTCACTCTGATCACACGTTCCTTCATTAACATCATTAATTCACTTTAGCAGTCTTTATCTGCTCTTTGATCGAGGCTCAGAGTTACTTTATTATAAATCAGTGCTGCTCTTTTATTAACTGTGAACTCGTTGAGGACACCAAGTGAAGGAGGAGAAACAACAAAGACGTCTTTGTCCCTCAGAAGGACTGTCGACATGAACTGTGTGTAACCCTCCTCTGAGGACGAGATGATGACCTGCATCCACCTCCGGCTCTCACTGAGAAATGCTCATTATAACAGATCACATCTTATGAAAGATCCACCAGCATGTCAGACAGATTTCACTTCATCTGAAGGGAAGTAACGCTCAGTCGAGTTCAACCTGCTGAACTTTGACCCAGTTTTTTCACCTTCTGGCGGGTTGAGAGTCCAACATGGAGGAAGCTAACGTAGCTGTGTCTCCCCACCCAGTTTACACACAGTTCGACTGAAGGACGTGACACTTATACAGCTTTAATACTCTGACCTTTGATTGAGCATAATCCCGTTAGCAATCCAGTTAAGATAACAAGCTAACAGGTTTGACCAAGGGATTTGTTTTCATCTGTCACAGCGTGCATGTTGTAAATCTGCTGAAATGTGCTCCCATCATATCTGTTTTAAACCAGATAAACCCCCCACAACTCAACGTGCATAACTTCACTTTCTAAATAAGACCCAACACTCTGAGCTGACCCAGCAGCAGCCGGACGCTCCGACTCAAACAGACCTGATGGACTCTGCAGACGTCTCAGTTCATCAGTAACCTGTTCACCAGTCACAGAGAGACGAGAACATCCAGTTAAAACATTAAACTCACCGAACTCTTTGTGTTGAAGAACATTGTGTTGTTTAATAGTTCATGATTTTCTCCACATGTCCCGGCACATCTTGTCTTTCAGTAAAGGTACTCTCTGTTCTCAGCAGGTAAACAGAGTTACTGCTAAATAAAACCACATTGTTAATTACAGCAGCAGCCTTAACACACTCTGTTCCTGCAGGAACTCCAGAAACTGATGAAGTGAGCACAAAGTCTGATAATAAGGAGCCGAGATGTGACAGACGACGATTTCTAACAGAATTACATGAAGACCTGTTAAAAGTCCAACTGTGCAGACTAACTGCCTGTGATTTTTTCTGGACTGACGCCACAGATACTCCAGTCGTATTTTACTCACTGAGTAAACTCATGAAAACAATGAAGTTATGAGTCTGGATTTTCTCTAAAGCCTGCAGCGAACCTGAACCCATAAAACTGTTGAACTAAATCTTTCTCTGATTTTAGATATTCATATTTTAAACCATCAGTGCACCTATTGGTTTTTCAAAGGGACATTTTCCTGCTTTTTTACGACCTACAAAAGAAGAAAAGGTAAAAGTGAAAAAATTAACAGAAGCGTTAACTGATCTTTATTCTTTGTTCAGTTATATTCAGCAGTGAATTATAATAAATGTTTGGTCTCCGGGGAAACTGGGCTGCTGTTGAGTCTGGGAGTCTCAGACGGGCGGCAGCTGGTCCAGCGAGGCCCAGCAGACCCTGACGTGACGGGGGGAGGGGGGTGAAGATGCCCAATTAGCAGCCAATCGTCTGTTTTTAATTAAGCAGCCTGAACCTGAGCTGAGGACAGCTTGCAGAGCAGCGAGTGTTCAGAAAGAAACTGTTTGTCTGTAACATCTGTCATTTTAATCTCCTCTGAAGCCTGATTGGATCTTTGTGTTCGTGTTTCTTCACATCAAGACCACATTTCCCATCAGCCCCCCCATCCCTACAGAGACAGACATGCTGGAGGTGGTTTAATTTTTCCCTCATCAGCCTTTCACTCCTCTAACCACCTGCTGTCAACACAACGTGGATTCACTCAGATTTTTACTCAGAAGTCTGAATGTTTGATAAATTATTGCTGAATCACGTACGAAGAAATTTATGTGATTATTAAACTAAAAGTGTTCAAACTTACAGACACCACACACACACAGACACACAAAAACAACCAGAAAAAGGTTTCATAATGAATCCATTAATTAATTATAATAATAGATACATCAAAGAAATAAAAGTCAGTGTAATAAAGTCATCCATCTGTAACTCTGTTCCTGTAGTATTATAACAGATCTGTCCTAACACTGACTTTATGATGTTTTGGCTTTTAAAACTACTGCATTTTAAATACTCTGAATATTTTCTTGTCAGATTGTGTTTGTGTTGTAACTTTTCTCTCTAAATATCTGAACTAAAATCTCCAGATGAGTGTTGAAAATGAATAATAATCTCTTCATTTGTGCAGAGAAAGCCTTTTCCATGTGAACGTGCTGTGTAAAGCACACATGTGGATCCCTCCTGGTCTCCTGATCAGGCCGCAGACTGCTTCAGTTTTTCAGACAGATGTACGAGGTGACGCAAGGTCGAGGTTTTCTGAAGAGAGACGTTCGTGTGCATCTAAACTGAGAAAACAATCTGATTTATGTTCCAGCTGGCAGTTTGTCTCGTGATGATCACAGACCGGAGCTCTCACTTTATCCTCCACATCACTGACCGTAACACACCAACTGTCTGCCTCCTCACAGACATCGTGACATCCAGCGGCCTGTGTTTTTATTGCCGACAGCTTCCTGTTCTCTCCTGCCGGACAAACAGACGACACACAAGAAGAAAAATCAGAGAGTCCCGAACCACCAAGGAACTTCTCAAACATCACATATCTGATCATATCGCTTCATAAAAACTATTAAAACTCATCACTGTTGTTCTTTCATCACCATGAACGCACACACTGGAGTTTATTTTGAGTGAATCTCACACACACACATGCACACACACACACACACACCGTCCTGCTGACACAAACACTCACTAGGGCACCAAATGTGGATTCATCCACTGCTGAAAATAGTCCCCAACAAATGGACTGTTTCCTCCAGTTTGTTTGATAAAAACTTTAATGAGCAGCTGATTTAAATTAAAGAGACTTTTTAAACATCAAACTATTTATTTGTGTTTTTAAAGATTTACTTCTTCAGTATAAACTAAGATGCTCATTACACAAATGTATGGAGAGAAATGTAAACTTTATTTATCCAGCAGCAGTGAACGTCTTCAGGTGTTTTTATGTGTCACACATTCTTGCGTCTTCCTGGAATAATAAACTGTTTGCATTCATGGAAAGTGACCACAGACCGAACCACTGAGAAAACACACAGTCCGTCTGTCTGTCTGTCTGTCGGGAGGGCGAAGTGTCAGACTATGAACACCTCTGCAGGATCAACAAAAAAGGTGAAAATGCTGATTTAATGTTTGTTCTCAGGTTTGGTCGGGAACAATCACACAGATGGGGGTCATGGGACTGTAAAGACTGACCCAGTAACATCCAGGTGTGTCGTGGACTCTCCCAGCATCGGGTCCATGTTAATATCTTCCTGTCTTTGTCCCGGGGAGAACTGAGCGTGCTCAGTGTGGCCTTGACTGACTCTGATCTCTCCTCGCCGTCCTCGCCTGTTCTCTCCGTCCGTCTCAGGCGGATTGTTTGTTGTCCTGATGTGAACGCTGAGCGCCGCTCGTCGCAGCCTTTCTCAGCTCCACAATAGTCTTTTTTCCTGAAACAGTGAACATTTCCTCCCCTCCTCCGTGTCCTTATCGTTCAACAACCTGCTGACAAATGGAAAAAAAAACAGAGGACAAACTGGGACAAAAGTCGAAGTGAGAGCAGACAATGAGCTGCAGCTCAGACAGAGGAACTACTGAATCGTCTTATCGTCTGTGAACGAACAGATGTTGACATCCTGAACACATCATTGTTTGATTCTTGTTCACTTCATGACTTTCACACAGGAACATCTGATGATCAGGAACAAATCAAATGTCATGTTTATTGTTGGACCAGTGAAAAAACACCTGTAGCCTGTTTACATTCAGCAGATTTATGGAGAAAATTTCAGCAGAAAGTTTCAGTGAAATGTGAGCACAACAAAGTAAACTTCACCCAGAAAACCAGAGAAAACAAAGCCAATGAAGACCTGCACAGACAATTAAATAAAGATAATATACAACAGAATATAGAAAATATGCGATAGTGCGCTTAAGTGGAGTTTAATAGTCTTTGTATGATTATTATACATTTGCACACATCAAATATTAAATATCTGATGCTCCATAAAACATCCTGACTCTAAAACTGCAGATTTTCATCATATCACACATTTTCTTGTAAAACTGTTTTCTCATATCTACTGTTTTATTATCAGACCGCGGGGTCGATCCGAGCTTTTAATCAGTTTTCAGTTTCAGTCTGACAGACGCAGCTCAGATTGTGAAGCCATCAGATGATCTGAGTGAGAAGACTCTAACGCTGAACACACGCTGCATGTTGCACACACACACACACACACACATACACACACATACACACCATGTAAGGCTGTGCTGCTTCAGTCTCTCTCATTATGAGGATTTTTCTGTTTCTTGTGGACACTCTGTTCCTCTCCAGCCTCTCAGTCCTGCAGGCTTTTCTGGGAATCGAGGCCTCCTGGCATGCGACGGGCCTCCAGGATCTGGATCTGGATCACAGAGTCTGTTTACAGCTGAGTTCAGCCCGTCTGCTAACATCTGAGAGCGAACATGATGTTACTCTGAGAGCGACAAACACAAAGTGCTGCGGGACACTGGAGGTCACTTTCTTTTTCTGCGATTTACAAGAAACAAACAGGAAACACAAAAAGGAAGTTCAGTAGAGGAAATAGTGAGATCTGCAGTGAAAGTCCTGATTTCACTGTGAGAGTGTAAATACCCTGTTTCAAGTAAGAGCAGGGTGAATCTGTACTCAGCAGAATTAATTCAAAGAAAAAGAAAAAGAAAGCTTCTTTTCATTCTGGATGAATCTGCTGATTCTTTTCTCCATTAATCCATTGATTGATTGAGTGATTGGTTTCTAAAAAATAGCGAGTCACAATGACACAAAGTGACACCTACAGACAAATACTCGAGTAAAGTACTTCATGTTTGCTGATGATGTCATCGTGTTTACATGCAGACGGGCTGCAGGTCTCCTCAGGTGAGACCTCACCTGCTCTCACCTGACAGCATTAACATCTTTGTCTTTGTCCTGAGAAGACCGCAGCTGAGCAGCTCAGGTGAACATCAGGACGAGGTGTCAGACGAATGTTAGTACATTAGAGCTGCTACTTCATAAACTTTGTTTTTCTGTGTTGTACGTCTGGATTTGAATATGAGTTGATGTCGTGTGTTTGTGGAGCTGCCCTGTGTTTCGTGATGGCAGTAAAGCTGAACCTCAGCGTCTGCAGACACTCTGTGAGGCTTCAACATCAGAAAGGAGGTTCAGCATTTTTTCTGAATATGTGAACGACAACTCACAAACAAAAGATTAAAAAGGATCCTCTCTGAAGAGAAAGTCTGTCTGTCTGCCGTCTGTCTGTCTGTCTGTCTCTCTGTCTTAAACAGCCTCTGACAGATTTACTTTACAGAAGATTTTAATGGTCACCAACCAACAAACAGTCAGAGAAACAGAGCAGGTGATTCACTCTGAGACTGACCCTGTTACTGCTCAGTGGAAGTACAATAAATTACAACAAACTACAGTAAAGAGTAAACACAGCTTCAGGTGTGAGCAGAAACAGGTTAGAGGTGCTGACAAGGTGACAAGTTAAAAATAGACTCAAACGTCAACTAAAAATATGACGACAAAATATTTCAGATATTACTCATCAGCTGCTCTGCTAACATGCTAATGATGGAGTGTGTTAGCAAACAGGTAAATATGTGTGTGTGTGTTCAACCTGCAGCCGCAGATATAATTATCTAATTTCACTGTTTGTTCTTCTGTGTTTCTGTTTCAGAAAGATAGAGAGGAAGCTAAATCAATAAAAAATTATCTGAAACTTAAAAACTTACAACCTTAAAAATACAGATAAACATCACCTAAACTCTTAAAAATGTTCGAAAGACAAAAACAACAAAGAAATATTCTATAATTTCTATAAAAACTCAATAAATGAATAAATCTTGAAGTATTCTCCAACATGGCAAACAAAGGTTAGAATCCATCTGTATGCAGATGACGGCATTTTTTACATCTCAGAAAAAACAACTGAGGAACATGGCTGACAGATCTGTGTTATGATTACAATTAATAAACTAAACTCTGAAAAAAACAAAATGCTCTGTGGGCTTCTAAACACTTTATGTACTTTTATATATTTTTAATGCCTCTCGTGTGTGATCTGACCAGATGAAGAGTTTTTTTAAAACTCTCCCTGGATGTTTCTTCTTTTTATGTTCAGTGTTTCTCACCAGAACTCAAACAAACATCCTCATAAAACTAATCCAGACACCTTTTTGTTATTTATGTAATGGAATATTTTAAACAGGGAGAGGAAGATGAGGAGTAAAAGAGAGAGAGAAAGGAGGAGGTGGAGCAGGACTGAAGTTAAAGAAGAGGAGAGCGTCTCCTCCGTACTGGTCTGTCCTCTCCTCCTCCTCCTCCTCCTCCCAATGAGCTGAATCAACAGGACAGAGCTGAGTCACATCCTGCTCACACACACACAGACACACAGATATACATGCATTTAATTTCCAAACTGCAGATCTGACAGTGAATTCTGCAATAACCTGAAGAGGTGCAGCCGACACGTGGAGCTTTATTTTGTATCTGATGTGAAGAAGAAGAAGAAGAAGAAACAGTAAACATGAAGGAGTGTGTGCTGCTGAATGTTGTGTTATTGTCAAACACACACGAGAGTCACACTGACGTCTGTCATTTGAATATGAGCTGAAACACACCTGCAGGAACACACTCAACTACGTCAAAACACGCCCTTCTGCACACACACACACACACACACACACACACACACTGCATCACCCAAACACACACAGACTGTCTGTGTGTCTCCTTCACATGTAATTATACACTGCTCAAAAAAATAAAGGGAACACTACAAATAACACATGCCTAGATCTGAATGAATGAAATATTTTTATTAAATACTTTGTTCTTTACATAGTTGAAATGTGCTGACAACAAAATCACACAAAAATTATCAATGGAAATCAAATTTATTAACCCATGGAGGTCTGGATTTGGAGTCACACTCAAAATTAAAGTGGAAAAACACACTACAGGCTGATCCAACTTTGATGTAATGTCCTTAAAACAAGTCAAAAATGAGGCTTCAGTAGTGTGTGTGGCCTCCACGTGCCTGTATGACCTCCCTACAATCGCCTGGGCATGCTCCTGATGAGGTGGCGGATGGTCTCCTGAGGGATCTCCTCCCAGACCTGGACTAAAGCATCCGCCAACTCCTGGACAGTCTGTGGTGCAACGTGGCGTTAGGTGGATGGAGCGAGACATGATGTCCCAGATGTGCTCAATTGGATTCAGGTCTGGGGAACGGGCGGGCCAGTCCATAGCATCAATGCCTTCGTCTTGCAGGAACTGCTGACACACTCCAGCCACATGAGGTCTAGCATTGTCTTGCATTAGGAGGAACCCAGGGCCAGGGCCAACCGCACCAGCATATGGTCTCACAAGGGGTCTGAGGATCTCATCTCGGTACCTAATGGCAGTCAGGCTACCTCTGGCGAGCACATGGAGGGCTGTGCGGCCCCCCAAAGAAATGCCACCCCACACCATTACTGACCCACTGCCAAACCGGTCATGCTGGAGGATGTTGCAGGCAGCAGAACGTTCTCCACGGCGTCTCCAGACTCTGTCACGTCTGTCACATGTGCTCAGTGTGAACCTGCTTTCATCTGTGAAGAGCACAGGGCGCCAGTGGCGAATCTTGGTGTTCTCTGGTAAATGCCAAACGTCCTGCACGGTGTTGGGCTGTAAGCACAACCCCCACCTGTGGACATCGGGCCCTCATACCACCCTCATGGAGTCTGTTTCTGACTGTTTGAGCAGTTTGAGCAGACACATGCACATTTGTGGCCTGCTGGAGGTCATTTTGCAGGGCTCTGGCAGTGCTCCTCCTGTTCCTCCTTGCACAAAGGCGGAGGTAGCGGTCCTGCTGCTGGGTTGTTGCCCTCCTACGGTTGTTTAAGTGTTCCCTTTATTTTTTTGAGCAGTATATTTTTTGTTCGGTACATCATAATAAACAGTACAGACTGTAGTTGCAGGCAGCGACCAGCAGAGGCAGCGTCACTGTTACAGATGAACTTGATAACAAATCTTCTCTCACTAAACAGTTTACTGTCACTCCGTCAGTGATCGTGGACTCACACTGCAGGTGTTTTAGTTTTTAGTAAAATCCAGTGATGCAACCTGAGAAATGAATGATGGCTTTATGTTTCTGTTGTTGTTCCTGCACCCTCACTCTCTGTTACCCTTCACACACAGAAAATAATATTTTATTCATTCCTCCAAATGTACAAAAAGAAAAACTTTATTCATGTGTTTAAAGAGAGTCTCTGTGCTGAAGGTTTGACTGTTCATGTCTGAGCAACATTTCATGAACTGGATGTGACAGAATTTTTCTTGTGTGTGTGTGTGTGTGTGTGTGTGTGTGGGTGCCTTGTTGTTGAAACATGCTGTGTTACACAATCTTTCAGTGAACAGGAGTCTCTCTGAGGGAGGAGACGGGATCAGCTGCAGGAAAACGAGGAGGACACGCTGCAAACACGCTGTGATCACACCTGAGTCATCAGGTAAAGACCAGGATCAGGGCGGAAGGACAAGAAAACATTCAGACCCTCAGGGGGTGTAAAGTTTTCAACACTTCTTCAGCTGACAGTTTCAACACTGACAGAAAAAAATTCTTTCTTCTCTTCTCTGACAGAAACACATTTTCTGCAGCATTTTTCTGTAATAATATTAAAGAAATAACCTGTAACAGAGTATTTCTACACCGTAGTATCAGTACCTTTATTTAATACAAACATTAGAGTACTCATTCTTTAAAATCACAAAGTCCAACTAAACTTTGATGAATGTCGTAAAAAGTTTCAGAGAAATCAAGTCAGTTATGAGAAACTGTGACACGCGTTTTAAATTTACACTGCTTCCTTTTTCTCTGAAACTGTGAGAGTGTGAGACAGTGTGTGTGTGTGTGTGTGTGTGTGTGTGTGTGTGTGTGAGACAGTGTGTGTGTGAGTGACAGTGTGTGTGTGTGTTTGTGTGTGTGTGTGTGTGTGTGTGTGTGTTCACCTCATGTTTATAAAGCTTCCTGTTGCAGTGATCATATTTATTCCAGCCTCCTCTGCAGCGTTGTCTCATGATGTTGTTATTATGTCCTATATCACAGGTGTCAAACGGGGGTGGTTCTGCACCTCTCAGCTGTGACAAAAAACAAAGTTTGGAACAAAGTTGTTATTCACTTGAAATGTTTGATCTTTGACTGATGAAGTAATGTGGAGTTCTTAACCTGATAAAGTTATTTATGTCAGAATAACACAGAGCAATGTGCTTGCATATATTTTTACATTTATGTAAATGCATGTACAATATTTGGACATAAAAATATGTTATAGTAGTTCCAATTATACAACTGGCCCTTTGAGGGCAACCATAATGCTGCATGTATCTATGTATGTATGTATGTATCTATATATGTAAGTATGCATGTATGTATGTATGTATGTATATGTATGTATGTATCTACGTATGTATGTATCTATGTATGTATGTATGTATCTATGTATGTATGTAAATTTATACAGTTTATTTATATATATTTTATTTTATGTGTAATGTTTATGTTGTCCAGCTGTTTTAAACTGTGTGTTTATTTCTGTGTCTGTACTGAGAGAGCATCAGAATAACAAACACAGTCAGACTCTCTCATGTGATCAATCAAATCCCTGATCAATAAAGCTGATCTGATCTGATCATGAGAAGCTGCTTCATCGCCGAACTAAAACCACCGATCATCTCCAACGTTAACGAGTCACTTTCATGTCTTTAATAATCAAATAAAGTTCATCTGCTGTGACCTCTGACCTTCACCTTGGCACTGTGGACCAATCACGAACTGCCCTGACTGAGCTGAGCTGGTCACATGATCAGCTGCTCGACCAATCAGGTGTGACTCTCAGAGGAGGACTTCCTGTCCACACAGACCTGAAGCGTCTAAATCAGCTTCCTGTGTCTCTGATGATAAACTCATTAAACTGTTCTCAGATCAGCTCGCTCAGGTTTGGAAGTTATCTCTCTGTGAAGATGAAGTGTGTGTGAGTGTATCAGCGTTCAGTGTTTGTCTCCTGGAGGGAGTCGAGGAGCGCGTGGCAGGAATCACTTGTTGTGGTTAACCCCGCCGCAATAAAAGCCCCCTCCTCCTGACTCAGCTGTGTGAATGACTGTTATTGAGCCTTGAGACTTTCATCACTTCGCTCCTGCAGCTGACTCACCGCTGCCCCCCGTCCTCCTGACAAACTGTCAGCGAGCGACTCCTGTGTGACTCCATCAGACCCCCCCAGCTGCAGGGCGGGGGGCCGCTGGAAGGAAATGAGAGGCTGCAGCAGGGAGAGGCTGATAAGAAAAAGAGCGGAGCGTCCTGTGATCTGGGTTCCAGTCTGGACTCAGATCAGAGTCTGTGGTCTGGATCTGAAGCAGTCGGATGATTTTAAGGAGTTTGAGTCAGTTTATCATCGACACATTTTACCGTCACTGCCCAGCCGTTTGTGGTTTATTTGATTTGACATCTTTTATTTCAGCTGCTGCACCGTTTAAGATAATCAGATTTCACTTGTGTTCACTCGTGTGTTATGAATGTATGATTGATGGCTCCAACATTAGTTTCCCATCAGTGTCTATGTGCTGTCCAGGGTCATTTATATCATCCTGTTTACAGCCAAGATGTTGTAATTTTTATTATAAATGCTTCTTATTATTCTGATTGTATTAACTGTTTTTATTTATTTTTATTTTATTCTATTTATTGCACTGTCCTGCAGATGTGAAGAAACTGTTTTTGGGACATAAATCAAAGGTTTTCTGACTTTATTGTTCAAACATTAAGTTCAGATAGAAAGTCTTTCTGTCTGTCAGATTTCCAGGTTTGACTCTCTCGTATCTCATCACCCCTCTTTTACCACCACAGTTTTGATTTCAATGTATTTTGAGTCATAAGTCATGTATCTGCGGTGAACAGAAATAGATTTTATCACTTTCTCGCGCTGGCAATGACTCAGAGGTTTGCAGCTCTCTGATTGGTCCTTGGCTGTGAATCAGCTCCAGATTTCACTTTGTTTTCAGGACGGAGAAACAGCCATACGAGCGTCCTGGGATCGCCCCGCCGTCGCTCTGATTCAAACCTCACGCTGGGATTTTACTCATTTCTGTGGCAAAATGCTGCAACACATCTTCATGTTATTAGAGTCAGCACCAGGAGGATTCTGGGAAATGAGCCGAGGAGTCTGATGGCGTCTTGATGACACACCTGCTGTCTCTGTCAGAGTTTAACATCTGAAACAGGCCAATCACTGCTGCTGTCAGCATCCCACAGCAAACAACAAACTACTAACAAACAACAACAAAAAGAACAAACAACAACAAAACTACGAACAAACAACAACAAAACAACTCACAACAAACAACTACGAACAAACAATAACAAAAACTCACAACAAACAACGACAAACACAACGAACAAACAACAAACAAACAACAACAAACTCACAACAAAAACAACCAACTAACAACAAACAACAACAAACTACAAGCAAACAACAACAAACTACAAACTAACAACAAACAACAACAAAAACCAACAAATTACAACAAACAACAACAACAAATTAACAACAGAAACCAAACAACAAACAAACAACAACAAACAATAACTAACTCTAAATCTAAAAACTTTATTTACTGTATATTTACTGTTTACATGCAGTATATTTACTTTATATTTACTGTATATTTATAGTATATATGTACTTTTTACATACAGTATATTTACAGCAGTCCATGTTAATACTTCAACACAACATATGAGTCTGTCTGCAGACTGGAGCCGCTGGGTCGGGTCCAACGAGGATTCTGGACCAACACAGTCCAGCTGATCAGTTTTCTGACAGGAAGCTGCTTCTGTTTGCTTCATTTAGAATCAATAAAGAAATTATTGGTGTTTTATTGGGACTGATCAGAAGAAACATGATGTAATAGTCTGAGAGTCTGCTGGATCAGAAGATGGAAATCTGCTGTTTGTGTGCACCGAGACATAACTTCAGACAGTGTGTGTGTGTGTGTGTGTGTGTGTGTGTGTGTGTGTGTGTGTGTGTGTGTGAATAAAGCAGACGGAGAGTTCCTGTCTCGGTCTCTGTTGTGTCTCGGGGGGTTTCCCCTCTCTGACTCACGGCTCCTCTCTGCTGATCTGAAATCGCCTCGTCCACCTTCAGCAGAAATCGGACTCATTAAATCTCTTCTGAATGAATCGTTGTTGTTCTGAAAGTTTAAAGGTCACTCTCGTTTTATCAAGAAACACTATAAAAGTTGAAGCTGTGAGTGTGACGCTCGTGTTGCTCCTGCAGGAACACGTCTGATAATCATTTCTGCTTTTGTTGTTTCACCTCAAAGAGCCTTTAAAGAAAAGAACAAACTAAATATGTTCAGACAGCATCCAATCACAGAGCTTCACATCCTGCATGTATACAAACACTACAGAAACCTGATGAAACGTCCTGCAGTTTAAAGCAGCTCACTGAGGCTCATGGGTAATGTAGTGTTCACACCTGTCGAACAAACTGACAAACAAAGCATAACATGAAGCTGAAGTTCGGCTTCATGATGAGTTTCTGTGTCTCTGTGCTGATGAACAGGAAACAGGAAAATGTTAAAATGGGGATTCAAAAGGAGAAAAAAACACTCAATGAACCATCAGCTTCATTTCTTCTTCTTCTCTTTCTTCATTACAAACTTTTATCCTCATGTCCTGCAGCTCAGGCTGCTGCGGTTTCTCTGTTTGGTTTCGGGAGCTGAAACGAGTCTTTCATCATGCCGGCAGTTAAAGGGCGAAGTGGAGGGTGGAGACACTCGGAGAATGAGAGGAATTAGGAATCTCTTTCTTTATCTCTTTCTTTATGCAAGTGAGATCCAAATTACATGAAAATGAGCTGCTGAATGTCAGAGCAGGAAGACGTTTAAACTGCAGCTGATTTGCATCAAACTGCAGAGACGAGTCAGAGCAGGACTCACCTGCGAGTGTCCGAGCCTCCTCTGATCCACCAGCAGGGATGAATTCATTCACCAGAAACGCCTCTGTCAAACTATATCACATGTTTCTGTGAAGAAACGATGAACAAACTGTGATGTGGCCTGTGATGTGCCCTCCCTGGGCAAAAATCTGCTGTTGGCCCCAACTCCCCCCCCGCACTTTTTACCTGCTGACACATTTCCAATGCAAATCGCCTTTTCAGGAGTCTTTGTTCTGGATTATCAGCTGACCTGAGCTCAGTGTGAGTCTGCTGTTAATTAGAGATCAGAAAAACAACATCCTCTGAAGCAAAATGACCTCAGAGTGACTCCTCGTCTTCATCGTTCCTCTAACCGTCCTCCAGCAGCAGGATTTATTCTTTTATTTTGTCCCCACAGGTCTCTTTGGGTAAATAAAATATTGTTTAAAAATGTTGTTGCTTTCAGATGTTTTATTCAACTTCACACAAATACAGTTTATTTCAAATATTTTATATGTTTGCAGAAAAAATGATGGAGAAAAATCATGAGAATTTTCAGAATAAAAGAGGCAGATAAATTCTTTTTATTCTCCTCCTGTTGTCTGCGAGTGATCTGAACATCACGATCCAGACAGAATCTAAACCCTCTGGACCAGTTTTCTTGTAGTTTGCCAAAAATATCCACTTGTATTAAAGTTATTAAGCGTCAGCCTATCGGGCGGAGCCGCTGTAGTTTGTTCCACGCTGACTCCGCCCGTCTCGGCCTAAATGAGGCTTTTCTGGCTCCAGACATGTGGTAAACCCAAAGTGCAGACTTTAATCCGTCTCTGCAGAAACCAGAGCGGGACCACACAGAGTCTGCAGACTGGATTCATACAGTCTGACTCCCACTCAGCATTTACAGACAGTGATTCGGGCGTCTGAGAGGTGTTTCCACCACCAGGGTCCACTCAGAAATCAGTCTCTTTTTATGTTATTTTCACTTTTCAGACTGTGCAGTTTCCCCTGAACGTCCTCCTGTTTTCCCTCCGTCTGCACAGATCCACAGTTATTTTCTGTCTGAACATTTTCCTCTTTCAGCCTACAGAGCTGTTAAACAGACTGTCGAGCTCTCCACATCACAGGCCTCCAGACCTTTTCCATAAATGGATTTTCTCTTCATGTTTGGAGCTGCACCCGGCCGTCGAGCGGAGCTGCTGCAGCTGCCCGACGGTTTTCTGGGTGTTTCCGCGGCGCCGAATTCCTGCGTCCTGAGCAGCCGGAGAGGAATTTGAAGAATGCAGCAGACATGTGACAACAGTGACAGTCTGAGTCCATACAGACTCAACCAGCAGAGCCTCTGCAGGATTAAACTGAGCTGCATAAAGTCAGACTGCTGCCTGAGCCTGAGCACAGGGCTGCTGCTCAACGTCTCGAAGTCTTTCTCAGTCAGCATTCGTTTTTTTCTTTTCCCTTACTTCATTCACTGTGCTGACCTCCATGCACCAACATAAGGACACAGATTCCTGCTGTATATGTTCATGTCACCTTGGTTTGAAGTCGCTTTCTACAAACTTCTGCAAAGACACCTGATGGTACTGAAACAATCTGATTTGTGTCAGAAAGATCCTGAATATGCTCAAGTGTTTAATAAAATAAGATGTTTATGGTAGCATTAAATTAGTTGATAAGGAGATCAATGATTCATAACAGGAACAGATTAAAATAACAGAAATTCATTAAATTGGACCAGAAAAGTAAAAACACTCTTTGAGCATTTCTGCAGAAAATCTCTATGAAGAATAATCAGTCAGAGTGATTGAAGGTCAACCTGATTAAAGAAATTATACATTTACTTTTCTCATTCACTAATTATTTACACTTTATTCTTTCAGCACTTCATCTCATTAAATCAGTTTTAATCAGCTCTGTGGGCTTTTTAACAGTTTCTGAATCAGTTTAATCCTGATGCCTCTTTATGAGCAGAACAGACCAGCAGACAGCAGGTCGTCTGTTTCTGCCTCCAACTCGGACTTCAAACTAACCAGTGTTGAAGGCTGATCTCAGAGCAGCTGTTCCGACACCGAGACGACCGATGATCCTGACAGTCGCTGCAAAGTTAATGAAAAAGTTTGTTTACGTCTTTTCGATGCTGGAGCTCAAAGAAGAGCAGTTTGTTTCCTCCTGGACTCTGACTGGTCGGGAACTCATCTCTGATCCAGGATTTTGTGCTGGTCCACACCTGAGGACAGATGGGACTCTGTGACTGCTTCATTATGGAAACATAACAACTTAACTACAAATTTAAAGTACTTTCCTCAAATATTCATATTTTCTGTTCCTTCATACTTCACTTCATCTCAGAGAGAAATATTTTACTCATTACTTTAGCAGCTTTAGTTATTTTACAGTTTCAGTTACAGTTTTGAAATATTTTTACAGATTAGAGTATCAGCAGTATGTAAAAAAATTAGCTCCACCTTCACCAGCTGCAGCATTAAAGTGATCGCATTAATGATCAATAATGAAATCATCCAATAACAGAATAAATGTGATTCTGCACAATGAGTACTGACGACTTTTACTCGAGTATTTCTACATTGTGGTGCAAGCAGATTTTCTGTCTTTGTGTGTAGAAACGTTTCCCTGCTGGAACATAAAAACCTCCACAGAAACCTCCAGGGTTTGACTTTCTCTGTGTTTAGTCTCATTTCCACACACTGACATTACACACATCCAGCGGTTTGTTGTAATTATGGAGCTATTCTCTCCATTTGTTCCCATGAAAATCTGATCCGAGACCAGTTTAGAAACTGTGTGGTTTGATCTCTGCTCGCTGACGTTGGACTACTGTGATCCAGCTTTCATTTGTTTCTCTGCTCCGCCTGTTGATCTGTGAATAAACTGACCGACATAAAAAACTTTACAAACCTTTTACATTCAACCCCCCCCGACCCCTCTGACCTCTGTGACCCCCGCTCAGCAGGGTCAACAGCTGGGGGAAGATTCACACCTCAAGTCCTTCACAGCTCGAGAAACTCCAAACACTGAGGTGTTGACTCTTTAATACTGTTTAAAATGATGCAGAGCTGAAACCAATCACCAATCAATAAACTGATCGACAGAAATTAAATCAGCTCATCTGATGATGGATCAATTAAAACTGAAACCTTTTGTGTTTGTCTCAAAACTCCACATCAGAAAAATCCTTCAAACCACCTTTATTTTATCTTTACAGTTCTTTAGAGTGAAGGACAATCATGAGTAAAAATCATTGATTATAACAGGATAAAGACGGTGAAGTGGAGTCTGCAGAGGTCAGACAGGTGAAGTTCAGCAGGAGGAATGTAAAGAATGTGGAGAAACATTTCACACCTGAACGACAGCTGATGATTCACACAGTCGTCTCTTCTTTTAATCTGATGATGTTGTTTTCTATTCATCCTCCTTTTTAATAATAGACCTGCTGTGATGTAGATTTAACGAAGAATTAAAGAAGGTGAAAATCCTGATATCATGAACTTTATTCAGAAGAAATCAGAAACATTCCTAATATAAAATAATTTTCCTCTTTTATTTCTGAACATGAATTCTTTGTGTTTGTTTGTCTGTGATCACTTTTATCTTCATCGTGAGGGAAACTTTCACTAACAGAGTATTTCTACACACTTTATTGTACTTTTACCTTATTATTTAAGTAGTTTTCAACATTATCCTGTCAAACAAACAAACTACAGCGTGAACCATCTGCACACACACACAGGCAGCATTGTGTGTGTGTGTGTGGTTGTCCACTGTGTTAAACGGCGACAGGTGAGCGGCGCTCACTCAGCATGCTGGGAGTTTTGGGGTCGCGGCCTCAGTTGACCTCTGACTGTTTGACGCCTCCTCAGGTGAGCGAGCACAAGTGTTCGGTTTGTTTTGCCTCCCTGAGCTTCGCCTGTCAGGCTGCAGCAGGTCAGACGTGTGTTTGTGAGGGCCTGTGTGGGAAACAAACGTCAGACAAACTGGATTTATCATTTTTGTGTATGAAGACGACAGTAATGGAGGTTTACCTGAAGCTCAGGTGAGCTCTGCCTTCAGCTCCGCCCTCATATGAAGATGCTTCTGAGCAGGAATCTGAAGGTCCATTGACAAAAGAGAGACTGAGCTGTTGTTCTGACTCCAGCATGATGCAGAGAGCAGCTCCACGGCCGCCGTCCTTCTCCCCCCCCCGGCCTGCTGACGGCCTCCTCGCTCGCCGTCTGTCGGTTTGTTTGGACGCCGGCGGCCTCTCTGCTCTCCATGTGGCGTCAGACGGGTCTGACATTTGGACCCGGGCTATTTAAAGCGGATCTGCTCGGGTCTGAGTCAGAGCTCAGAGACTGAGAGTTTCGTCTGTCGGCTGCGTGTGTGTGTTTGCGTGTGTGTGGGGGTCGGTGTGGCGTTGTGTTTGCGTCTGTTGGCTGCAGGGCGAAGCCTGAAATCTGCTGTGGGTGTTTTCTGACTTTACTGCAGAGTGACTGATGAAACTAGTGTGAGTCACTCTGAGGGCGTGTGTGTGTGTGTTGTAAGGTGTGGGATCAGATTCCTGCAGCAGCTCTTGTTTGTTCTGAGACATTTTTTGGGATGAACGTTTTTATGCTGCACATTTTCTTCTTCCCACTGCAGAGACACGCCTCATCATGTGTGCTTTCACAACACTGTGTGTGTTTGTGTGTGTGTGTGTGTGTGCTGTATTGAGCTCTGCAAACTAAAGCCATGTTCAACACAGAGACAGAAGTACTCAGATCTTTTACTCCAGTAAAAGTATTATAATCATAATAATCACAGAAAAATGTACTGTAAGTTTCAAATGTTTAGTTTCTGTTTCTTTCTGTGGTTGAAATGAAAGTTTTCTGCATCAACAAAAAAGCTGAAAAACAAACTTCGTGATGAGCTCACAGGAAAAGTTCATACTGACTCAGGAGATTTGATTCAGACTTCAGTCCGTCTTCAAAGCTTCTTGGATGCTTTTACACAGCGAACAGATCAGAAATCCAATATACATACTGTACATATGTTTTTGTGGAGGGGTCGGGGTCGGTTGGAGCCCCTCCCTCAGCAGGGCGAGGCCTGTGGGGACGGCAGTTTGGTGGTTTGGTGGTTTTGGGGGTGAGGAGGGTCTTCAGGAGATCAACGCGTTTGGGGATGGGCTGTGTTGGGATGGGGGGGATCTGGTGGATCTGAGGCGATTTAAAAAAACGTGTGAGTATGTGTGTGTAAAAAATGGATGTAATAGCAACGTCTCCTTTATTCAAACAACAGCTTCCTTTCAGAAAAAAATCCAAACTTCCAGCAGGCAGAGTTTAGTTTGTGCTGTTGGAATAATGATGTCCTCCACAAAATCCAAGATGGCGCCGAGGATGGCTGCCGTGTCTCGAGCTCTCCCCTCAACTTTGCTGTTTTTTTGCACTATTTTGTTATTTATTTCTTCTTTTAAGTTATGCAACCTGCTAAAGAGAGCCCTATCATACAATATGATAGAGAAAAACTTCTACAAATTAGGTCGGTGGTGGAAAAAACTTTTTCATCGCCACCGCCACCAGCGTACAACCTGGGAAGTCTCCATGGTGGAGCCTACCTGTTGTTGAACCTGAGCAGCGGAGGCAGGCGGAGGAAAAGAGGGTCGCAAATGGGCCGGAGTCCTAGTCCGGCTGAGGAAGCGTGAAAACCGGCCTCCTCTCCCGAGTATTCTTCTGGCTAATGTTCAGTCTCTGGATAACAAGCTGGATGAACTCCGGAGCAGGATGGCGTTTCAACGGGACATTAAGAACTGTAAAGTTTTGGTTTTCACGCAGGAAACTTGGCTCGACCCTTCGATCCCGGACTCCGCCATTGTTCCTGAGGGTCTTTCCATTCACCGACAGGACCGGACTATACATTCAGGGAAGAGCAAGGGAGGAGGTGTCTGCTTCATGGTGAACAACAAGTGGTGCTCAGACGTGGAGATTATTTCTACGGGCTGTTCTCCGGACCTGGAGCACCTCATGATCAGATGCCGGCCTTATTATCTTCCGCGTGAGTTTACATCGGTTGTCATGACAGCAGTGTATGTTCCGCCACACGCCGACAACAACAAGGCCATGGACGAGCTGTATGGAGTTATCGACAGGACAGAGACCTCACGGCCGGAGGCTGCGTTTATTGTAGCCGGAGACTTTAACAGCGCCAACCTGAGGAAAGTCCTGCCGAGATACTACCAACACACATCAGCTGTCCTACACATGGCGAGAACACACTGCGATCATGTTTACACCCCTTACGCACACGGACACGTACAAGCTCCTCCCTCACTCTCCATTCAGAAAATCTGACCACGCCTCAGTTCTGCTGCTGCCTTCCTATAGGCAGAAACTGAAGCCCGTGAAGCGTGACGGACCGGTGACGCGGACCATTCAGCAAGTCCGACCAATCAGACTCGGCTCTGCGCGACTGCTTCTTCAGCACGACGGAGTGGTGTGTGTTTAAGGACACAGACATAAACGCACATACGCACGGGACGCGTCATTGGATACATCGGAAAATGCATCGATGACGCCGCATACGTGCGAGGATTACTGTGCAGAACATTCCCCAATCAGAAGCCCTG
Source organism: Scortum barcoo (assembly GCA_023238725.1). NCBI lineage: Eukaryota > Metazoa > Chordata > Actinopteri > Centrarchiformes > Terapontidae > Scortum > Scortum barcoo. The sequence goes on from CM041538.1 coordinate 28,465,444, forward strand.
GGTTAACGGAGAAGTCCGTGCCAAACTTAAAGCACGGACAGATGCCTACAACTCAGGTGATTTGGAGGAGTACACAGGAAGTCCAGGTACGCGCTCGGCTCCAGAGAGCCATCAGCAGCGCAAAGAGACAGTACAGGGACAAAGTGGAGTCTCATTACAAAGGGCTCCAACACCAGGAGCATGTGGGCTGGATTAAAAACTCTGACGGACTACAAAAAGAAGATCAGCAGTGCTGAGGTGATGTCTGCATTTCTGACCTGATGAGCTGAACACTTTTTATGCCCGCTTTGAGAGCACCTCTCCAGCTGTGGAGGTGCAAAAGGCTCAGGAGGACCACTGCCCACCTGTGATATCCAGGGCAGACGTGTGCAGAACTCTAAAACGGATTAACACACGTAAGGCTCCTGGACCTGACGGCATCCCCGGCCGAGCTCTCAAGGTGTGTGCAGATCAGCTGGCAGACGTCTTTGCAGACATTTTCAACGTGTCACTGCTCCAGTCTGTAGTCCCCACATGCTTCAAGGAGACCATCATTGTCCCTGTCCCCAAGAAAACCAAAATCCTCTGCCTGAATGACGACTGCCCAGTAGCATCACCTCCACCATCATGAAGTGCTTTGAGCGGTTAGTCAAATCATTCATCACCTCTTCCATCCCGGACTCACTGGACCCACTTCAGTTTGCCTACAGGCCCAATAGGTCAACTGAAGATGCCATCACTGCCCTCACCCTCCACACTGCCCACCCACCTGGACCAGAGGGACACATATGTGAGAATGCTGTTTATTGACTACAGTTCAGCGTTCAACACCATCGTGCCCTCCAAGCTCGTCACCAAGCTCAGAGACCTCGGGCTCAACAGTGCCCTGTGTGATTGGATCCTGAACTTCCTGACGAGCAGACCCCAGGCTGTGCGGATGGGCAGCACCACATCCTCCACCCTGACTCTGAACACCGGCGCCCCCAGGGCTGTGTGCTCAGCCCTCTGCTGTACTCCCTGTTCACGCATGACTGCGTGGCCACCCACAGCTCCAACACCATCGTCAAATTTGCTGACGACACGACCGTCATTGGCCTGATCACCGGCGTCGGCAGAGGCGGCCTACAGAGAGGAGGTCAGAGCCCTGACATCTTGGTGCCAGGACAACAACCTCCAGCTCAACGTCAGCAAAACTAAGGAGCTGATCGTGGACTTCAGGAGGAGGCAGAGAGAGGAACACGCCCCCCTCTCCATCAACGGGACTACGGTGGAGAGAGTCAGCAGCTTCAGGTTCCTCGGGGTTCACATCAGCGAGGACCTCACCTGGACTCATCACACTGACTTTATCACAAAGTCAGCCAGACAGCGGCTTCTTCTTCCTCCATGCAGGCTGCTGGAGGCTCAACATGGACTCAAGGATACTCTGCAGCTTCTACAGGTGCACCATAGAGAGGATCCTGACTGGCTGCATCACCGCCTGGAACAGCAGCTGCACCGTAAGAGCTCTACAGAGGGAGGTGAAAGCTGCTCAGCACATCACTGGGCAGGACAGAGCTGCCATCCATGGAGGACCTCTACACCCAGCGGTGTAGGAAGAAAGGCCACCAAAATCATTAAGGACCCCAGTCACCCCAGCTACAAACTGTTCTGCCTGCTGCCGTCTGGCCGACGGTTCTGCAGCATTCGAGCCCGAACCACCAGGCTCAGGGAAGCTTCATACCGCAGGCCATAAGACTTTTAAACTGTGTTCACAACACCACCACTTCTTAATAACCCACCACTTCTGCTGTGTATATTCTCTATTGTATTGTATATATATCTAACTTACATTTACAGTTTATATTTATTTGCATAACTTATATTTTAAGGTCTTTACTTATTTTATTACTCTTGTTTATTATTTATGTTTAAATTTTATTTTATTTGTTATTTTATTTTCTAAATTATCTTTTTGCTTTTCTTGTTTCTTGTTTCTTTAGCATTGTTAGGAGAGCCTGGGACTTAAGAATTTCATTACCAATGATTGCCGATGTAATTGTTGTTGTGTAATGACAATAAATTCTTGAATCTTGAAAAAAAAAAAAAAATTCAAATTCAAATTTATTTATTTAGTGCCCAAAATCACAAACATTGTTTGCCTCGGAGGGCTTTACAATCTGTACAGTTGTGACACCCTCTGTCCTTAGACCCTCGAACCGAGTCAGGAAAAACTTCAAAAAAACCCTTTATGGGAAAAAGAAGAAACCTGAGGAAGAGCCACAGATGAGGGATCCCTCTCCCTGGGACGGACAGACGTGCAATAGATGCCACATGTACAGAGAACATCATCATCAATATACTGAGTTTTGAGTCGCTGTGAAAATAGTTCAGCAGAAGACGAGGCCAGCGTCCTACATGCTACCTCCGTTACGTCATTTCCTGTTCTCCTTGCGCTAGAGCTGTGTGAATAGTCTTCAGACTCCAGAGCGTAATTTTCTTAAATACTCTCTAAATTTTGTACAACTGCGATTAACCACCGCAGCAAATTCTATCTAAGGCTAGTGACTATTTAGTTGTCCAAAAGCTAAAACTCTTTAATTAATTTGGTTCCGAGTGGTTAGCTCCTTTGCTATCTCTTATTAGCAATGGCTTCTTCCTCTCTCCTCCTCCTCCTCTCTCTCTCTTGCTCTCTGTGTCAGATGTGTCAGATGTTCAGCTGCTCCTCTGCCTCCTTAGCGTAGTGTAATGGTACCTGTAATAAATGTAGTTTATATGTAGTTTTGGAGGCGAGGCTGACAGAGTTAGAGAGCGGCTCAGCACCAATGAGTTAGCTAGATTAGTTAGAGTCGGCTTAGCACCAATGTTAGCAGTTAGTTCAGCGTATGCTAGCCAGTCCCCAGGTCAGACCCAGCCTGAGCCAGTCCCAGTCAGACCCCGAGAAGCCGTTCAGGGGCAGGCACTCAAAAAAGGTGCCCACCAAGTTCACCACCAAGGGTGACTGTTCGAAGAGGCAGAGCTCAAAAAAGTCCAATAAATTCTCCCCCTCAAGGTTCACCACCAAGCACTTCACGACCAAGTCCGACTCGTGAAATTAGCAACCGGGGATTCTCCCCCCTCAAACAAACCAACTCTGGTCATTTGGCAGCTCCATAGTCCGACACGTGAAGTTAGCAGCACCGGGGAACAGTCAGATGCATTTCAAAACGACTCTTTAAGATGGAAATGATGCTGAAGTTAAGCATGGAAATGATGCAGGTTGAAGTTCGCATTAACTGAACTACAGGTGGGGTTCGCTTATAAACTGACCACTGAAATCATCTCTTCTTCATATGTATGTTATATATGAGAGAGAGAGTTTATGTCTGTTTGACAGGCTAAGATTATTCATGAACACTGAAATATAAAGTCAAGTATTGTCTGCATAATAATGAACGATGAATGATGATGTTGTGTTTAATGTGTCTCATAAAGGTTCAACAATAAGAGCCTGAATCAGGATGAGAGATGAGTTGAATATCTGAGACAGAAATGAAATATTGAAATATTTCACTGAAGCTGTAAAAACAGCAAAGAGGCTTTTCCTGGATCAAAGATCAAACATCTGAACTGGATCCAGGAGAGACGCTGTCCTCAGATCAGATTTATCATCAGGCTGATCTGAGTCACGAGAATCTGCAGCTGAAGACGAAGGAGGACGGTCGACATCTGAGGACATTAAAGACACATAAAGTCTCTGAAGTCCTTTTTTCTGATGAGTCAGTGAACGCAGCAGTAAAGCAGCACTGGGTTAAAGGTTAAAGTGACACCTGGACAACATGACAGACAGGTAAATGTTCTCCTTCATTAGTAATTATAATAAACTTTACTGATTCAGAACTAACAAAGTTTATTTACAGGATCAGAAGATTCAGGATGAATAAAACGAGGTTTAACATCATCACATGATGTTCATGAGCACATGAGCTCTGTCTGCTTTTAACATCCTTGTTTCCTTCATTCATATTCACGTCTGCTGCTCATTCATCAGCTTTTCCAACTGATCAATAACCTTTAATTTAACATGATCAGCTGTTTGGCCTCAGGGTCCAATCAGAGAGTGACTTTTAGATCTTAAAGGATCCAAATTCTGTCAAATGACATCATTCAGACACACCTTTCTTATAATCATATTATTTTTACCTTAATACTTTATAGATAATCAATCAATATATTTATTATCCTAGAAGACACGCACACACACACACAATAATAAGGTGTAACAGGCTGAATAATCTGATCAGACTCTTATTTTGAATTTGTTACCTGTGACAAACAAAGATTGAAAATTGATTTTGTATTTCACACAGTCTGATGAGTCATTAATGTCGATCTGATCCCAGTTTTGTTCTGCAGTCTGACCTACAGGTGAGACAGGAAGTAGAACATCATGATGTCACGTTGCTTCCTGTCGCAGCGGCTCGGACAGACAAACCACTTCCTGTTGTGTGAGCAGACTCTGGTTTGTTTACTGAGCTGTGTAGAAGAACAGACACCTGATCAGGAAACCACAAACCTTCCAAAATAAAAGCACCTTATTATTGCACCTTTTTGAATGTAAATGTGACATGAACAGTCTGAAGCTCAGACTCAGAAAACACAGTTACTTTAAACTCTGACAGCACGTCACTATCAGTTAATGGAAAACTGACGCTGCTTCCTGATTGGTCGGCACCCCTAGCAACAGGAAGTCCTTCAAGTTAAATTACATCCTGCTCTTCTGAGCTTCCTGCCTGAACGTTGGTTTTACTGAATCGCTTTGTTGATGTTTGCTGTCCTTCACAGTGGACAGATAGAAAAACTAAATATATCAGTAAAAAAAATTGTGATTTTTAACATTAAAGCATATTATTTTATGATATACACAAAGATAAAAATGTGACATTAATAAAAGTTTGTTCTGATAATTCACTTTTAAATGTTTCTTCACAAACACTCGACGATCAGCTGATTAACAATGAACTTTTTACACACATGTTGATTTTCTGACACATAGAAACAGAAACTCACTTCCTCTCTCTCTTTTTCTCAAGACGTCCACTTTTCTTCCAGGTTTTTCCAGTTTGTTTTCCAGGTTGTTTCCAGGCCGGTCCAGGTCAGTGGGTCAGAGCAGGTCTGAGTCCTCTGAGTCTTTCTGGTTTATGGTTTTGGAGGAGAAACAGGAGGAACGGAGGAGGTTTTGCAGCGGCAGCAGATCAAAGTGTGGTTTGGGTGGGTGGGGTTGGGCTGGTGGTGGTGGGGGGGGTCACCTCAGCACATGCTCTGTAATTGTGGGCTGGTGTGTGCAGAGAAAAGAGGCTCTGTGTTTGGATGAAGCTGCTGATGATCTCTGATCACTTCAAGACAGAAAAGTCAGACGAGGAGAAGAAAGTCTTTTTTTTTACTTCAGCGTTTGATGAGCGGCGACCTTAAAAAGCTGTTTAATTAAAAAGTTCATTCAAGATCACATTCGACTTTCTTTACAAAGAGAAACACGAATACACTGATTCAGAAAATGACTGCAGGAAGATTCAGGTTTTATTCTGAAGTCGTTTAAGAGGAAATATGAAGGAAAACAGTTTAAACACAGATCATGAGTTTAATGAACTACAATAATCATAAACACATTAAAAATGTTTGTTGTTGTGTTCAGCTGATGAACGTTTGTCGGACAGAAGAAGGTCGGCGTCTCCAGATCAGGAAGATTCTTTCAACTCTTTTCTAAAGCAAACCTACTTTGTTCAGATCTTCTCTGAAGGTTTCTCATCTGCTGGAAACAGAAACGTTTGTTTGTGGATCTTCAAACTCGCCAAACATGTTGGAGGCTTTAAATTTAGACTTTTTATATTTTTACTTTAACTGTCCTCAAATGATTCTGCTCAAAATACACAAAGGTTTTCTACTTTAGTTTGACCCGATTTCTGAGAGAAATCAACCTCACACACACAGAAACACACACACTCAGAAACACACACAGAAACACACAGAAACACACAGAGAAACACACACACACAGAAACACACAGAGACAGACAGAACACACACACACAGAAACACACACTCTGTGTGGTTTGGCCTGAGCACAGTGGAGAGTCAGGCCGTGTGTGTGTGTTTCTGTGTGCAATATGTGTGTGTGAATGAATGGATTCTGCAGTGGAAACGCCCGGCTCTGTAAATTGTAAATTTAGCCTCAGCTGAGATAAAAATAGCCGTCGGCCTCCAGAAGAGATATTTATAGTTCAGACGGCTCAACAGGAAAAAACGTCCCGTTCTCTGAAGTTTCTCTGGAATCAGACAGTAAGTAAGACATGATGAATCTATAATGTTTATAATATTTATGTTTATAAATGACTTTATTTGTTCAGGTGTTTCTCCTCTTGTTTTTGTTGTTTATGAAGAAAAAGTCCAAATTTACTTGAACTATGAATCTTTATTCTGAGAAAATAAAGACGTGATGAACAAACTGTGATGTAGCCAAGCTCATTAACAGTTATTACATGTTTATTACATGTTCATCATGTGTTCATTACATGTTTATTACATGTTCATCATGTGTTCATTACATGTTTATTACATGTTCATCATGTGTTCATTACATGTTTATTACATGTTCATCATGTGTTCATTACATGTTTATTACATGTACATTGCATATTTATTACAGTTCATCATTACATATTTATTACAGTTCATGTTTATTACGTGTTTATTACATGTTTATTATATTTCATCATGTGTTATTACATGTTCATCATATATTCATTGCATGTTCATTACATGTTCATCATGTGGTCATTACATGTTTATTACATGTTCATCATGTGTTTATTACATGTTTATTACAGTTCATGTGTTCATTACATGTTTATTACATGTACATTGCATATTTATTACAGTTCATATGTTCATTACATATTTGTTACAGTTCATGTTTATTACATGTTTATTAATTTCATCATGTGTTATTACATGTTTATTACATGTTCATCATGGTTCATTACTTGTTTATTACATGTTTATTACATGTTCATCATATGTTCATTACATTTCATCATATGTTTATTACATGTTTATTACATGTTCATCATGTGTTCCTTACATGTTTATTACATGTTTATTACATGTTCATCATGTGTTCATTACATGTTTATTACAGTTCATCATGTGTTCATTACATGTTTATTACATGTACATTGCATATTTATTACAGTTCATATGTTCATTACATATTTATTACAGTTCATGTTTATTACATGTTTATTAATTTCATCATGTGTTATTACATGTTTATTACATGTTCATCATGGTTCATTACTTGTTTATTACATGTTTATTACATGTTCATCATATGTTCATTACATGTTCATCATATGTTCATACATTTCACATATGTTTATTACATGTTTATTACATGTTCATCATATGTTCATTACATGTTCATCATATGTTCATTACATGTTCATCATATGTTCATTACATTACATGTTTATTACAGTTCATGTTTATTACATGTTTATTCATTTCATGTTATTACATGTGTTATTACATGTGTATTACATGTTCATCATATGTTCATTACTTGTTTATTACATGTTCAGAGCTGGTTGAGAGGGTTGTTGTGTTTCCTCTCTGCCGTCTCCACACTGACAGCAGCTGCAGACCTGAAGGTGATCTCACCTGGTTCTGCTGAAACCAGATCAGACCTCTCCTGCAGGTCTGAGTGAGTCCAGTGAAGCTTCACCAGCGACGGTTTGATGGAGATATCAGAGCTGCTGTTCTGTAAAACTCTCCAACATACAGCTGCTGACATAAGTTTCTGTCTGAACTTAGAGACCAGCTGAGGAGCTGCTTCAACACCTGATCAGGATCCTGCTGGGCAGCTTCCTTTGGAGGATTTCACATCATGCAGGAGAGACCAGATGGAAAGAAAGATGAGTTTATTGATTCTTGGGGGGAAATTCAGTTTTCGTAGCAGAGAGGTAGATTAAAAACATGAAAAAACATAAAATGCAATAAAATAAAATAAAACTGAATAAAATACTGAGAAGAACAACCAACCATCTGCAGTTATGATGATCTTCATTTTTTAGATAAACTGAAGGATCACGTGATCTGACCTGCAGGCTCTGAATGAACTGTGACAGTCGGACAGCAGATTCACACTGTTACTGCCTGCTGTCCTATTACCACAGCAACAAACAGCGGAGCCACATCCTGTCTGTGTCACCAGGACGGACGGACACACCTGCGGCTCAGATGTCGGTACGAGAAAACGAGAGGCCATAAAGAGTTTTACAGCAGAGAGATGAAACCATCCAAGAAACACAAAGTTTGATCAGATTCACCCTTCTGTCTCTCTGTCTGTCTGTCTGCTTGGCAGTCTGTCTGTGTGCAAGAGACAGACAGAAAGACAGTTTAAAATCAGTCAAACAGGAAAGTTTTCAGTCAGAGGGGAAAGAGAAAGTGAACTGTGGGTTTTATTTACAGTAAATCCCCCCTGAACACACACACCCCAGAGACCACTTCCTGCCAACTGTGTGCGTGTGCTTTACCCGATGTGTGTGTGTGTGTGTGTGTGTTTAAAACAGCAACACGAGAGTCTGTCTCACCTGTCTCACCTGCAGCCGGCAGGGTCTGTAGCTTTAAACAGACTCACTCAACTTGATTTAAAACTGTGGAGGAAAACAGGGGCAGAGCAGTTTACAGGAAAGTCACGAGTCTCACCTGTGAAGCGTCGGGTCAGGTGTGACAGGAAACACGAGAACAGGCAGGTTAGTGTGTGTGTGTGTGTGTGTGTAATTATATGCAGATATTAAAACACACCGACATCATTTGAATATTTGAGCCTGTTTGTGTCTTTGCTGCAGCTTCAGACCTGCTGGGGTCAAAGGTCACCGTTTAATCAGTGCCTGCAGCTTGTGATGAGACGTGAGGAGAGAAAGGTCACTGTGGAGTCAACAACAAAAAACAGTTTTTACCTGCTTTCCGTTGGTTGTGTTGGCATGGGCATGTTGCATCGAGAGTGTGTGTGTGCCTGTGTGTGTGTGTGTGTAGTATCTCCTGAAATACAAATTACAGCTTAAAACTAAAAAGAAACGGAAACATGTGGATCTACATTCCTCACATTCCTGAGAGAGAGAGAGAGAGCTTCAGTCTGTGTTTGTAGACAGACGGACACTTTAAATCTTTGATCATTTGTGCAGAACAGGTTGAACGAGCAGACAGTCAGAGTACTGAAGATCCACAGGAAGAAGTTGTACTTGAATGCACCACAAAGACAATGGCTGACGTGTGAGATTACCCAATAAGAGACATAATAAATGCCTGCAGCACTTTAAGAAGTATTTTTCATGTTAGAAAATAAAACAGTCACATTTCATTTTCTGGGTGAGTCATTTCATTATGATTTCCTCAGAAGTAAGAACAATGTAAACAGGAAGAAGCAGTCACAGATAAAACATAAAGACAGCAGAAACTAAAACTGAACCCCCAGCAGAGACTTTCAGCTGCATGTTTCCTTCAGCATCCTGAGCTGGTGTCGCTGTGATGGGTCTGAATTTGTGGATGTCTGTGTGATGCTGATGTCTCTCTCCTCTCTCCTCCTCCTCTCTGACTCACCCCTCTGATGCTCTCCTCTGGTCCTGAATCAGCCTTACATGGTCAGTGACGCTGCAGCAGGATCTCCCTACGTAACGCGTCGACGTGTCTCTCGGCTCGGCCTCTGCTCGTTATCAAATAAAGACGGCTGCGAGCTCCCACCGGCCGCTTGGCCCAGCGGTCCAATCGGCAGCCTCAGTCTGTTTCCACGGCGACGTGACGCAGGGCTGAGAGCAGGCGGCCTCCTCGCTGAACATGAATGCTGAACAGAAATAACTGTGACACACATTCCTCCCGAGCACCTAAAAATAAAGCTGCTATTCCTGAAATCACAGAGAAACACACTCAGGTCTCACTGCTTCACTTTTTAGAGCTGATTAAATGGTGCATGGTGCTTTGTTCTGCTGTTTCAACAGAGCAGCAGGTTGTTCTGTTAACATGATGTCAGAACACGAAGATCCATCACACTCACGATGCTCCTAAAAACTGCTGCTGCATCCCATCAGTCCACGAAGTGCTGGTCCAGGTCTGCTGTCCATCTTTCCTGAACCTGAGTCAGGAGCTGTGAGAGCCACAGGGACCTTCATCATGTTGATAAAAATGTAGAGAAACATCATTTCAGAGTCGAGCTGCACTGACAGAACATGTCGCCCTCAGTGACATGAAAACTGGTGGTTTTATTATTTAGCTTATTAGCTTATTTAGCTCACAAGAGGACAGCTGAGACGTCATCGTGACAACTGAAAGTACCTCGAGTCAAACTTGTTTCCAAAGTCCAAAACGACGTCATCTTTAAAGTGTGTGTTAATAATGTTGAAGGTGAAATATGTTGGAGAGTTTTACAGAACAGCAGTTTTTTGTTGCTGTTGATCATAAACAGTAAATATCAATCTTACACCTGAGTGTAGAAGTAGAACTGAAAAAACTGCAGTTTGTATCAGAGTTCAGTAGAAATACTTCTCTGCAGGTTTTACACTCGCTGCTCCGCCTGCACACACTGAAGGTTTGAGGGTGTGTGCGGCCATCACGTCTGCACATTCCTCCCCTCCCATCAGAGACGGCGTGCGTGTCAGACTGAAGTCATATGACCCGTCTGCTCGCTCGGTGACATCCATGTCTCCGGCTATGATGTCACATCAGCTCAGGTCCTTCAGTTTACACTCAGGGCGTCAGCTCTTCAGCAAGTTCACATCCCCACATCCCTGTGCATGTTTACATCATGTAACCATGACATCCCATCTCTCATGAAACAGAAATAATCAGAAACTCCACCAGAGAAGAAGAGTGGAAACTATCTCAGAGCGACGACACGTTCATGCTCTCGTTCTTCTACGACAGCTGAATCTGTAAAAAGGCAGAAACAGAACGAACGAACTCAGAGAAGGTTTGCAGGCCTTCAGATACTGAAGCTTCACGTCGCCTGCCAGGACTTTGTAAAGTGTAAACAGGAAACACAAACAGCATCTCCAACACGTGTGATGCTGCGTTTGAAGGGCCGTGGCTCCCCCGACCCCCCCATCCGCCTGCAGGCTGCACACAAACAGACCCTCAGTTTACAGGTCAAAGGTCAAACAAGACGAGGCCACTAACAAACTGTTTTATTAACAGAAACGTGTTGACAGACTCAGCAGAGTCCACATCAGCTCTGATCTGAGGACTGCCCCGAGTGTCCGAGCTGCAGATGAACAGGTGAGTCTGATGTTCCACTTTTTTCTCTGAAACATTCACGAGAGAAGTGACTCATTTTTTTATCTTGAAGTTTCAGTGATACAACTTTTGTCAACACTGAACTGCAGATAGACTTCACCTGCACTCACACAGGCCCCCGTATTTTTATTTTTTTAAACGTCAAACACAGCTGAGTCTCAAACTACAGTAACTCAGTTTGCTCAGATTCAGGGAGAAACTCTGCAGCTGACCCGACGATCGACCCCTGAGCTGAGGAGAGACGAGTTTCATGTTGTGCTTCTTTCCTGAAAGCATCACCTGGACATGAACAACGTTTGAGTTTCAACTTCCTGTTATGTCACATTCAGCCCATCTGCTGGTAAAGACGATCAAACCAGGTTTTAAACATCCGCGTGTTTCACGTTTCGGCCTCTGACTCAAAGCGAAAGGAAATCTTCACACTGCAGGTCATCTTCTACCTGAGGAGATTTTTGATCTGAACCTGAAGAACTGCCTGCTGACAGTCTGAGGGGGCGTCCATACTTTAACTTTTCCTCCAGTTTAGTTTGAAGTTGAAAAGTTCAGTTTAACCTCAATCTAGTTTCTGATTAAACGCTGTGATTTACCCTCTGACACACACACATAAGAAACACTCAGAATCAGATCATTTCTCCTTCAATAATTTATTGATCAGGTTAAATAAACATATATTACTCTGCTCCTTTAAACAGTCACTGTGTGACTCCACGTCACTGAGACCAGCAAACACCATGACGTCACATGTCCCGTACAGGTGAGCGGAACACCTGAGCTCCACGTGCAGCTCCGCACTTTGTCAGCTCACTTCAGTCACGTGACATCCAGCTGCTGTCCATCACGTGACGTTTCATTAAACACCTCCCCTCTGTGCAGCTCCGGGACCCGGATCCTCCAACTCCGTCCGGTCCGGATCAGAACCCGTCCAGTACCGGGACCAGCATCCGGCCCCGGTTCAAATCAAGTCCCCGTTCATGGAGGCCCGGCCCGGTTCGGTCCGGTTCGGTCCGTCTCTCCACTCAAACGCCGTCTGTCCCTCAGCAGGGCGGCTGTTTGGACTGCGTCACCGCTCCGCGGCGGTCCGGCTCGGCTCGGCTCGGCTCGGCTCAGCGGTCCTGCAGGTCCAAACAGGGGACCCACTGGTTGGTGCAGCGGCTCTGCTGGCAGAAGCTGCTGATGTTCTGCAGGGCGGGAGACTGCAGCGGCTGCACGGGGGGGTTCTGTGGGACACCGGGACACGTCAGCGTTACGTCACACGTCAAACCGGAACATCATCATCATGTATCACAGATGGGGGGGTACTTACAGTGACCAGCAGGCAGTGCAGGTCCCGGGGCTCGGTCCCGGTGCTCTCTCCCGGCTCCTCCCCCAGCAGCTGACCCAGCCGCCTCGCGCCGGACACGCGCAGGATGTTGACGTCATTGTCGCAGCAGAAAGCCTGCAGCAGCGTGAAGTGGATCTGCAGCGCGATGTCATCCTCATCCTCCTCATCGGTGGCCAGCACGCACAGGACCACACTGTCCGGGTCTCTGCGGGGGGGGGCAGGTTAGTGACCCACACACACGAACATTTCCAATAACACCGTTTATTGATCACTTATTATCAGAGACTGATTGATGGTAACTTACACGTTCATGAGTTTGGCGGACTCGTACACTCCCACCGTCAGACAGTCCTGCCGCTGCGCCGCCACCAGCAGCTCCTCCAGAGCCTGCCCGACCGCGTCCATCCTGCACACACACACACACTGTCAGTCAGCTGGCTGCACGCACAGGACCACGACCCGGTCTGTGTGAGCCGGTCCGGACTTACTTTTTGTCGGTGCTGTTGGATCCAACGAGCTCCTCCAGAGTCATGTTGAAGTCCGTAAAATAATCCAGCAGGTCCAGATTAAAACAGATCCAGAATAAAGTCCGCTCAGTGAACAGTAATCCAGCTCGGTCCTGGTCCTTCAGAGTCCGGTCTCAGTGAGGTCCGTGCTGCCGGTCTGTCAGAGACGCTGTGCTGCAGGAACCGGAGCGGCCCGCTCTTTATAGCCGCTCTGAAGGGGGCGGCACCCCGCCCGGCCGCTCGGCGTCTGATTGGTCCGCTGCTGTCAATAGATCCCCCGGACTCTGCAGCCATTGGCTGAGTGCGCAGCAGCGCTGGAGATCCCACGTGGGTGTTTTCGGAGAATCCCCCCCCCCCCTTCAGTGTCCCAGTTTGTTTACTGGGAGCTTTTTCTGAGACCAGAGGAATCTCCACTGGTCAGACAGACAGACAGACAGACAGGCAGGCAGGCAGACAGACAGACAGGCAGACAGACAGACAGCAGACAGCAGGCAGACAGACAGGCAGACAGACAGGCACAGACAGGCACAGGCAGGCAGGCAGAGGCAGGCAGGCAGCAGACAGCAGGCAGACAGCAGGCAGGCAGACAGGCAGGCAGGCAGACAGCAGGCAGATGCAGACAGACAGACAGGCAGACAGACAGACAGACAGACAGACAGACAGACAGACAGGCAGGCAGGCAGGCAGGCAGGCAGGCAGGCAGACAGACAGACAGGCAGACAGACAGACAGACAGACAGGCAGGCAGACAGACAGGCAGACAGCAGGCAGACAGACAGACAGACAGACAGGCAGACAGAGGCAGACACACAGACAGGCAGGCAGACAGGCGGTGTGTGGGTCTGATGAGCAGGTGAGACAGGTGAGCAGAGCGCGAGGACAAAATAAAAGATGGAAGTTCTGTCTTATTTCACAGGGGGGCAGTGTGTGTGTGTGTGTGTGACTGAAAGCTGCAGCTTGAGCTGATGCACTGAAACACCGGACAGCACACACACACACACACACACACTTGCCCCCCCCCAGGATCAGGATCAGGATCAGAGCCTGCAGGACTGTTCTGGACTCTCTGCAGGTTGGCAGCAGGTCTCGGGCGCCCCCAGCGGCCTCTCAGTGTCTCTGCAGTGAAACCAGGACATGTTGGAACAAGCCGGACTGAGGAACCGGTTCACCTCTGGGGGGGGGGGTTCAGGGGCTATTGGGGGGGAGTTTGCTGGTTTCTGCAGAGTTTCATGGGTCCTGATCAGATCCTGGACCTGCATGTTGTTCCTGAAGGTCTCTGATGAGTTTCTGCAGATTAACTTGAACATGATGCAGAAACTGAACAGTTTAGTAAGATCAGTTTAGTAAGATCAGTTTAGTTTGATCAGTTTAGTTTGATCAGTTTAGTAAGATCAGTTTAGTTTGATCAGTTTAGTTTGATCAGTTGATTTTCAGGATGATTAAATTCATATTTCCATCAGGTCTTAGGGTCTTTGATGAATGACACCACTTCAACATTAATTACTTATTATGACTTTTTAGCTTCACTTTGCTGTTTTTATCCTTTAAAATAATGATTTCATATTTTAATTCATCTTCACAGAGATTCAGCTCTTTAAAAGTTATTAATCAAAGGCTGCAGCTCAACATTATGATGAAGTTTAAGAGACATTTAAGGTGCAAAATGAAATATTCAGAATTTCAGTGAGTTTAATTAAAGTTAAATTTACAGCGTTTCAGAGTTTGACTCTCTGACATATTTGTTCAGTCACTCATTAACAATGTTTTATTTGTGAATTTATTATTTATTTATTTATTTGTGAAGTTATCTGTGAATTTCACTTGGAGATTAATTAAAGTATCTATCTATCTATCTATCTATCTATCTATCTATCTATCTATCTATCTATCTATCTATCTATCTATCTATCTATCTATCTATCTATCTATCTATCTATTTCAGATTTAAATAAAGTGTCTGACAGATGAAACTCTCTGGTTGTGGTCCTGTTTTTTGGTCCTGTTGTGCCCCCTGCTGGTCTGATCTGGATCCTGCAGCAACATTTTCTTCATGACTTCAGATTTCAGGACCTTTAAATAGTTTTAGTTTTTGTCTTTACATCATGTGATTTAACTTTATCTTTAACTTATCTTTGTGTTTTTAGTTCCTGTTTTTTCACCACCTTAAAAAAACTTTTTCAGTCAGAAGCTTTGAGATTTAACTTGAATGTTTTATTGAGACTCTTTGATATTAAAACAACAGAGAACATGTTGCTGTAAAGTTTAAATTCTTTGAAGTACACGAATTGAATTAATTGAGAAATAATATTAATTAAGAGATACTGAATGAAATAAAAGTTTAAGGAGGATGTAAAGTTAATTTTTCTCGTGGTTTTAATGTCAAGATGTTTTTGACTTAAACTTCTATTTCTTATTTGATTAATTCATTTATTTACTTTCAGAGTAATTCAGTCACATGACTCCATTAATGAGTTAGAGGTGATTTAATGACTCTAATGATGTTTTCACATTTAAATCTTTATTAACATTTTAAACTCATGAAAGATCCTTTAAAGCTCTGTCGATCAGGAAACATGATCCAAACACACACTGACTTCATTTGACCTGGTTTAACTCCAGAACGTTAGAAGGATAAATGAACGAGTTTCTATGTTGATTGATTATTGATGAGATAGCAGGAGTTAATCAAACTGCCGAGGCTCATTAGCAGCCAATCAGCTTTCATTAATGAAAAGTGTGAAGTGCTGATTGGACATAAACTGATCACATGACCTCTTATGGTCTTAGTCAGTCTTAATCAAGTGTTGATGGCTTCATTGATCACTGATTGTAGATTTTCACCCATTTGTTTTTTTTTTGTTTGTTTTTTTCAACTTTATTAATCCCGAAGGAAATTATTTTTTTCACTCTGATATAGACTACATTTACATACACAAGTCTGAAAACACACACATGCAACTAATGGAGAGACAGAGCGAGGGGGCTGCACCCTCAGCACGCCCCTGACCAAGTTCTTGGTGCCTTGCTCAAGGGCACCTTTACGGTCCATGGGGACATGAACCGCCAACCCTCTGGTTCCCAAACCAAGTCCCCACGGACTGAGCTGCTGCCGCCCCTAATGTAGTTTTAATCTAATTTATTAAATTTAAGAACAGAAAGTTTCATGAAACGATCACAATAGAAACTCTCCAAACGGTGAAATTAAGACAGAAAACTACAAAAATATTTGAGTTTAATCAGATTTTAAAAAGTTTTAAATGTTTTCAGGAATTTTTAAAAGACAAAACTTCACACACACTCAAAATGAGTTTAAAGTTCAGTTTCAACAGTCTGTAATAAAAATGTTTTAAAGAATAAAGTGAAACTTTTCATCAGTCATTAGTGAGATTAATACAGTGCTGATGGGGTCATTGACGACTGATCAGTGGATCATCAGCCATTGATCTGATTTGTTAACAAAAGAAAGTTTAATGAACAGAAACTGCAGGATGTGAATTTAGTTTAAAAATCCTTTTTAAAAAACTTTTTAAAGAAGAAAGAAATTAGATTATATTAAATTAGAAATTATCCAAATTAAGGAAGTTTAAATGTGGAAAATAAAGTTTAAAGTGCTCGTAAGATATCAAATAAAGAAAAAAGGCAAAGAAAAGAAAGAAAGGGATATTTCAGATAAAAATCATATGAAATAAAAGTTCAGATCCACAAACAAAACTTTAAAAAGTTTTTTAAAAACAGTTGTGTGTGTGTGGGATTCATGTTTTAAAGTTTAAGGAGATGATGAGATGTTTTTGAGTCAAACTGAAGTGAATTTCACATACTCACATACTCATTAAACATTCAAATACACACAATTGAGTGTGTGTGTGTCTGCAGTGTGTGTGTGTGTGTGTGTGTGTGTGTGTGTGTGTGTGTGTGCCTCCTGCTGGTTGCCTCTCTTCAGTCTGCAGTTGTTCCTCTCAGCCTCATTTCCACCTCACACGTCTCTAATCGTTGGTTTTTCCTCACACTGCTCTTTGTCAGAATACACACTTCCTGTGTTTTCTGTGAGCTTCATTAAGAGTCGACACACTCTGCTGCTGAAACAGTTAGAGAAGCGTCTTTAACACTTTTCTGCTCTTCACACACCAACTTTAAAGACTCAGATGAAAACTTTATTCTGATCAATTAACTAATCAATAATCTGACCTCAGATCAGATTTAAACAAAGTAAATCTGAGGATCAGGCAGCTGTTTTAATACAAACTCAGAGAACAAACAGAGACGAACATGTTTGATTTCACAGGTCAGAGCAGATTTATTCTTTTATCGTCTGTGAAGATGCTTCACTTCTGATTTTCATCTTAAAACTAACAAACATGTTGCAGCACTTTGTGATTATCAGTCTGTTATTGATCTTCTGTTTCTATCAGGACGTCCTCTCTGTGTTTCTCTGCACTAAACGTACATTTAACTTTAATGTTGGAGCAACGAGCAGGATGGCTGTATGGAGTTATTAAAAATGGTGGATCACAGGAGGCAGGTACTCAGAGAGCAGAAACATCCAGGACAGAAGCAGGTGAGGACGCTCAGGTGAGGACGCTCAGGTGAGGCGAGGACCTGAAGAGTCTGAGGTCACCTGGTGGATGAAGATGACTGGAGAGGAGACACAGGGAGACCAACAGAGACATTATTTTAATATTCATATTCAGAAAATTACAAAAATATCTGTAACAATCTGAGTTCAATCAGATTTCAAAAGTTTAAAATGTTTTCAAATGAAGTCTGAGGAACTTTTAAATCAAATAATTGAAAAAACAGTCAAACTTAAAATGACCTATGTGGTTTTAAGGCTCCAAAATAAAAAGAAAGTTTTAGAGGGTTTAAAGACGTTTTAAGGTTTTAAGTGAAACAATAAACATATTAAAATTGTTATTAAGAATACATATACCAGAATAAACTAAAGCCTTCAATAAATGGTAAAAAAATTAATTTGTATTATTTTATTAATTTTGTAAAAAGGTCTCTGAGGATTATTATGAATGATGCTGTTTTATAATTATTTATTCATACTGAGATGATGAAGTTTCTAACAGATGATCAGATTTACTCTTTTTACACGTTTTTGTTTTTCACGTCACAAACACAGAAAACACTACAAAATAAAAGCATGGTCTTCAGAAAGACAGAAAGATTTTATTTTGATATTTGGTCAACCTGAGCCCAGGTGTTTTCGCGGCAAAATCCTCACCTGAGAGATGACCTCAGATAACTGATGACATCATGACTGGCCTCACAGGAAGCGCTGAGCTCCACCTGCAGCAGGTAAGTTAAATTAACTTAATTCATTCATTTAATTAAAACTTACATGTGGAGCTGATGTCAAACATAAATGAGTTCAGGTAACCTGGGAGGCTAGTTAGCCTTTAGTTAGCTCACAGGTTAGCTGCTAGCTTTGTTTTAATTAGCCATCTGCTTAGTCGTTAGTTAGCTGCTAGTTATCTGTGAATTAGCCGCCTGGTTACCTAGTTAGCGGTTTGGTAGCTGTTAGCTGCTAGTTAGCCATCTGCTTAGCTATTAAATAGCTGCTAGTTAGCTATCAGTTGTTAGTTAATTGCTAGTTAGCTGCAATTTAGTATTTAGCTCTCAATTAGCTGAATGGTTAGATGCTAGTTAGTGGTCAGTTAGCCGAGTAGTTAGCTGGTAGTTGGTTGATTGGTTAGCAGTTGGTTAATTTACATTAGCTGTTAGTTAGCCAGCTGGTTAGCTGTCAGTTAGCTGACTGTTTAGCTTCTAGTTAGCTCCTTAGTTGTCAGGTAGCTGTTTGTTAGCTCTTAGGTAGCCGACTGATTAGTTATCATTAGCTATGATTAGCTGTCGGTTAGCAGTGGTTGCTGATGTGTAGCAGCTACCGATGTTGTGTCTGTCGACAGGAGGAGCGTCTCTCTGCGGTTAAAGATGAAACTTCTCTCAGTGAAGCTTTTGGAAACAGTTTGGAAATCTCTAAGGTTCGTTTAAGAGTTTAGGTTTCATCATTTTGCTGTAAATAAAACAAACAGTTTGTTTTTTGTAATTTTACAGAGCTGTTGGCAGACAACAGGAGCGGGTCAACCAAACTCCATTCAAAATTCGCATCGTTTTAATAATTGTTATAAATCCTGTTAATTGACCACAGATCAGTTTAAGTTATAATGAAATAAACGTGACTCTTCACTCTGACTTCTCTCCAGATGTTTGAGTTGTTTTACAGGTCAAACGGTGAACCAAACTCCTTCCAAAGGTTTGGCAGTTTAAAATCTCCATACTTATTTATACTTATATACTTATACTTATTTATAGTAAACCATACTTGAGTTTCTCGAATGGAGTCTGGTTGGTATTGTTCTCCTTTAAAGTAGATGCAGAATAAAGTTTGATGTGTGTGATTGTGGATTGTTGTTTTTGTTTGCAGGATGTTGAATCATTGGCAGTGTCAGAGGAGACAGACAGCAGAGAGAGGCCTGAGCTGGAAGACAGACAGAGAGACAGACAGCAGGTTGGACAGACAGTCTTAAATATGAAAACAATCTTTTATTTAACAGTGACAGGTTTTAATCATCAACTGTTTATAAAGATGGATGACGTGTCTCTTCTTCCTCCCACTGTAATGAAACTAAAACGTCTTGAGCCGCCATCTTTAGCCTGTGACATCAGTCTGTGCTGTAGTGATCAGGGGGACGAGCCTCTGTATTGGGGTCCTGCCCCCTGCCTTATCAGTAATCAATAATTAATAACTGTTAGCTAATGATCACCTGCTAAAGTTAAAATTTTCTCTCTTCTCAATGTTTCTACTCTATGTAAATTCCTGAAGAGACGTCTGTAGATGCCTCCATGCCTTCTTCACTGTGACTGACAGCTGTCAATCATGAGGTCACGCCCCCTTTTATATAATCAAATAATTAATTAAAATCAAATTGATCAGAAAAACAAACAATAGTTTGTGGTTTTAGTAATACATTTTAAAAAGAGTCAGTATCAGAAGCATCAAAAAAGTTTTTATTTTGATAGTTTGACTCAAATTTTTAAAAGGCAGCCAGACTGATTAATGATGTCAGCAGTACAGACCACGTCCTGCAGCTGTCTGTCTGTCTGTCTGTCTGTCAGTGGGCGGTGGGTGCTCGGTGTCTGTCGGTGTGGTCGGAGGACGGGCAGGTGTATCCGGCCACGGTCGTGTCTGTGGACGGAAAATGCTGCAGAGTCCGGTTCAGCGGCTACAACAACGAGGAGGACGTGGAATTGAGCGCGCTCAGAAAGCCAAATGCTGCTCTGCAAACACAGAGACAAACCTCTCAGGTAACTCCACCTTCACACACACCATATACTGTTAACATACACCAACACACTGCTGAATGTTTATTTTATTCATTTTTTTAATAAATGACAGATGTTCTTTTCTCTACGTTTTGTGTCCTTGTTGTGACTGTTCTGTTCCGTCGACCCCTTCATGTGTTCAAATGTAAACTGAGTAAACTGGATTCACTGTCGGGCTGCTGTTTGTGTGTCAGGACTGGAAACCCGGCTCTCGGTGTCGGGCCGTGTACTCAGAGGATGGTCTGGTTTATCCGGCTGTCGTTCTGTGGGTCAAAGGTCAGCGCTGTCGCGTTAGCTTTGACAACTACAACAACGAGGAAGAACAGGACATCAGTGCCCTGCTGGACCCCAACGAGCTCCACGGACCCTGCAGAGCCGCTGCAACCAAGGTAAGACCTGGACCTGGATCAGGACTTGGACTGGGCATCAAACCTTTGTAGTTTTAGAGGACTGACTAAAACGTGTCTGAAGCACAAATATCTAAAACTGTCAGGTCAGATATAATCTTTGATCTGACTGAAATGATCATTTTGTGTTTTCTAACATGACCAACAGTCTTTTGTTCCCCTTAAATATTTTACTAACGTAAAAGCAGTAAAACCACACAGTGCCTGTTGCCTTCAATTCATTTTTCATGTTTTTGAGATCAGAATACAACAAGAGAACAACATCTTGTTTCATAAACAAATATGTTTTATTGCATTTTAATCATATTATCAGCATGTATTTTTTTCCAATATAAAAACTTAATTTCAGAATATATGATGTAAGAAGTGATTTGTCTGTGTCTGTCTCTTCTGTTGTCAGAGATTCATGTCTCTCGCTCATGTTCTCATTTTCTCATGTGTATGAATCATCTTCACACTCTCTATATGTTCACTCCCCATCAGACTCTGAATCTGTTTTATACTTAACTATTAGTGTAAGAGACACGTTGAGTTTAAACTCTCCTGCAGGGCAGCAGCTGCTCCGGCAGTGACTGTGAGTGGAGGAGGAGGAGCAGAGAGGAGAGCCAGGAGGAGAGAGGAGGAGAGAGGAGGTCAGTGTGGAGGGATGAGCAGCCCAGCTCCTCCTGGGTGAGTCTCCTTCAGTCCTGATCAGTTTACTCTCCACTGTGCCACCTGCTGGACAGCTGCTGGTTCTGCATCCATGTGAAACGATTAAATCCAATCAGAGCTGCTGCACCTCTGATCATGTGGCCTGATCCGACCATGTCATTAGCTGAAGGAGACAGACTGAGTTTATGTCCTGTAACCTGGAGCTCAGGATCATCCTGGAAAACCAACCTGGAATTCTTCAACGTAGCTTGAATCTCCTCAACGTCCTGGAAATCAGCAGCCGGTCCCACAAAGATTTTAAATGTTATCATGTTAGAGCATTATTCTCACATGTTTAATCATCTGTTTGTGTTGTGGTTGTTTGTTTCCTGCAGAGCCTCACATGTTGATACTGATGTTAGAAAAGCTGCACATCCTTCGTTTTATAAAGCAAATCCTTTTCTCTCTTTTCCTCCTGTGAAGCAGACGCAGTACAGATAAAGAATAAAAGCGCTCTTATAGACCTGCTGCAGGATGTTTGGTGATTTGTGATATTTTGTGTGTGCAGGTGAAAGAGAAGCCAGGTAATCAAAGTAAAATGGAGACAGAAGAGAAGAAGAGAGGCGCAGAGAAACCGACTAATGATAGCTCTCCTCTCTTCCCTCCGTTTCCTCCTCCTCCTCAGTTTGGCTCAGGAGTAAAACAGATTCACAGTCATTTATTTATCTGATTATTTCTGATATTATTTCCTCTGTTGGTCGCTCTAACACAGCGTCTCCCTCTCCAGGATCCTGTGCTCTTCATCCCTCCTCCTCCTCCTCCTCTCTGGATGTTTGGGAAAGAGTCGGGCAGCATCAACGCCACCTCCAGCATGTTGATGCTGTGGTACATGTGTGGCTTCCACACCGGCAGCTACATGGTCAGTAACCTGCTCTCACCTGAAGTCCACCTTCAGCCTTTGTCCTTAAACATGACTGAAGCTCCGTGGAGGCTCTGAGGTCTCCGTGGAGGCTCTGAGGTCTCCGTGGAGTTTGTCAGGAGATGAAGCTTTGTGTTTTTAAACAGTTAAAACAACAAAAATATGAAACGCCTTCGTTTTCACTGAACTACAAACTGACAGATGGAAACACAGCAGAGTGTGTGTGTGTGTGTGTGAGATGATGATGATGATCTGTGGTCATGTGTGTTGATGTGTTTCAGGCTCAGCAGGAGTTCAGGGCGAGCTCCAAACAGTGAGGTAACCCCGCCCACACTGAACTCACCTGAACAGACTCACAGGTACAAACTTTAGAGATTCCTCAGAGACAAACAACATAATCAAAGTGAACATCAGTTTCCTGGATAGTCCTCCTAAGCCAATGAAAACAGCTTCATGATAAACAGTAAACAGGAGGCTCCCAGACAGCACACAGGTGCATCATGGGAAACGTAGGATCAGTGTTTCTGTCTTCACCTCTGCTGATCAGATCTGAATTTACTGTCATCAGAAAGATGAGCAGCTACAAACCATCTGAGCTTTCTCATCACAAGAAAAATTCTTTGAATTGATTAAAGTATGGGTGTTTTTTTTTTTTTTTTCATGTTTGTTTTTTTTATTTTTTTTTTTTGCTTTCTGCTTCAGGGCCAGAGAGGATTATGGGAGGAGACGCTGCTGGAGCATCTTTGACGAGCATGTTTTATTTTGTCATTGTTTGTTCTCACATGGATGTTTTCTGAATGGTCGAGGGTTCAGTTTGTGTTCAGAAAGTGTTGAAGACGTTCACATGTTTTTCAGAGTATTTTCTCATTAAAAAGTAGAACTTTTATTTGAGCTTTGTCTTTATGTCGTCAATATTTAAAGCTTCAGTGTTTCCTCCAGCAGGTGCTTCTGCTTTTTCTCTTTACTCAGACCTGAACATGAACGTTGGTCAGGTCAGACTGAGGAGGATATTAGAGCTTCTTATGTGCTTTGACGTAAACGGTGACACTCAGAGACCCTGAAGAGTCGCCCCACTTCCTGTGTGAGGCTGCGGCTTTAAAGGAACATTCACAACATCTGGATCTGAAAGATCGCAGGTCGACATCTGAGCGTGAAGCAACGGCTCTTTGAGCTCCGATCAGTCAGCTGGATCCAGCCTGCACACCGACACTGGTAAAGTACGTCAGCGGTCTCAGCTGGTCTCTGGACTCTTTCAACGATCCTGTTTTTTAGATTAACATGAATTAATGTTGTCACATGAAGCCATAGTAACGTCGACGTCACTGCAGAAATGAAGGCTTTTTAAAATGCTGCTGAGAATCAGTAGAAACCAAACACACATCCTGTGATCCCGCTGACCCCCCGCTGACCCCGGAGGTGAGGCTGCTGCTCGTCTCATTATCAGCAGGTAAATATTTTCTCTCAGACGTCAGAGCTGCTCACATATAAGACTTCATGTCTGAGCCGCAGGCCTCAGTATCCAGAGGACAGTCTGCTGGTCCAGAGTCCATCAGAGTCCACCAGTCCCTCAGAGTCCACATCCATCAGCACCATGGTTGGTGGCAGGATGCTGCTCATCAGCGCCTCCTGCTGGCTGCTGGTTGTTTTGGGGAGCAGTGAGGAGCTGATAGAGGAGCGATCAACTGACGACGTCAAGACACGAGAGGAGAAAGAGCTGGTGAGTGAGACCTGGAGAGACCTGCAGGATTTATGTTCATGTATTTATGTTCAGTGTCAGATATAAGAAGCACACTGTGAAAAATAATACTCCACTACAGGTAAAAGTCCTGCATCCAAAACCTGACTGTACACAGAGTATGAAAAGTAAAAGTGATGCTGATGTCTGAGTGAGGATGAAACGGTGTGATGAAGCTTTTACTGTAGCTAACAGTTTTATATCTGCTCAGTTCTGTAAAGAAGAAATGATGTCAGGTGTGAATAGAGAGAACCTTTAAAACAGATCTGAGAGCAGCTGGAGGTCTGCTGACCTACATTGACAGCTGATGGAAACACTTCCTGTGCTCCAGTTTTAAATGTTGGCTCATCTCTTAGTGAAACAGGCGATGCTGATGAACGTTCAGCACGTTGAGCTTCCTGTT
Organism: Scortum barcoo; assembly: GCA_023238725.1. Classification (NCBI taxonomy): domain Eukaryota; kingdom Metazoa; phylum Chordata; class Actinopteri; order Centrarchiformes; family Terapontidae; genus Scortum; species Scortum barcoo. The sequence goes on from CM041538.1 coordinate 28,489,966, forward strand.
GTTGAAGCAGGTGGAGGTTTGATGAAACGATGTAAAAACTCAGAGTTGTTCTTCCCTCCTCAGATTGAAGCTCTGCAGGAAGTCCTGGAGAAGCTGAGGAACAAACAGCTGCCGTCGTCAGAGAAGAAGCTGGGCTGGCTTCCTGCAGTAAGAACACATTTACAAAGAGTCTGTGTGCTGTTTCACAGTTTATTAACCTGCTTTGATTCTCTGAGGGGACGAAGGAAGTGATGAGAGAAGGTGGAACACGTTGAACCTGTCTCAGTTTTAGTTTTAGTTTTAGGTTTTTATTAAAAGAAGTAAAGAGGTTCACATCTCTGAGTGAACCAGGAGGAAGTTTGACACACACTGAGCTCAGACAGCGCTGTTGGACTGGAGTGAATTATACTGAAGGTTTTTTTTTTTTTTTTTTTTAAGATTTGCCCCTCTCAGTTTAAAAAACACCTTCCAAATAAAACCACAACAACAGCACACTACAGATCTAATTGGAGTGTTTCCTGTGTTCAGTGTGATGCCGGGGAGCAGTGTGCGGTGCGGAAAGGCTCAAGGATCGGGAAACTCTGTGGATGTCCTGCAGGAAGTGTCTGTAACTTTAACGTCCTCGAGTGTTTGTAGCTCCAAATAACTATCTCTTCTGAACTACAAAATAAAAGCACGTTTTTCAAAACCCCTCTGGTCTTGTCTGTGTTTTTACCCTGTACAGTTCAAATATCCTATATATATCATCATTTTTACTTTTTACTTCACTTCATCTATCTGTCAGTTGTTTTCAGATTTTACAGGTAAAATATCTGATGTTTTGTTAAACGCTGACAGTTTGTGTCTGAAGCAGATTTTCAGTCATCCAGGTCATTTGTGACAGAGTTGTTTCACCCTTAATTTGAGAGGCTTCTTCACTTCTGACATGTAATGTTAAAACATGTTTCTCTTCAACAGTGATCACAGTTAAAGTGCTGCATCAATATTAATACATCAATAATATAAAAGGCCATGATTTAGAATCAGTACTTTTACTTTGATACTTAAAGTACCTGTTTTATAATACTTCTGCAAAGTTTTGAATGCAGGACTCTTATTTTCATGTGCATTTTTACACTATAAGTGCCCACAGAAATATTTAAATGTTTAATGACGATGTTTGATAGAAACTACAGAGAGCAGCTGTTTTAAAAGACTGAAACCTTCTCTGGGTACTCCAGCTTCCTCCTGCAAAATCCAAAGACATGCAGGTTAGGTTAATTGACAACTCTAAATTTCCCCTAGGTTTGAATGTGAGTGGTTTGTCTGTCTTTCTATGTCAGCCCTCCTGCGACAGACTGGCGTCCAGTCCAGTCCAGGGTGTACCCTGCCTCTCGCCCAATGACAGCTGAGAGGCTCCAGCACCCTGCATGACCCCGTGTTTTTTTAGGATAAGCAGGTTTAGAAAATGGATGGATGGAGTCCAGTGGTTTCCAATCTCTGGGTCGGGGCCCCTTAAATAAAGTCACCGTCAGGTGACTGATGAGAGAAAGAAGAAAGTTGTGATACATATTTATTATTAGTTTTAGATTTAATCTTTGTTAAACTTTCCTAAATCTAATAGTAAGTAAAAATCTAAAGTAGCTCCTCCAGCTGTCAGATAAATGTTTATTTTCTCTCTGTATGTTGTGTTGAAGTTCACAGTAGAATAAAATACTACAGCCACATCAACATTTTATTTATATATATATATATATATATATATATATATATATATATATATATATATTATATTTGGACTCTTTCCTACTTTAAACTATGTTTTGTCTCCTTAGTTACTTTACAGAAGTGCAGCAGAGTAAATGTACTTAGTTACTTCCCACCAGTGGTAATATGAGTGTGAACTCTTCAGGTAAATAAGGAAAAGTAAACGTGGTGGTTTAGAAACACTTCAGGTTTATTCCCCCCCACAAACCCCCCCACCTACAAGTCGAGTCATTCTTCAGCGACGGAGCTTCAAGCTGTCAGTCAATCAAACACACACAGTTTCCTTCACACACACTTTGAGCCCGTTTACACCTGAGCAGCTGACACCGATCGGAGTTCTGATCGAGCTGATTGATCAGTATCTGCTGACATCAGACCGTTAACCGTCAGGTGTAAATGGACCTTTAAATTTTAACAAGTCGCGTCGAGTTTCACTTTTTATCCCTGCTGATCGTTTTCAAATCATCCATCAGCTCTGAGATCGATTTCACTGGTCTGACTGACAGCAGCTGCAGAGAACCACCTCTGAGACCTGGTAGACCTGTGTCCTCTCAAGACCCGCAGACCCGCAGACTCACAGACCCTCAGGCCTGCAGACCCGCAGACCCTCAGGCCTGCAGGCCTGCAGACCCGCAGACCCTCAGGCCTGCAGACCCTCAGACCTGCAGACCCGCAGACCCTCAGGCTTGCAGACCCGCAGACCTGCAGACCCTCAGGCAGACCTGCAGACCCTCAGGCCTGCAGACCCTCAGACCTGCAGACCCTCAGGCTTGCAGACCCGCAGACCTGCAGACCCAGACCCTCAGGCCTGCAGACCCTCAGACCTGCAGACCCTCAGGCCTGCAGACCCTCAGACCTGCAGACCTCACGTTCTTCTCCAGCAGCTCAGTGTTTGAACAGTTTGTTGTTGACAGTGAAGTTCAGATCACAGTGAGGTTTAATCAGGTGTTCGGCTCTACAAGTGACGTGGTGGCTGTTTCCAGGTTAGCCGGTGAACTGATGCTCTGATTGGTCAGAAACACTGATTCTAATGGGATCAATTCATTTTCATCATTTAGCCGTATGAAAGTCTCCATGACGACCTGCAGTCATCACAAACTGTTTGGACTGATTCGTCTGATTACCAGAAGACGTCACAGTGAACGAGCCAGTGAACGCAACATTCAGGGTCTCTTGTTTGTTAATAAAAACCAGAACATCAAATGAAGTCAAGCTGCACAATGAGAAGAATGAACTATTTATAATAATATCTGTCATTTATCTCATTAAACCAAAAACCTTTGGGTTTTCACTGATGGACAAAAAAGACATTTGAAGTTTTCTAACATTTTATGGACAAAAACTATGAATTGAGAATATAAGCGGAAGATGTGTCGATAATAAAAAGAACAGTTATCTAATCTAATCTAATCTAACCCAGACTGTGATGAGTTATTTCTCTGCAGCCACCTTGAGTCTCTGAGTTGATTTTCATGAGACAAACGCTCTGAAATCAGCGTGGAGCCTGACGGAGGATTTGAGAAGTGAAATGAGACAAAGCAGCAGTTTAAAGAAAAATCAGTCAGTAAACGTTAAAGCAAAGTTTGTGTCCAATCATTTGTCCTACGACAGCGTGACGCGCCAGCGTCTCCATGGCGATCTGTTGCGTAGACAGGAAGTTTGTACAGCAGTCGTTCAGTCCATCCAGGCTCCGCCCCCGTCCTGGACCACAGTCTTCACCGTCGGATCGACAGGTCGATGCCCCACCAACCTCCTGAAACACAACACACACTTTAATACCTGAGGACTGTCAGTCAGCGAGGAAGGTCAGGTCTTCAAATGATGTCATCAACAG
>CM041538.1:28496024-28566024 GCA_023238725.1 Scortum barcoo
GATTCAGATTAGGACTTCAAGCTTGAATCCATCAATAAATCATATTAATAGAAATTAAACTAAACCTTTATTGATCCTCAGGGGGGAATTAATGATCAATAATTATAATCCAATAGATGATATTCTCAAACAGGACGAATACTTGAAGTTTCTTCTGATGGTCAAACTTTTGTATTTTTCTCACTATAAAATAGTCCTTGTATTAAACTAAATGAGATTTTTTCTGAGTATTTTCATTGTCTTGTGTTTTGTTCTCATTTGTTCCACGCGGACGTGCTCACATCGAACACTGACCGATGTTTATCGGCGGCTCCACGTTCACACAATGCTTGGCTCATATCTGCCTCATACAGGAATTCATGGCTTCCTCCACCGTTCACAGCAGGAAGTCTCCTTCATTAAAGTGTTTCTCCTCTTCCCATCAGCCTGCTGCTACTGCAGAGTTTTATTCAAGGAAAAGACCTTTTTTAGTTAAACAAAGCCAACAGTTCGTTTTAAGTCATGAAAAATCCTCTTAATGTGTCCTGAAACAAAAACAGACTGAAATTCCTGTTAAAAACTGCTCAAATAATCTCACCTCAGTCACTCACTTTATAAAACTAAATTAGATTTAAGGGCTCAATTAGAGACGATGTAACTTTATGAATCTGAGTTTGTCAAGAGTCAAACTTCATCTCAGTCCACCACTGACACTCAGATTTAACAAGTTTTACATCGTTTTTTCTTTGATTCCCTCCATCTGTCCTTCATCAGAAAATCAAATTGTAAAAAGAGTGAGTATTTCTTCATATGTTTCCTTTATTCCTTCCTTGCTCTCTTCCCTCCTCATTGCTCCTGAAGTTGATTTCTGTCACAAGTTTCTCATTAAACTGCAGGATCATCTTTGCATTTGTGTTGTGATCTTTAACATAATTAAAGGAGACTCTCTTTCTCTCAGAGCAGAAAACATTCCTGTTTTTTTTAACCGACCAATCGCGCATTTGTTTACTCCGACTCACAGGTCGTCATGGTAACAGGGGGGAAAATGCAGCTAAGAATACCGGCGGTGGCTCGCTGAGAAAGTCTCCTTTCATGGCAGTGATGGAGTTTTTCCTACAGAGCGAGCGAGCGTTACCTTCCTTCAGGCCGAGCTGAGCCGTGAGGTTGGCCTCCGTCTGATGCAGCTGCTCGATGTTCTCCTGCAGGACGCTGATGTTCACGTTCAGGACAGCCTGGAGGACGAAACAAACGCCCCCAAAGAAACAGACGTTAACCACAGACTGAGCGGCATCAGACTTCTTCACTTCACACACTGCAAACTTTTATAAGTCCTGAAGCTCAGAGATAGAAATGAAGTGTTTCTACAGTACTTTGTCCTCTCTGGAGTAATTCAGCCTTTCATCACAGCCATGACGAACACACGAGCGTCTGTCAAACCTCAAACATCTACAACCAAAATACTCCAACAAGGACAAGTACTGCATTCAAAACATTAACATCATCATCAGGGAACATGTCAAAGGTAAAAGTACTCACTCTGCATTAAAAGTACTTTATATTCTGTTAGATAGTTTAGTCCGCTGGTGTCCAACCTGGGGGTCGAGCCCCTCCAGAGGGTCAGCAGATAAATCTGATGGATCGTGAGATGATTAAACGGAGAAACTAAGTTCTGATCCATAAATCTGTTTTCAGACTTTTAATACTGATCATTTGATTTGATGAAACCATGATAGAAGAAAAGCTGTCAGATAAATGTAGATAAGTTAAAGTTCAGTGTTTCCCTCCGAGATGTGCAGTCGAAGTAACCCTCAGAGTACTACATACGTTCATGTTGGTGGTAAAGAACATGTATGATGCACTCTGTTTCCTCTGAATCACTACAGCTGTTCATCATGTCAGCCCAGCCATCAGGAACATGTGGAGGAACATGTGGAGGAATATGTGGGTCCTGAAGCTGCCCTGAAGGCCCCTGAGTGGGGCCGAGCGGGGCCGAGCGGGGCCCGTCTGGACTGTGCCAGCCTGTCTGAGCTGCTGACTGAAAGCAGGACGGCCCCGTCTGTCGACGGCTTTTAGAAACATTCCTTTGACCGAACGCAGCGTTTAAAGTTAGAGCACTTTAAACAGTCTGCACTTAAAGGAGACGCCACGCTGTGATGCTGCATCTGTGGACACAGAGTACTCAGAGTACACACTCAGAGTACTCAGAGTACTCAGTTTACACACTCTGACTACACACTCAGAGTACTCACTAATAATACTGATGCAGCTTCATGCTGAAGGTCGAGCTCCTCGTGTTTGTAATGTTCATAATCAATAATCAATACTGTGGTGGTAAATGTCATCTTCATCAGGAGTGTGTCACTTCTTCAGCTCATATCATCGTCTGTCAGGAAAAGATCAGAAGGTTCGAATGTTTTTGGAGTTTTTCCTCAGCGAACATTAAGAACATGTGACCACAGGTGGCGCTGCAACTCCTCAACTCCTCTCAAGGACTCATGATGCATCCTGAACAACCTCCAGAACCTCTTCAAGGAAACCTGGAATATCCGGAATGACTTCCAGGACTTCTCCAGGAGTCACAAGAACCTCTTCAAGGACCTCTAAAACCTCTTCAAGGACCTCTAAAACCTCTTCAAGGACCTCTAAAACCACCTCAGTTTGTTTCAGGACTTTAAAGCGTTGACTGACACGTTCTGATAAAAATCATCCTGAAACCACACACGGTGATTTTAATAAACTCAGACATCTCTGAAGTCTGAAAACTGAGTTTTGTTTTACTCTGAAGTTGCTCAGGAAGTCCCAACACCTGGAGCTGCTCAACAGGAAGTCACGTACAGGAAGCAGCGGTGAAGTTTGTTTTCTTAAAGCTCATCGCTGAGTGTGTCTGAACATCAACAGTTTCAGGTCGCAGTCTCAAAGTTTAGCTGAGGTTAGGGTGGAGGAGGTGGACTCTGCAGTGTGTGTTGCATTGTGGGACAAAGAAATACTGCAGTCTCCTGGAAAACATTGGAAACTACTCAAGGACCCTTAAACATCTTCAGAAATGTATTCAAGGCAGCCTGGAAGTTTTTTAAGGACCCCTCTAACAAAGACCAACAGAGCTTTACGAGCAGATCTTGAACCTCCTCAGGGACCTCTGGAAACCCTTCAAGGACTCTCAGAAGGACTCCTGGAACATGTTCAAGGACCATTGCAACCCCATTAAGGCCTGCTGAAACCTTGTCAAGGACTCCTGGAACAAACTCCAGGTCCAATTTAACCCCATAAACAGCCTTTAATCTTATCAAAAACCTCCAAAGCCTCTTCAAGGACTCAGAGAGAAAAACACCGAACTCGTGAAACACAGTTAAACTTTATTTAAGGAATTTAACAGGAGAGCAGCTCTGATCTGCAGAAACACGTCGAGTCACAGAGAGAAGAGAAAGGAGGGAAGGAAGGAAAGAAGGAAGGAAGGAAGGGAGGAGGTGAAAAACAGAAGTACGGATATTCAAGTGTTGATCGATGATAAAAAACTTTATTAGTGTCCTGAGATGAAACACAGTAGAGCTGAAACAGCGACACGCCTTTGATGGAGAGTTAAAGGACAAAGCGATCGGTGAAAACGATGAAGCAGGAAGAGAAGCTGAAGGTGGATCCACTCCTTAAAATACCACATGACTCCTCCACATATCACACGAGACTCAGAGTTTCACAGCCGGCAGCGACCTGTTATTAGCTTAAACAGCTCAAATATCTACCCAGCACGCAACGGGTTAATGTGTGAGGTCAGCTGACCGACCGCTTCAGGTGGACTCAACCTGTCGGAGCAACAGGAAGCAGGCACACGGCTTTTATTTTGTAGGATTGCAGCATGAAGATAAAAACGTGAAGACGTGAAGCATCATGTTTCTGCTGGATGTGAAATAAAGAGAGTGAAAGATGAAGAAATGTTGATGATGTTTGTTTCTGATGAAAAATGTGCAGCTTTAATTTTAGTTTCTCCTCCAACAGAGACTTTATCTTCAGTTTTAAACAGGAAGCTGAGATCAAACTGACTCACATGACTTACGATAGAAAATTAACATCCTAAAAATATTCTGATGTAAACTGGATTATGAAGGATTTCGGAGGATGAGAGTTTTCTGGACAAACTCCCATGATGCATTGCAGCTCTTCAGATACTCGTGGCTGGTTAACAGGTCACATACATCACGTCACATGTTGGAAATATGTAATAACATTAGTTTGTCTTTAAATGATACTGTAATAACGTTGATTTTAATTAGTGACAAACAGGAGACTGAGTTTCCTTCCTTCCGTTTTGGGTTAGGGTTAATCCTTCTTTTAGCACTCTGAGTTTGTAGTTCTCAGTATTTCACTTCCTCTGAACACAGTTTGAGATGAAGTCATTTAAAGTGTGTTTGTCTAAATGTGGACTTTAACCCTCTGGAGTCCAGGGTATAATTGGCCGTTTTTGACTACTTTTTATTTTGCTTTTATATTTCACCTTAAGAACTGTTTACCATGCCTTGTTTGGTATCATTTTTTTCAGCACAACCTCTCATGTGTGATTTTACAGTTATTTTTTCATTTTGACATACTGTATTAACACACTGGACCTAAAACCACACAAAAAACATAAAATCTGAATATAAAAAAGTTAGATTTTGTAATGTGAAAACCACAAACATGTCTAACGAACCATTTTTATAACTTAGAATGCAAATATAAGTTGTAAAGTTTCAAAAAATTATGTACAAATGTAGCAAATAACAGTTATTTACAACTATTTACATTAAAATGCAGGCAATGCCTCAGGCGTTTTTTTTTGTTCAACTATTTACAAAACAATCAGGTGTCACAATAAGATGCCACAAATTATTTGTGCCACTGTAAAAAACAGTTCCTGTCCATTACAAGACAGAGGGGCACATCACAAGCCTTCTTCCTGCACCAAAAACGTGCCAAAAGTGACGACAATATTCAGAAAAAAATATATATTATACATTATTTATTACAAGTCTGTTTCTACTTGGCCTATCAACACGATTTAAAAACTGGTATGTAGTTTGAAGTCCGCACTTTCGACACAAGTTGAAACGGAGACTCTGTGACGCTGCTCACGTCTTTTTGCTGGACCTGTAATTTGGACGCGCCGGCGCGTCCGTCGACTCCAGAGGGTTAACTTCGTACTGTCGCAGATAACGGAGCTTATTTTGGCTCATGAGCAGCTTTCTGAGGAATCCTGTCAGAGCGCAGCGCTCTCAGGGAATTATGGGAACTGTAGTTCACCCACTGTTTGACTGATTACATCTGTTAACAGGTAAAAAAGATTTAAGATCGTCCAACCTGAAGCAGAGAGAAAGAGTCGGGAGGAGAGACATCACATGGAGGGACGAACCGAGCGGCAGAGAGGTGAAGGGAGAAGAGGAGGAATGAGTCAGGAACCACCAGAGGAGGAGGAGGAGGGAGAGCGAAGGCAAACACTCACTTTTTCCAACCAACAACTCTGAGAATACTGGGCTGGAAATGTTGGAGGCCACTAAACTCTTCCCAGATTAAACACTCGGCCTGCAGGGAGGAAAACTATGGAAGGCAAATAAAAGAGGGAGGAAGATTCTCCTCCTGTTCACACAGAAACTCATCAGATAAATGATCATTATTGATCAGAGAGCGGCGCCGGTTTGCACACAGATGGAAGCTGTTAGTGTCTCGGTGAGGCGGGTGGAGCTCTTTTTGGCAGCTGCACTGAACAGAAAGTTATTTTGAGGATCAGTTTGGTGCTGAGGAGGTGAAACAGCAGCAGGACACACGTGTGTCGACCATGGTCTGATATTTATGATTGATTCACATCCATTCAGACACTTTGATCACAGAAACAGTGTTTCAGCTTTGGACTGAACCAGGCTAACAGCTTAGTTTCCCCCCGCTTCCAGCTTCCAGTCTTTATGCTAAGCTAAGCTAAGCTCGTCCTGACTGCAGCTGAACTCAAAGGTGATTCTGATCAATAACAGATCAATAACTGTAAAAGAAGTCCATCAGTCTCATCCTGTGTTTCTTCTGCTGTCCTGATCTCCTTTTCTACTTAGACAAAAATGTTTTGAATATTTTCACTGTTTCATAAGTGAATTTGAACCTTTTCTGCAGAGAAACATGAATCTGTCACTTCCTCCTTTTTTATTTTCTGTCCCAGCATGCACTGCAGCAGGATGTCTTCAAACACCCGTCAGCATCATCTCTGCTGATATTTCATAAACACCGCTTCCTGCCCCCCCTCAAGATTTCAATCAAAGTTCAGGCTGAATTTTTCTCAGAAAAGAACGCAGGAAGTCAACGTGCTGTTTCTCATTGAAGTGAATGAGAAGCCACAGACAAACACAGTTCAAAACATTCATTGTTATATCATAATCATTAATCATTAATCATTATCAATAAATCAATATGACTGCAATCTGACTTTTACAGGAATCAAATAATGTTTACTGATTTATTCAACTTTGATTCTGAGTAAACTGTAATTAATGTGAATATTTCCTGTAAGTTTCATTTACCACAAAATGAAATCAGAGGAATGTTCTTACTAAAATCATTGATCTAAATCACATTTCCTGACCTCACACACACACACACACAACATGCAAAATCCAAACAGAAAGGAAACATTCAACCAGAACTTTTCATCTTAAAGTTGAAAACAAATTTCCTCTGAGACTTTTTAATCTTCAGTGAAGAAACCTTCAGATGAACTTTGTTGTTTTAATGAACTGTTCAGATGTGAATGAATGATGGTGTCTTATTATAAGATGCTGCCTTCGTTCTCCTTTAAAGAAAATCGAGTGTCAGAGTTCAGCAGTTCGATCGTCTGCAGTGAATAAACTCACGTTTTCCTGCCGGCACTCCTCCAGCGTGGCGTTGGTGGCGTTGAGGCGTCCCAGCAGCAGCAGGATCTCTGCCTGTTGGCGGGCCTGCTCCTCCCTGCCGGCCTCCACCATCTCCTCCAGAGCCGCCTTGTTCTTGTTCCACACCACGGCGGCCCCCTCCATCCTCACCATCACGTCCTCCAGCTCGGCGCGACACTGAGCCGAGCTCTTCAGGTCCGGAGACGTCGCCCACACCACGATGACGATGAGCGAGATGATGGACCAGAGCGCCAGCAGGGCGATCACCACGTTCTTCGCCGTCTGGGAGGACTTGGAGGCGGCAGCCATGAGAGAACGGCTGAGGAGGAGGATGGAGACAAAGCTGAAGATGAAGATGGAGGAGGTGAAGACGAGCTGCAGAGCGAACAGCTGCTCTCAGTGAGTCCGTCAGGTCGAAGTGAGCTGGACTTTCCTTTCAGGCAGGGCAGGAGCACAGGGAGGGGCTCCCGAGAGGGTGACAGGAGGACGGCAGGCCCGGGCCACACCCCCAGCCTCACCCCCCACAGACACACACACACACACGCACACACAAACACACACACCACCCCACCCAAACCTCACCCTCCTCCCCTGCATGTTGGTGATAACGCTCCCTGAGAGGACGCTATGATCAACAGGAAAGTCTCCACGTGAGAGTTTAACACACACACACACACTTTTAACACACTTTAACACACACACACAGTTTAACACACTTTAACACACACACACACACACATACAGTTTAACACACACACAGTTCACATGGAAAGTTTGGTTAATGTGTGAAGTGTGTGTGTGTGTGTGTGTGTGTGTGTGTGTGTGTGTGTGTGTGTGAACACTGAGGCTTTCTGTTTCTGCCTGGATGAACTCTGAATAGAAACTTTGGATGCTTGGCTGCAGAAACACGTTCAGACAAACTCAGAGAAACAGAAAGAGAAAAAAGAGACAAATAAGAGAAAAATAAAGAGAAATAAAAATAGAAACAAAGAGAAATGAAGAGAAATAAAAAGAGAGAAATAAAGTGGCAGAGTGAGTCTCACTCTTTCCTGACGTCCTGCCAGCTACTGGCACACAGCTGGCACAGGCCCCGCCCACATCAGTCTGTGAGAGCTCTGATTGGCTCCCAGCTTCAGTCTTTGGCTCCTGGAAACAGCCAAACAGCAGGTCTGTAAACATCTGTTCGCTGCCAGGAGCCGGCCCGGGCTCCTGCCTCAGGCCGACCCCCCCGCTCTGAGTCTGAAACACAGCAGGAAAAGTTTCATCACGATTTTTCTGACAGATATTTCAGCCGTCACGCTCGCTGTATTTCAACACACAGATCTCATTTCCCAACATCCACTGCTTCAGTAAACAAAACCAGCTGTTTATCATCTGCTGACATTTTCTGCTCACACACTGAATCTGAAATGTTTCAGTCAGAATCAACGATATCAGACAAACCTTGTTTCAACTTCAAGGTGACACAAAATCAGCATTTTCCACCAAAGTGAGAACTTTTCTCTCTCAGATCATCACACACAGATTTTCATCATCAGCAGGTTGTTAAAACGCTCTCATCTGAAGAAAACAAGGAACAAAAGTTATTGGTAACTTCAGCTCTGAAGGTCCAACAGCTGAAAGGAGAGACGACGCCCAGACGGGATGATCACAGTTTATAAAAATACAAAGTTTTAGATCGATTTGATGATCTGAAGCTTCTCAGGTTCAGTTTGGGTTCAGGGACAGACTGAGATAATAAACAGAAACAGCTGATCCTCTCTCGCAGCACAAACCGAATCCTCCAGACGTTTCACAGACGACTTTTCTGATGCTGCTTTTTACTTTCCTCCTGATGCAAATAAAAAAATACACTATAACATTAAGTTTTAACATTATTAGATATTATTTTTGCTTTTTTATTGTACGATTGACTGAACTCAGTTTAAATAATCAATAATTACAGTCTTATTAAATAAATTAAAACGGAAATAAAGATCTACTTTAGTTTTCAAATAAAGAAATTCTTCTTCTTGTAAATGTCTCCTTGTGTCCCTTTATTATTTAATCTGTTTTAATTAAGAACTTTTAAGTTCTTCATGTGTCAAACCTTTAATCACTGTTGACACACATTTAAACTGTTAAAATCTCTGAGCTTTTTCTCTGCGGACCTTTTTCTTCAGTCAGCAGGTTCTGAGGCTCCAAATGAAAACCAGCATTAACTGGTGAGTGGTAAGATGAGCCAACTCAGCCGAGAACAACAACAACGCTGCGACGCCTTCAAACCGTCAAACCTGCAGAAACCAGCAGGAATCACTTTTTGCTGACCTCTGACCTGCTTAATTTGTCAAACACATGAAGTGCAGAGCGTTCAGGTGAGGTCAGAGGTGAACTTTCACTGTGTGAGACGTCTTGCTCGGCCTGATCCACCTCAGATCAGCGTCTGAACACAGAGCGAGGTCTTTGTCCTCAAAAGATTCGCAGCTGATGGACCGATGGACAGCTGATGGAGGAGCGAGTCTTTGTAGACGTGTTGATTCTGAGGATCTGTTTCTGTTTTCAGAGGAATCCTGCTGAGCGTTACAGAGAAACTCTGCAGGGCGTGTCGGCTGATTTACAGTCCGCTCTCTGCAGAACTCCCTCCACAAATCCACCCAGTTTAACTCATCACTGAACCTGCATCACAGTGCCCCCTGCTGACATGACAGGCACCCTGCACATCTGCTCAGGACAAGACAGACAGACAGACAGACAGACAGAGAAACAGACAGGCAGACAGACAGAGAAACAGACAGACAGACAGACAGAAGCTTGTTAAACAGTGAATATCTGCAAAATTAGGTCATTAACCATTTTATTATCAAAGCTACAACAATTCATCAAGAACAATTGTCATAATCAATGAATTGATTCATCTGTTAGATGTCAAAAAGTTAACTGTAGAGCCACAAAATTTTATTGATTAATAGAAAATGAATTGCAAATATTTTGATAATCAACATTTTTTTAAACCAAAGTGCCAAATGTTTGCTGGTATTACTTCAAATGTGAAGATTTGAACTTTTAACTGAACAGATCTGCTGGTCAAAGAAAACAAAACAAAACAGAGACCATGATCAATCAATTTATCAATAAAATGATGGACAGATTAATCAGTGATACGTTGATTGGTTGTTTGTCAGTAAAAACTTTAAAGGTTCGTTTCATCCTTTAAAAGCTGAAATCAGTTTTTAGTTAATAAATGATTAATGATAAATGATTTGATCGATTGATTAATGGTTTAAAATATGAGTAGTTGCTCTGACCCCCCCACAGCGCCCCCACCTGATCATTTCACAAACGTTCTGTGTTGTCTGGATCGTTTCTTCATTCACGTCCGGCAGACATGAGTTTGACATCTCAGTTTCTGTGAAAGAATCAGGAACACAGGCCATCGTCAATAACAGGAAGTGACCAGCTCGGAGGAATCAATTCTGATTGATCGAACTTAATGTGATATTTTCATATAAAATATGTGGAACATCCACTGTGTGGCCAGAAGTTTGTGGACAGGCTAACATGATTAACAGATGAAGTTCCCTCCTCATGTGTGACGTTGTGATCACATGATGTGTGAACCCCCCCCCCCATGAGGTGACCCTGCTGATGTCATTGACGTGTCCGCATACATTTGTCGGCGCAGAGCGTCAGATCAGCAGCTTCCTCAGTCAGTCTACGATGGAGTGTGTGCTGGTGTGTGTGATGCTCGCCTGCCTCAGTGGTGAGTCCGAGTCTTTTATCAAACTTTAAACTCATCACACGTTAAAGAGCTGTTTGTCAGTTTAGACCACTTTCAGGAACTTTATGCTGAAAATCTTTCTGATTAAAGCTTCCTGTCTGAAAAAACATCTAGAAGACAGAAATGCTGAGGGACTGGTAGATTAATTATTTGATTAATTGATGAGTCGACCAACTGAAAATTAATCAGAAAATATTTTATGAATTGATTTAAGTTTCAGTCAAAACATTTCTGGTTTCAGCTTCTCGAAAGTGAATTTATTTTTTCTTGTCTTAATGGTGCAGTAAACTAAAGATCTTAATATCTATGAAATCTGATTTCTGAAGACCTTATTGATTAATCAAGATAATAATATAAATCTTCGTTATTTACATCCCCACACCCATTGATTCATCAATCAATAACTGTTTTCATTTTGATTTTTTCTCTCTTTTTTATTTAATGATATTTTGGGTTTATTCATCACTTCCTGTGTCTCATCATTATGATTTCACAAGTTTGGGGCTAAAATCTTTTCCTCTTCATGTTTTGAATGTAGATTTTTGTGTATCTCTGTGTATTTTATGTATATTAAAGGTGAAAACTTTTCAGCCAAAGCTCGTCGCCTCCTGAGATTTTTCCAGTTTTCTGTCCAACCTGCAGATCTGAAGGTGGACAGACAGTCAGACAGACTCAGACAGAGTAATGAATTCATTTTAAAGCAGCAGTGCTGATGTGCATTAATGATTTACACGTTGATATCTTACAAAGAGAGAAAACATTTAAAAATGATTCATTCACAGTCATGATATTTTGCTTTTATTCTGCACCTTTTCTCTGTGGATGTATTATTTTTTTAATTATTGGTCTTCATGTAAACGATCTCATTAACAGATTAAAGTGTTTCTGTGATGTTTTTTTATGAATAATCTGACTTTATTTTCACTGTATTCA
The DNA here is from genome assembly GCA_023238725.1 of Scortum barcoo. Lineage (NCBI taxonomy): Eukaryota > Metazoa > Chordata > Actinopteri > Centrarchiformes > Terapontidae > Scortum > Scortum barcoo. The sequence goes on from CM041538.1 coordinate 28,507,572, forward strand.
ATTACTTTTGTTTTGAAGGTTTCTGGGTGGAGCATCATGTCGCTGCCATGCCGGCCTTCACAGTGCAGGTGAGAGTCGGGGAGGACGCCACCCTGCAGTGCCCCCTGCTGGATGCCTCCAACGCCCCCACCACCCCCGCCGCCCCAGCCTCGCCCATGCTCAGCTGGTACAGGAAGTTTTCAGGACAGAGTCCTCAGCTGCTGCTGACCTTCAGGCCCACCAACACCTCCAACGTGACCTATGGCTCCGGCCTTGGCCCCGAGAAAGTCTCAGCGACCGCTGACGGCTCGCTGCTGCTGCTCAGCTCCGAGCCAAGCGACTCTGCGGTTTATTACTGCAGCATCTCACACGGAGAGGGGAGGAAGTATTAGAGGGAGGACTGATCCAGGTCAGTCTGATCCAGACTGATCCTGCTCAGTTTGATCCAGACTGATCTGGTTTCTGGTTTCAGACCCTGGATGACGTCCTGCAGCTTCACTTCAGTTATTAAATGATTTTAGTTCCCAAGCCAACGTTCAGAACATCATTTATTTTATTGTTCTTCTTGTTTGTATTAGTAGTCGTAGTATTTTTATAAACGTACTTTTACTGTTTGTCTGATTTAATCATCAGTGTGAATTCTTGTGTTTTGTGCTGACATTTAATAAATTTTGTATCTTCAGATCTTTATATCTCTTTATCTCTCTACATGACCAAACAGGTGGTTTATTTTCACTTTTAAAGTTACATTTCTGATTGAATATAAACCTGATTCATGTGAAAATATACAAGTTAATAACTGTATGTAACTGTATATAATTAACGTAGAAGATGTAAAACGTAAAGTTAAGTACAACTACCACAAGTTTGACTCATATAGTCAGTATTTAAATTAAAGTAAACACAATATTTATTCTGTAATATGCAGAAATATAGAAAGACTTTGAGGGGACATGAGGGATCAAATCCCAGGAGAGAAATAACACTCAGGCAGGTGTGATTAAAGTCAACAGCTAAAATAATGTCATGATGTTGTGAAGAAGCTAAAAGATGAAAGTGGGAACAAAAATAAAATGTTCTTTTCATTCTTATTTAGTTTGTCACAGTTTGCGTCAGTGATCAAATAAACAGTTATTCACAGTTACTGAACTTTTCCTGTTTCTCGTTGTTTCACAGTCGAGCTGCCACAGAAACGTTGTTCTGAATTTATTTGGTGATAAACGAGTTCATCATATTAAAAAAACAGCGTTTGTGTTTGTGAAGCGTTTTGACAGTTTGACATGTGGATCAAGCCGCCAACAGTCAAATCAACACAACAAAATTTCCTGTTTTTCTGTTTTTCCACCAACCGACTGAACTAACGGTCGCTCTGATCCCAGAGCAGTTTGTCTCCTCGGAGACCGTCGCTGTTCTGCTCCAACAGTTTCTCTCCTTTCTGTCTCCACAAAGTCTCCAGATTTCACTGACAGAAACATTCAGAGCGCTGCAGCCTCAACCACAGGGCCTTTAATTAAGGTAAATATCATCTATAAATATATATATATTATCTAATATCTATTATCTAATATTATTGGGGTATTCATTTAAAGAAAAACATCATTATAGGAACTTTAAATTAGGTTATATTTTGATTAAAGACACTTTCATTGGAATTTAAAAAAAAACATTACAAGGACTAATTTAAGATAAAAAGTTCATCTTGAGTAGTTTTTTTTTTATTAAGATAGAAAGCTCCATTATTTGGGCTTCATTTGTCATTTTCCACAAAATCATGTGGACGTTTGTTTAAGGCAGAGTCACTATTAATAGGACTTTATTAAAGGTTCATTAAAATGACTTTAAAATGAATTTAATCTAAGAATGATCATTATGAAAACTTTCAATAAAGATAAAAGCATCTCTTTGAGGGGTTTTATTATTAGAAGGACCTTAAATAAAACACAGAATTAAATTAACTTGAATGTATCAATAAAATAAATATAGACTTTCATTTAAGATAAATCACAGATTTTTGTTTTACACCATTGCGAAAACTTAAAGATAAAAATAAACTAATTTAACTTTAGACTTAAAGTGATCTCTTATTGTGACTTGATAACTTTTATTGAAGTTATGTAGATTTTCTTTCAGGTTGTCTTGTTGGAGACGTCGGGATGAATGCAGCACTGACCTTCATCGTCCTCCTGCGGTGAGACACCACAGAAACCGATGCTGCTCTTTAACATGCAGACTTGTTTTTATGTGTTAATATCGGATATATTGTTCTCTCTGTAGATGCTGTGTTTGGTCTCTCCCCAGAGGACAGGCCGTCTCTTTCTCCATGGTGTTCAGCAGAGGAACTCAGCTGCTGGTGGAAAAAGCGACCAAATGTGATGAAGACGATCTTCTTCACCCTAAAAACAAGACAACAGGCAGGTTCCAAAATAAAAAGTAAAAAGATTTCAAACAAATGTTCAGTCAGTTCCAGCAGAATTACAGATCTGATATTTACAAAACAACACAGAGAGAAACACCAAGCTTAATATCAGCAGGACCAGAGATAACGAAGGGCTTATCATCAATACCGGGATTTTTTTTTTTTTTTGGATAAACAGTTGAATATCATCTGCATATAAAGAAAAGATAATGTGGAGGAAGATTCTCCGACGGCAGCACGTAGACATTTTGCGTCAGAGCTGAGTTTATCTTAAACAGAGGTAACATCTGTACAGATGTTAGAGTCGACCTCCTTGACAGAAAATGACCCAAAAACATTTCCACATCCTGTTTTATTTTGAAAATCAATGGCCTGTTTGCAGTGATTTAAGTTTTAAGCAGAAATCCAAAAAACAGGCTCAGTTTTGTTTTTATCTTCTTTAATATTTACTGTGATGTGTTTTAACTCTTGAAGACACTCTGTCTGCAGGCTCTGCTCCGTCAGTTCAGATTTTATCGTTCGTCTCGCTCTCTTGGGATCACGGATCTCCTCACCTGCTGGTCTGCCTGCTCACCGGATTAAACTCACCTCTGCAGGACATCGTGTGGTGGGTCGATGACACGGAGGTGACATCATCACACATCAAGGTGTCGTCTACAGCGTCAGGAGGGGGTGAAGCCTACAGCGCCACCTCAGTGTGGGAGGTGTCAACAGCAGACTGGAGGTCTGGCTCTTCATACTGGTGTGGGACAACCCAGGAGGGACGAATGTACAAACAGAAACTCTGCTCGGGGTTCTGACCTGGACCCGGTCACAGGTTCAATTCCAGACTGGACACTGACGAGCTGTTTCAATCAGCTGTTGGACAGTTTTGTCTGTCACAATTTATGAGCTCAATGTGTGTTTTACATGTAAAGTTTAAGAGTTTTATATGTAAAGTTTGTGAGTTTTACATGTAAAGTTTGTGAGTTTTATATGTAAAGTTTGTGAGTTTTACATGTAAAGTTTGAGTTTTACATGTAAAGTTTGTGAGTTTTACATGCAGAGTTTGTAAGTTTTATATGCAGAGTTTGTAAGTTTTACATGTAAAGCTTGAGTTTTACGTGTAAAGTTTGTGTGTTTTACATGCAGAGTTTGTGAGTTTTACATGTAAAGCTTTTGAGTTTTTTATTTGTAAAGTTTTCAGCTTTAAATTCCTTTCTTCAGCTGAGGACACAGAGGTGATGACTGGTGGAGATATTTTATAATAACTGTGTGAGCTCACGATGTAAAAGGTGTCTCTGGTGAACTGTCCTTACCAAGTTTTATAGTTTCAGCTCATCGTTTATCTGCTCTGCATCACTCTCACACTGTTTCTTTCACAATAAAAGCTGTAAAAAGCCACAACACTGCTGAGCATCAAACAGACTCAGTCAGAGAACAGCTGGTGAACAAAGTGGAGCATTTTAGCAGCTAAAGAGACAGAGATTTCCCTCAGGAGGTGGAAGGAGACCAAACACAGAGCTGAAAGAGAGAGACTCATCCATCAGCTGACACAAACATGTGAAGGATCATGTTGGTAACACATCAGCCTAAAGATGAAGAAATGTTCATGTCGTGTTCACTTGTTCCTGATGAAAACAATAAAACATCTGTTAGTGCAGCTTTAAAGTTTTTCCAGACTTCTGTCTGATTCTTCTGTCTGTCTGGATAAAAAGCCTGTTATAATCAAATTAAAGTTTCAGCTGCATTTCCTCTATGAACAAACAACGTCCTGCATCCTGTTCTATTTTTTAAACCACAGAATAACTGGAACTATTCAGCTGTTTTAATGTCTTCATTTCAATTCACTGTTTCTGTCAACTTTCAAGCAAATGTTAAAATAAAACACACCATAATAATCTCATTCTCTGGTTCCATTATTTCAAATGAGTTAAGTTTTTTTCAGTAAATTAAATATTTTGGGGTTTTGGACTGTTGGTCAGACAAAGACAAGATGTGAAGCCGTCACTTTGGATAATTAATCATTATTCATGTTCAACTGATTAATCAATAATGAAAATAGTTTGAATATTTTCCAGGCTGAAGTCAGTTTATTTCTTTTCTCTATTATTCTATTAACTTGTGCATCTTAAAATAGTTAATTAGTAAGAATATCAGCAGTAATTTAGACTTTTTTTCGATTATTGCAGGTTTACAGTAAAATCAATGGATTCAGTATCTCTCCATAAGATTGTTGCTGATATATTTATAAAATCCTGGCAGAATATCAAACACAAAAACAGTTATATAAACTGTACTCTATGTATAGATAGTTTTGTATACATACATAACTGTTATATATATCAGAGGCTTATATTCCTCACCGTCACACTGTGCTCACTCAGACTGAACTCAGATCAGCTGCTGCCACAGAGTCCTGCAGGATTCAGTCTTTAATCTGATATGATCAACAGAAATTAAATAATACATGCAAAGATACAGGTGTAACAGCCGTTACACTGTCACTTTATATGCCATCCTTCAAAATAAAAAAGTACAAGTTCACTCAGAAAACACAAAACAAACGTTTACAGTTTAGCCCCGCCCACCTCGAAACCCCCCAAATGTCCCCCAGAAGCCGAGATAAATAGAAGCAAAATATTCATGTTTTTACACAAGAGTATAGATGTAAAAATATACAGAGTACATGCGTTTGACCATGACAGCTAGTTACCCCGCATTCCTTTTGGCAAGAAATTAAAACCACCTGTGGACAGGTGGATCAGATCACAAGTCGTCCAACAGGAGACATGCAGAACTCAGATTATTTAAAGAGGAACCCAACTTCGAACCAAAACCTGCCACACAGTCGGTCCTCCAACCTGACACTGAAACCACCAATCACAGAGCCTTTTTTTGTTTTGAAGCATCAAGGGGGTCTGAATGTGGTCTGAGTGGACCAGCAGGACCACATAAAGCCTGACATGTAGTGGTGAGAGCAGGAACTGAAGTGGACGTCCTCACAGTAAACACATCTGTGATCCGGTCCACATCCAGCAGCTTCAGTCCTCACAGGGGATAATCTTTAATCTTCTAATCTAATCCCAACATTAAGAAACGTTTTCAGGTCTCTGGAGGCTCCAGAGGTTTGGTTCCTCTTTAAAGAGAAAAGCCCTTGAGGGACAAATGTGTTCCTCCTACAATCCAGGATTTTATATGGTGGCTGAGATAGAACAAAAAGCAGCTGCAGCTGAGAAAATCTACTGATCAGCAGCAGGGCTCGTATTGATCAAACATCTCAGAATCTCACACTGACAATCGAACAGCTTTTAAAGCTTCTAAAAGTAAGACGACAACTCATGTTCGTCCTCTGAGACGTTTGATGACCCAGAGCCTGAACCGAAGTCCTGAAACACGCCAGAGTTGTTGGTTTGAACCAAAGGATACGTGCTTCTGTTTTCTTAAACTGCAGTGCTGTTTGGACTCTATGGGCCACCGTAGATTTATGTTTCTGTTTGAGTGGCATCAGGTCCGCCTGCTGGGCTCCTCATTATTTTCTTTCCAGAGACGTCTACGTCATTTTTTTTATCATTTTGGAAGCCCCTGTACAAAAAGAGGTAGAATGTGTGGTATCAGATTGAATGAGAGGGTTTCATTTTTAATAAGGATCAACGGTCAAATTAGGTGTTTTTGAGGGGTCTGAACATCAAACGTGTCTGTGGTGAAGCGGAGTGGTAAAGATGTCGGTAATAATCTGTCTAAAACCAAACTATGTACAGTGTCAACAGGAGATCATCGTCACTGCTGATGGAGTGTAAACAACACCACGTTTTACTAGAAGCTCACGAACACAACACGTCACTTACCTGAACGCTACTGACCGGATCTACCTACTCACACTGCTGCATAACAAAATCAGCGGGCCTCAACAGTAAAGAGTAGAAAGGATAAAAAATCTTCACGTCGCCTGCAGAGCAAACCGAAGCAGAAACTTCCTGTTTTCTTTTACAGCAACATGAACGTCTGAAGCGTCACACACATGCTCCAAAACCAAAAGGGATGCAGAATAAGAAGAAGCAGAAAAAGCAGAGCGACATGAAGCTGCTCTCTCCTTCACATCAGTCCAAAGTTTAATAAAATACAATCAATCAGCTCCGTCCTGAGAGTCCAAGGAAGAGTCCAGCTTCTGTACCAGGAGAAGAAGAAGAAACCAGACCAGAGTCTGTTTGTCCCACATCAGACCTTTGAGGAGTACGTCAACTTCTTGAACTTTGTGATGCTGAGCTTTAAGCTAAGCTAGGCTAACATCGTCCTGACTGCAGCTCTGTACTGAACACAGACTGATCCGAATTCTTGCTGTGAAAAACACAAGATGTTGTGTGTGTTGTGATTTAGATGGACCCACCATAACTGTGGAAAGAAGAGCCGCTCAGAGTTTTCATGTTCAGAGACGAACCAGGAGAGCCAGTGTGGAGCTATCAAAAGTTAAAGTTTGGTCTCTTTGTTGTAGCTTTGTAACAATAAATCACATATTTTATATTTACAACTGAGAACCGTACAGACCTTTCATGAATTTATCTTTGTCTTTAAGAATAAAAACGTCACGTGGACCAATCATAACAGAAAGAAATCAGATGGTTTGCTTGCAGATAGAAAACTTTTTTATGTGCAGAACATGAGAACATGGTGGCGTTTCTTTCCACAGCAAAGGACATCCTGATGTGGGACAAATGCTTTTTGTTTTTCATGTCCTGATGCTCTCCAGCTTCCAACATCAGTAAAACCAGAACAACCGTCCAACTGCACAAACAATCTCTCGGCGTCACTCTGATGTCACAGACGTTTCAGCCTCGAATGAAATTTGGTCCCAATAAATGATTTCAGATGTTTGGAAATAGTTTGAAGTGATTTTCATTATTCTTGCAGTCGTGTGAAACTGAAGCGGAGTGAAGCGTCTCTGTTTGTCATGTGATCACTGGCAGTGGGCGGTCTTACCAGCTGGCTCCGCCCCCAGCGTGATACCATTGCTAAGGCTGTTGGGACTTGGGGGCGTGGCCAGTGTGGGCGTAGCTTCGACCTTGGAGGCAGGCTCTACAACAGAGCAGCTCTTCTGCGGCAGTCGCGGTTGGACTGGGATGGTTTTGGGAATGACGGACGCCTGCCGGAGCCCGTCGGCCCGCAGTGGTGGTCGGGTGGGGGCGGGGCCTGTGGGTGTAACATCGGAGCTGGGTGGTTTGGGGCTGCGTGGAGGGGAGGGGGTGAGGGCACTTTGGTCGGCAGGCTTTGATTCGTCTTCCTGCAGAGGAGGCTGATCTGGGGAGGGGCCCTTTTTGTCTGAGGGGGCGGGGCTTGTCGACTCAGGGGGCGGGTCCTGCTGCATGCTGCTCTGCCTGGACGTCCCCGAACCAGGAATCTCACAGCTATCGGTTCGACGCCGTGAGCTCTCGTGCATCCTACTGGTCGCCACGACGGCCTTCATGGCAGCCTGTTGACACACAAACACACACACTTCCTTTTATTTTATATTCATCACAGTTTTCCTCCTTCAAAAGTCTCATTTCCTAAATTTTAATTTTACCTCTGAAGATGTCCCACAGCTGGATCATCGGCATGTTTGATGTACTATTTACATGACAGACACACATCTGTAAGACTTTTCCCAGCAGGCTTCAAATAAAGGCCCACTGTGGTTTTTTATGTATTTTAATGATCTTCTCACCGACCACACTGAGCATACTGACATAATGGGGACTTACAGGGATCACTGCCCCTCCGAACAGGATGCCTCCTACATGAACACGCAGACATGTCGGCGTTGATTTAACTCTTTGACAGTTTGCACTCCGTAGTCAACACTTCAATGGTGTCCTCACCTTGAGTTTGCGGCGAGCATTGAACTCCTGTAGTTTCCTCTGGGTGGTGTCCATGTGGGAGAAGCGGGCGGCCTTGCCCAGAACCCAGGGGTGCTGCAGGGCCTCCCGGACACTGAGGCGCTTGTGAGGGTCGAGGACGATCAGCTTACTGACCTACAGAGAGATTCAGGTTAAATTCAACACAAGTAAACACCAAGCCAGGTTTTCAGGTTTCATTCAGGACCAGTCTGAGTAATTCAGATCCAAGTCCAAGTCATCTGAGACCAGCTCAGGGTAGGACCAAGTCATTCCAGTCAAAGTCAAGACAGTTAAGTCTTCATTTTAAAACAAGTCCAAGTCAAGTATCATGTGAAGTGAAGACAGCCATGAATAAAGTTATCCTGGATCAGTCCAAGTCTAAGTCGAGTTTCTAACCATTTAGGACAAGTTTAGGTAGAGTCTCAAACCCTTATAAAACAAGTCCAGTCCAGGTGATCTGATAAAAGCCCACATCAACTCTCAAGTCATTAAAGACAAGTCCAATGATGAAATGATGGTGAAATTTCTGAGACAAGAACAAGCATCATGGCATTCCTGAGACAAATCTACATTCAGACAAAGTGAAAGGATCTTGAGACCTGAGTGGTTCTTGTCTTGGTTGGTAAGTAAAGTTAAAACAAATCCACATCAAGTCTGAAGCTCCATTGTGCTAACAGAGACCTAAAAGTCCAACAGGAACCTTTCGGCCTCAAGTCATTCAGAGACGACGCCTCTCATAGATCTCAACATTTTGCTTGGTTAAACTTTTCACAGAAATTTTAAAACAAGGAGACTGAAAATAGTTTCCACATATACAGCATTTCAGATTTTCTAAAGGAGCTTTGAACTTTGAAAACAGATCAACCCACCATAACTTGTCCCAAATATCTGGATATTGATTATCTGACATACTTACTGATCAATTAAAAGAAAAAAAAATGTGTTTAGCTTGAAGTGCTGCACGTGCAGATCAGAGGAACTCACCAGGTCCTTGGCATTGAGGGAGACCTCGTCCCACCACGGCGACACAAACTCGTAGTCACAGTTGAGGATGCGGCTGTACATGTACTGATCCCCCCTCGGGTCAAAGAAGGGCTCGAACCCGCACAGTCTGGAGAATGAACATATTCAAATACAGTGAGGCAAAAAAATATTTAGTTAGGCACCAATTGTGCAAGTTCTCCCACTTAAAAGATGAGAGAGGCCTGTAATTTTCATCATAGGTACACTTCAACTATGAGAGACAGAATGGGGGGAAAGAATCCAGGAAATCACATTGTAGGATTTTTAATGAATTAATTGGTAAATTCCTCTGTAAAATAAGTATTTGGTCACCTACAAACAAGCAAGATTTCTGGCTCTCACAGACCTGTAACTTCTTCTTTAAGAGGCTCCTCTGTCCTCCACTCATTACCTGTATTAATGGCACCTGTTTGAACTCGTTATCAGTATAAAAGACACCTCAAACAGTCAGACTCCAAACTCCACTATGGCCAAGACCAAAGAGCTGTCAAAGGACACCAGAAACAAAATTGTAGACCTGCACCAGGCTGGGAAGACTGAATCTGCAATAGGTAAGCAGCTTGGTGTGAAGAAATCAACTGTGGGAGCAATTATTAGAAAATGGAAGACATACAAGACCACTGATAATCTCCCTCGATCTGATCTGGGGCTCCACGCAAGATCTCACCCCGTGGGGTCAAAATGATCACGAGAACGGTGAGCAAAAATCCCAGAACCACACGGGGGGACCTAGTGAATGACCTGCAGAGAGCTGGGACCAAAGTAACAAAGGCTACCATCAGTAACACACTACGCCGCCAGGGACTCAAATCCTGCAGTGCCAGACGTGTCCCCCTGCTTAAGCCAGTACATGTCCAGGCCCATCTTTGAAGTTTGCTAGAGAGCATTTGGATGATCCAGAAGAGGATTGGGAGAATGTCATATGGTCAGATGAAACCAAAATAGAACTTTTTGGTAAAAACTCAACTTGTCGTGTTTGGAGGAGAAAGAATGCTGAGTTGCATCCAAAGAACACCATACCTACTGTGAAGCATGGGGGTGGAAACATCATGCTTTGGGGCTGTTTTTCTGCAAAGGGACCAGGACGACTGATCCGTGTAAAGGAAAGAATGAATGGGGCCATGTATCGTGAGATTTTGAGTGAAAACCTCCTTCCATCAGCAAGGGCACTTGAAGATGAAACGTGGCTGGGTCTTTCAGCATGACAATGATCCCAAACACACCGCCCGGGCAACGAAGGAGTGGCTTCGTAAGAAGCATTTCAAGGTCCTGGAGTGGCCTAGCCAGTCTCCAGATCTCAACCCCATAGAAAATCTTTGGAGGGAGTTGAAAGTCCGTGTTGCCCAGCGACAGCCCCAAAACATCACTGCTCTAGAGGAGATCTGCATGGAGGAATGGGCCAAAATACCAGCAACAGTGTGTGAAAACCTTGTGAAGACTTACAGAAAACGTCTTGACCTCTGTCATTGCCAACAAAGGGTATATAACAAAGTATTGAGATGAACTTTTGTTATTGACCAAATACTTATTTTCCACCATAATTTGCAAATAAATTCTTTAAAAATCAGACAATGTGATTTTCTGGATTTTTTTTTCTCATTTTGTCTCTCATAGTTGAGGTATACCTATGATGAAAATTACAGGCCTCTCTCATCTTTTAAGTGGGAGAACTTGCACAATTGGTGGCTGACTAAATACTTTTTTGCCCCACTGTATATTTATAATGTGGCTGCAATTCATGACAAAGAAATATAAAATATTTTTTTCAAATTAGTAAATGGTTTTGTGTTTTTGCTGACAACCATGAAATTCTTAAGAAATGAAGAACATCCAATTTTCACAAACGTCACAATCACTATTTAAACTGAGAAAATGTGAGTGTGTGTGTCATCATCGACTCTGCTGGTGAAGACGAGTAAATATCCGCCCCGTTTAAAGCCACCATTAACATGCCTGATTAATGTCTGAGGGAAACAGATCAACAGGAAGCTGTGTTTCACTTTGTGCCTGTAAGCTTTTAATGGCTGTCATGAGAAGGACAGAGGAGGATAAAACTTCGATGTGAAATCCATCCTGAGTCAACACTGAATCACTTCATTGTGTGTGTGGTCTGGCAGGGAGGTGTTAGCGGACTCACAGGATGTAGAGAATGACGCCCACAGACCACATGTCCACCTCAGGGCCGTACGCGTTTCCCCGCAGGATCTCTGGAGCTGCAGGAAGACCGGCACGTTAGCCGCCAGATGGCCGACAGAAGCTCTGACTGAGAGCAATGTGAAATCCCACAGAGCAGTGAACGCATCGCTGCCTGCCACCGGCCATCACAGCAACACAGGTCATGTAGTACTACTACTATTACTACTATTACTATTACTACTACTACTGATACTGCTACTGCTGCTAATCTATCTATTCTATGTACTACACAATTCACTACATCTACTACTGTACCACCTCCTACTGCCACTACAGGTTCTACTGCTGACAATATGTTGTCTACTACCACTACTGCACTATTTAATATATCTACTGCTACACCATTTACTACTACTACTGCAGAAGCCAGTACTCTTACTACACAATGTAGTACTTTCAGTGATGCAGTACTTGCAATAGTAGTGTAGTTATTGCTATAGTGTAGTGGAGGTGGTGTAGTACTGGTAGTGATGCACTATTTTCAGTGGTGTAGTACAGGCAGTACTGTAGCGGAGCTGGGGGACTCACCGCAGTAGCCGGGCGTGCCGCAGACGGTCTTCATGGTCACCTGGTCATCGATGATCTTGGAGAGGCCGAAGTCGGCTGCGAAAGAAGAGAATGAATCAAAAATCAAATAAAATTTATTTATTTAAAGCCCAAAATCACTAACATCGTTTGCCTCAGAGGCATCATCTTACATCGTTTGCCTCAGAGGCTTTACAATCTGTACAGTTGTGACACCCTCTGTCCTTCAAAAAAGCCTGTATGGGAAAAAGAAGAAACCTGAGGAAGGAGCCACAGATGAGGGATCCCTCTCCCTGGGACGGACAGACGTGCAATAGATGCCACATGTACAGAAGAACATCATCATCAATATACTGAGTTCATGGGTTTGAACATGAAAACATGTTGATAGTTTGGAGGTGAAAAGCTGCCGTTTCTGTTTATAGTGAAATGAGGAGGTGAAGCTGTGGCAGGAGGAGGCGGAGGAGAACGTGTCTCTGCAGGAGAGTCTCTGAACCACACAAAGGTCTCAGAGCTTCAGTCAAGCAGGACGCAGGTTGAATGTGAGCCTCCACCATCTGTGACTGTTCGCCTGAAGCCCAGCAGCCATCTGGAGGCCGCCGCTTGCTGCTCCGACTGCTGCTGCCATATCAAAGTGATTCAAGTCAATAATGATCAATAATTATCATCCAATCATATATTTTTACACAATGAGTACTTTTACTTTCAGTACTTTAAGTACTTTTGTACTGTAGGACTTTTACTTTAGCAGAGTATTTGTACTCTGTGGTATTGCTACGTTTACCTCAGCAGTGATCTGAAAACTACTGAAGTTAAAAGTGAATCCTTCACAATATCTTAAATTACTTATAATATCACTACTTTGAAAACACAAATCCCAGTCATCTTAATTTTCCTCCTTCTGTGTCGAAGTAAAATATATTTGTGAGTATTATTCTCATAGTTTGTCTTCTGGTTTTGTTGATTTTTTATTTATTTTTACTAAATATGAACTTTTTCTGAGCTTTCTCTCTTTCACTGTGTCGTCTGCATACACGATGACTTTCTGGATATTATTTGTTGTGCAGCTCACCACAGCTGGAGTCTCCTTATCAATAATCAGCTCTGATCTGTCCTCAGGACACGAACAGGCCGAATCAAAATGCTGCACAGTGAAAACAGTAAATCTCTGCTGTGCATGTGAAGTTCGCCGGAGCAGCTGCAGGAGTGTTACATTAAAGCTGCAGCAGGCTCGTGTCCTAATAAGCATCCTGTTTCTTAAATCTGTGAGGCTGAGACGCCAAAACATTCACATCATCCAGGAAGTGAGACAGAGAAAGGAAACAGTTCTGATCGTGTGCTGATGATTAATTTAGCTAATTTTTTACTGTTTCAATATGTGTACAAAGTATTTAACATGTAAATTTTCTCTTCCTGTGAAACTGCTGTCGAGCTTTCATTGGTTCGTGTAAACTCTGATCAGCAGCTGAAGTTCAAAGTTTCCTTCGTGTCATCATCACGTCTAAGATGGCGTCAGGGTGTCAGTTTGTTACCGATCTTCAGTGGCGCGTCCAGCGACAGGTCAGCGTACAGCAGGTTCTCCGGTTTCAGGTCACGATGGACGACACCGTTCTCATGTAGATACTGAAACACACACACAGTTTCACCTGTTATTGGGACATTAACAGTGAAAAGTCCTGCTGACGCCCCCCACAGGCAGCGCTGATTATTACAGCCACACAATGAACAAAGTGTGTGTGTGTGTGTGTGTGTGTGTGTGTGTGCGTGTTCTATGCTGCATCACAATAGGAGTTAAGACCTCCACGACCCGAGTTTGAGAAACTGGTAGAAAAAAACATGTTGATGTGTTCAGGAGTCGCAGGATGTTTCTGCGCTGCAGATTAACGTCACACACACATCTGATACAGCAAATACAACTGTCCTGTAATCCCAACACACGCACACACAAACACACAGATATACACAAACATACACAGGCGTATGTTTCCCTGTGTGGTAGATGTAGGTCAGCTGTGGTCTGTCTGTGTGTGTGTGTGTGTGTTATATTAATCCTCTCTGGATTTAATCTGTTCAGCAGCAGGATGGAAGCTGCTGTTACATAAGAAACCTTCATCTGCTGCACGCTGCTGCAGTGTGCAGCAACGCTGCTGCTTCCAACTACTGCAACTACATAAACTACTGCAGTACTGCAACTAAAGCACACCAACTACTGCAGCCAACTACTGCAACCAACAACTGCAACTAAAAAGCAACCAACTACTGAAACTACAGTAACTAAAGCAACCAACTACAGCAACTACTGCAACCAACTACAGCAACCAACTACTGAAACTACAGCAACTAACTAAACCACTACAGCAACCACTGCTACAACAACTACTACTGCAACCAACTACAACCAACTGCAAACTACAACCAAAGCAACCAACTACAGCAACTACTGCAACCAACTAAAGCAACCAAACTACAGCAACTACAAGCAACCAACTACAGCAACTACCAACTGCAACCAACTGCAACAACTGCAACAACAACTACAGCAACCAACTGCAACCAACTAACTGCAGCAACCAACTGCAAGCCACTGAAACTACAGCAACCAACTAACTGCAAAGCAAACTGCAACCAACTACAGCAACCAACTACTGCAACAACTAAAGCAACCAACTACAACAACTACTGCAACCAACTACTGCAACCACTGCACTAACAACCAACTACAACTACTGCAAAAAGCAACCAACTACTAACTGCAACAACTACTGCAACTCAACCAACAACTGCAACTACTGCAACCTGCAACCAACTACAACAAACTAAAGCAACCAATCGCAACCAACTGCTGCAATCAACAACTAAAGCAACTACTGCAACCAACCAACTACATACTGCAACCAACTAAAGCAACCAACTACTGCAGCAACCAACTACTGCAACCAATAAACTCAACAACTACTGCAACTACTGCAACTAACAAACCAGCAACCAACTAAGCAAAACTGCAACCAACTAAGCTGCAACTAACCAGCAACCAACTAACAACTGCACTGCAACCAACTACAGCAAACTGCAAACTGCAACCAACTACAGCAACCAACTACTGCAACCAACTACTGAAACTACTGCAACCAACTACAGCAACCAACTACAGCAACCAACTACTGCAACTAACAACTGCAACTACAGCAACCAACTACTGCAACCAACAACTGCAACTGCACTACATGAACTACATAAACCAACTGCAACTACATAAACTGCAAGTACTGCAAAAAAGCAACCAACTACTGCAACCAACTACTGCAACTACATAAAGTACTGCAGTACTGCAACTAAAGCAACCAACTACTGCAGCAACAACTACAAACTACTACTGCAACACTGCAACCAACTGCAACTACTGCAGCAACTGACTACTGCAACTACTGCAACCAACAACTGCAACTAAGGCAACCAACTACTGCAACTACATAAAGTACTGCAGTACTGCAACTAAAGCAACCAACTACTGCAGCTACTGCAACAACTGCAACTACAGCAACCAACTACTGCAACCAACTACTGCAACTAAAGCAAGCAACCAATGCAACAAACTACTGGAACTACTGCAACCATCTACTGTAACCAACTACTGCAACTACTGCAACCAACTACTACAACTGCAACTAAAGCAAGCAACTACTGTAACCAACTACTGAAACTACAGTAACTGAAGCAACCAACTACTGCAACTAAAGCAAGCAACTACTGCGATTAAACATTATGATTCTTTATGCGCTTCAGTTTTTCCCTGTTAATGCATGTTCAGAGAAAAGTGCCGTGTTACGTAAGAATGTCAGTGAACGCCTCGTGTTTTTTTTAAACATCACATCTTGACATTTAAATATGATTTTGTTCCATTTTCACATTTGATTGAATCTGAAACAGGAAGACTGTGAATCATCAGCTGGAGGAGGACTGACTCCTACACTTCAGCTTCTGTTAGAACACGTTTCTGAGCTCAGGAACATAAAAAGGATCAGTCCAGTCAAATCCTGTCTGATGGTTCAGATCGGCCTCATCTCTGCGTGTCGAGGGCAGCTAGCTTAGCACAAAGACTGGAGGCAAGGAGAAACTGTTAGCCTAGCTCCATCAAGTGAGAAAAATAAAGAAAGGAAAAAAGCTGCCAACGCTACGATAACAAAACCAGAAGTTAACTCGGCGTTTGAAGAGAAAAAAACATGTCTGACACTTGGCGACGCCCTGCTGATGTCAACATCAGCTGATTAATGGCAGTTTGGTGAAGCTGCAGAGGCTGAGCAGAGACAGAGGAAGTGATCAGTAATCTAATGAGGGTCGGGTGGAGCTGGACGATAAGAACCAGAAGCTCGGACAGCGCTGGATTTCCCCGACAGTGAGAGCAGACATTGAATGCAGCAGCTTACCGCCACGGCCTCCAGGATCTGCTTGATGACGTGAGCGGCATCTCGCTCGCTGTAGTATCCACGCTCCACGATCCTGCAAACAAACGTAGAGGTAAAACATGAGGAGACACAGACCAGAGAGCTGAGACCAGCCCGTGGTCTGAGCTGGATCAGGCTCCGCTACAGCCTGTTTCAGGAAATAAGAACAGCTGAAGTCCAGACCTTCAGCTCAACTGTCTCTTGTAGATAAAAGTGATTTTTCTAAATAACATAATAAAAAATCAAATTTAAATTTTACATTTTTACATGTGAATGTGTTACAGTAAACGTGCAGCCGTCTGAAATTTGAGTGAAAATAAGTGATACCTGTCGAACAGTTCGCCTCCCGTCACCAGCTCCAGCACCAGAGCGATGTCGGTGTCCGTCTCAAAGATCTCCTTCAGCTGGATCTGAAACACAGAAAAAATGCACGACTGTTATCAAACACGGAGGAGCCGAACAGAGCGAGCAGCGTTCAGGTGGCCAAACATGACTCAGCGTTTCTGCAGCAGGTATGAAAACACAGAGTGAGGTCACCTGTGACATCAAACTCAACTAACAGAAGTAAAACAGACGATTTTAACCAAAATCAATGAGCACATACTGATCAATAATAATATTGATTAATCATACATTACATACTTCCAATGTTCAGGTGTCATTTGACCCTTTAATTAAGTAACAAAGTGAGAAGAACAATAACACTACGATGACCCGTCACCATGGCAACCACCTGGTGACAACCCAACACTGACCCTGTATTGTGTATTACAAATGTTATTATTGTATGTAATTATCACGTGACAGCAGAGAAACATACTCACGATGTTTGGGTGTGACAGACGCAGCAGGACGCCGATTTCTGTACGAACTATTTTCTTGTCGATCTGCAACAGAAAAATCAACATGAGACAGTTTTTCTTTACAGTCGGCTTCAACAAACTCAACAAGAAGAGAAGATCCTTTTCAGCTCTGCAGATACTGGAGCAACAAGACATGGTTAGCCTAGCTTAGCACAAAATTGGAAGCAGTCACTTAGACAGTTGGAGTTGTTGGAGGGAGTTTTTTTCTCTTTGTGCTAAGCTAGGCTAACAGTTTCCCCCTGCTGCCACTCTTTGTGCTAAGCTAGGCTAAGCATGTCCTGTGTGTTGTGTGTTGCTGGTCCTCCATCGTGGCCGAACACTGACCGTTTTCTTGAGGACTTTGAGGGCGAAAGGTTTCTGAGTCTGTTTCTCCTCACAGCGATACACGATGGACGTCGCGCTCCTCTGCAAGAAACCAGAACAAACACGTTACACCCGAACGCATCAGAAACAGTCTGTCAGTCACATTCATGGACACACACACACACACACACTGTTACTGTAACAGTAACAGTGTGTGTGTGTTATCACAGTGTGTGTTATCACAGTAA
Source organism: Scortum barcoo (assembly GCA_023238725.1). Classification (NCBI taxonomy): domain Eukaryota; kingdom Metazoa; phylum Chordata; class Actinopteri; order Centrarchiformes; family Terapontidae; genus Scortum; species Scortum barcoo. The sequence goes on from CM041538.1 coordinate 28,525,419, forward strand.
CAGTGTGTGTGTGTTATCACAGTGTGTGTGTGTTATCATAGTATGTGTGTTATGTGTATCATAGTATGTGTGTTATCACAGTGTGTTCATGTGTGTGTGTGTGTGTTATCACAGTAACACACTGTGTGTGTGTGTGTGTGTGTGTGTGTGTGTGCATGTGTGTGTGGGGATCTGTTATTCTGCTGGGACAGATGGAGGAAACAGATCCATCTGAGAAGCAACCCCCACACACACACACACACACACACAGAGTCCTGGCTGGTCTCCATGGTAACAGGACACCTGGTAAAAGAGCAGACCTGCTCACACGTTTCTGAATTCACTGCTGACATCACTTTACTGTTTGTGTTGTTGTTTACTGAAACAACAACGACACCCACTGACACACTGTGAGTAAACAACCGTACAGAACAAACAACACACAACAAACTACACACAACACAACCAACAACACAAAACACACAACAAACAACACAACACAACAAACAACACAACACAACAAACAACACACAACAAACAACACACAAACACACACAACACAACAACAACAAACACAACACAACAACAACAACACAACACAACACAACACAACAACACAACACAACAACACAACACAACACAACACAACACAACACACAACAAACAACACAACACAACAAACACAACAAACAACACAACAACACAACAAACAACACAACACAACACAACACAACACAACAACACAACAACACACAACACACACAACAACACAACACAACACAACAAACAACACAACACAACAAACAACACAACACAACAAACAACAACAAACAACACAAACACAACAACAACACAACACAACAACAACAACAATACAACAACACAACAAATAATACAACACACAACAACAACAACACAACACAACAAACAACACAACAAACATAACAACAACACAACAACAACACAACAACACACACAAACAACACAACACAACAACAACACAACACAACAACAACAAACACAACAACAACAACACAACAAACAACAACACAACACAACAAACAAACAACAACACAACACAACACAACAAACAACACAACAAAACAACACAACACAACACAACAAACAACACACACAACACAACACAACAAACAACACAACAAACAACAACAACACAACACAACACACAACACAACACAACACAACACAACACAACAAACACAACACAACACAACACAACAACAAACAACAACAACACAACACAACACAAACACAACACAACACAACACACAACAAACAACAACACAACACAACACACACAACACAACAACACAACACAACACAACACAACAACACAACACAACACAACAAACACACAAACAACACAACACAACACAACAACACAAACACAACAACACAACACAACAACAACAACACAAATACAACAAACACACACACAACACAACACACACAACACACACAAACAACACAACACAAAACACAACAAACAACACAAAACACAACAAACAACACACAACACAACAACAACACAACACAACACAACAACACAACAAACAACACAACAAACAACACACAACAACACAAACACAACAAACAACACAACACAACAAACAAACAAACACACAACACAACATACAACAAACAACACAACACAACAAGCAACACAACACAACACAACACACAACAACACAACACAACACAACAACAACAACACAACACAACAACAACACACAAACAACAACAACACAACACAACACAACAACAACAACAACACAACACAACACACACACAACACAACAAACAAAACAACACAACACAACAAACAACACACAACAAACAAACACAACAAACAACACAACAAACACAACAACACAACAACAACACAAACAAACAACACAACACAACAACAACACACAACACACACACAACACAACACAACACACAACACACAACAAACAACACAACACAACAAACAAACAACAACACAACAAACAAACAACACAACACACAACAACAAACAACAACACAACACACAACAAACAACACAAACAAACAACTGCACAACACAACAACAAAACACAAACAACACACAACACAACAACAAACAACACAACAACACAACACAACAAACAACACAACAAACAACACAACAAACAACACAACAAACAAAACAACAAACAACACAACACAACACACACAACACAACAACACAACAACAACACACAAACACAACAACACAACACACAACAACACAACACAACAACACAACAAACAACACAACACAACACACAACAAACAAAACAACACAACAACAAAAACAACAAACAACAACAACAACAACACACACAACAACAACACACAATAAACAATACACACAACAAACAACAAACAACACAACACAACAAACAACACAACACAACAACACAAACAACACAACACAACACACAACAACAAACAACACAACAACACAACACAACAACAACACAAACATAAACAATACAACACAACACAACACAACAAACAACACAACACACAACAAACAACACAACAAACACAACACAACACAACACAACACAACACACACAACACAACAACACACAACAAATACAACACAACAAACACACACAACACACAACACAACACAACACACAACAAACAACACAACAACACAACAAACAACACAACAAACACAACACAACAACACAACAACAACAACACAACACAACAACACAACACAACACAACACAACACAACACAACAACAACACAAACACAACAAACAACACAACAACAACACAACACAACACAACAAACAACACAACACACAACAAACAACACAACAACACAACAACAACACAACAACAACACAACAACACACAACAAACAAATACAACACAACAAACAAACAACACAACAAATACAACACAACAAACAACACAACAACAACACACACACAACACAACACACAACAAACAACACAACACAACAACAAAAACAAACACAAACACAACACAACACAACACAACAAACACAACACAACACAACACACACACAACACAACAACACAACAACACAACACAACAACAACACAACACAACACAACACACAACAAACAACACACACACACAACAACACACAACAACAAATACACAGTGAGACTCGGTCGGGTCTCTGTCAGGTCAGTTGTTTGTTAGTTCTGGTTCAGTTCTTTAAGACAAACAAACCCAGATGAGTAAACAGGAAGTCACGTGACTCAGAGGGATCTCACTGATTGGACAGTTTTGATTTTACACCTGTAAAATCAAAAGTCACCTGATAAAACAGGTAAAAGTTCTGAACAGACAGTGACATGAAATACACAGTGTGTAGTTCAACAACAATATACTAAACTAAACTAAATGAAATGAAATGGAATTAAATCTCTGTGACATCAGAACTGAACAAAGTGAAGCAGCCTGTCAGTTATTGTAGATCAATAATCAATCATATCAATAGAGCTGTGTTTCTGTAAACACAGGAGGCCTCAGCAGCAGCTGTGCATTATGGGTCTGCTCTCTGGATGAGCTTTTATTGTGAAGGGACACAATAAAAGCTTCTGTCTGGTTCTGTTCCTGAAGGTGGTCCGTGTTGGACCCCTGTTCGTGTCTAAAGATAATCCTGGACCTGAGCAGGACCACCTGGACTCCCCTCATGTGGAGGTCCATGTGGTCTCATGCGGACCCCCTGTCCCCCCTCAGACCTGCCCAGCTCGGAGCTCAGGGTGTAGAACTCCTCCACCGCCCCGTCCCGCCGGGACCCGTCCACCCAGAACTCCACCGGCTCGGACCCGGGTCGGGACGTCGGCATGACGACGGCGGAACCTCCTCACACCAGCACCAGGACCGGGACCAAGTCCAAGACCGCAGCGGGACCGGCTCCGGTTGAGACCGGGTCAGGTGTGACCCGATCAGAACCAGCAGAGTAATCCAGATCAGAGCTCAGATATAAATCCAGCTCGGTAAAGCCCAGATTAGAGGAGCAGAGGGGGGATGATTCATGATCCTGATGGGCTTTAATCCAGACCAGGAGGATCCGCCTCAAACTCTCCTCAGGACCGAGACCGGGACTAGAGATGAAATCCTGCACACGGACTCCTTATTCCGGAGCGAGGCAGGCACCGGGATCCAGACGCAGCAGGTCCGGATGTGTCGCATCGGGCCTAGCGGACTCAGATGGATCAGTTCAGTCCATCACCCCCCCCCCCCGGCTCCCTGTCTCCGTCTGTTTACCGGCCTCCCCCGCAGACCTGAGCCGGCCCGGGGCGTCCTGAGCCGGACCGGGAGGTGTGAGGCGGGCTGGGTGCGGCTCGGTGCGGGTCGGTGTGGGGGGGCCGGTCCCGGGCTGCTCCAGATGTCCGCGGATCTGCAGACAGGGATGCTGCTGTAATCTCTGGGCCCCGCCCCCTGTCACCTCACCGGCCAATCACAGCCCGGTGCGGGAGGCAGGCCGCGCTGCCATTGGCCGGCCGGCCCGTCAGTCAGCGCAGCCGCTGTCAGCAACCTAAATACAGAAATAACCTAAATCCAAACGTACATCAGCTGACAGCTGCAGGGAATCAAACCCGCGGACCGTCACGTGCTCTGCGCCACACAGCCGCACCTGAGTCACGTGACGCGCAAAGAATACCTTCACCTGTTCATCAGATTCATGTGTTCACTCACTCACTCAGCATGATGTCATGAATCACTGTTAGGCATGACGTCTTTCTTTCTTCACACCTTAGCAACCGCACCTCATCAACACCTGAACAACCAACACACACTACACGCTGATGCAACAGACCTGACTCTGGTTTGTTCTGAGCTCACACTCTGACTGGTCCTCGCTCTGTCAGGATGTGTTGTCTCATGTGAGCGTATGAATAAAGTTTATCATCATTATATTATTATCATGATGAAAAACAAAGTACTTATCACACACAACTTTACATGAAATACAAAGAATGACTGAACATTTACATCAACAGAAAATAAACGTTCATATAAATCTGTGAATCACAAATAAAATCTGTTGTCAGTCGTTCACTTTAACTGTGAATCACCAAACTATAAATCACTTTACACAGTTTACGTCTGTCATGTCTCCATATTGTGACTGAAAAACAAGTTATATCTTTATAAAAAGCATCTTTGGTTTGACATTACATCCATTCCCCTCAAATATCACATTATTTCTTACTTCTTTACAGTTTTTTTAAGCAACAAAGAGACAGTTTTACTACCAAACTTCACCTGTTTTCAACCTCAAACCAAGATGGAAAAATATTGTGGACAAACTGTATTCTGATAATGTGTGATGTTTTTAATCGTGACATTTAATGAATTATTTCTCTTTTATATTGTCCTTTTATTGTTTCCTGAAGCTCAAACTGATTATTAACATCCATACTCACTAAACTCACCTCTCACATGTTTTTCAGCTTTAATGTTTCGTTTAACTTTGAGCTGAGCAGTAGTGCTTCCTGCAGTCAGCAGGGGGAGCCACCACACCACAGTCTCAATCCTGCTTCCTGTTTCTGTCCTTGTTGTCATTTCAGTTTCTGCTTTGGTTTCACATCAGACATCTGAGTCTCTGCTGTGTGTGGAGCAGAATCGAGAATCAAAGTGGTAGCTGAGATCTGGACCAGCAGAGACCTCAGACTGCAAAATGCCCCAGTATCAAAATAAAAGTCCTCATTGGGCAGCAGAGCAGTCATATTTCAGGTCTGGATTTTCATTCAGTCCAGCTGATCCAGATTCAGAGAGCCTGAATCCTGATCCAGAACAGAAGCTCCTCATGAGTCCACCTGAAATATGAACAACAACAGGAAACAGCTAACAGACCAGAACTGCAGAAACCAGACGAGTGTCACAAACCAGCCAGAGACACAACACTGATCTAAGATGGCTGAAATGGACCAGGACCACCAGGACCACCAGAACCAGCAGGACCACCAGGACCACCAGGACCAAGAAGATCAACAGATCAAAAGAAGATCAGATTTGATAAAAGCAGTAAAACCACAGTGTAGAAATACTGTCAAGGTCCTGCATTCAACATTAAACAGAACAAATGATCCTTTATTGATCCTGTAAGAGACAGACATGAGTCGGATACAGAGGAAGTTCAGATTCATGAATGAAAAAATAATTTAAAGTCGATAAAACAGAGAATATTTAATCATTTAAGTCAAACTTAAAACTATAGAGCAAAGTTTTACTCAGCTAAAGTAGAAGTACATCACAGTGTTAGAGTGAAAGTTTTCTTCAAGCTGAACTTCAGTCACCTTCAGTGAAGGAGGAGCAGAAGTAAAATAAAATGAAAATACTCAGTTAAACTACAGTTATATTACAGTAATACTACAGTTATGCTGCAATAATACTACAGTATCACTACAATAATACTACAGTATCACTACAATAATACTACAGTAATACTGCAGTAATACTACAGTTAAACTACAGTATTACTACAGAATACATCGTGAGACGCATAAACACGTGTGTGTGTGTGTGTACGTGTGTTTGTGTAGGGTGTGTGTGTGTGTGTGTGTACGTGTGTTTGTGTAGGTGTGTGTGTGTGTGTGTGTGTGTGTACGTGTGTTTGTGTGTGTGTGTGTGTGTGTGTGTGTGTAGGTGTGTGTGTGTTTACGTGTGTTTGTGTAGGTGTGTGTGTGTGTGTATGTGTGTTTGTGTGTGTGTGTGTGTTTGTGTGTGTGTGTGTGTGTGTGTGTGTGTGTGTGTGTGTGTGTGTGTACGTGTATTTGTGTAAGTGTGTGTGTGTGTGTGTTTACGTGTGTTTGTGTAGTGTGTGTGTGTGTGTGTACGTGTGTTGTGTAAATGTGTGTGTGTGTGTGTGTACGTGTGTTTGTAGTGTAAGTGTGTGTGTGTGTGTTGCACGATGAGACTGCACACAGCGCAGGGCCGGATCAGGTCCGCGGGCCGCTGTTTGACCACCTCTGCTGAAGACTCCTGTCCTCTGGAGGTGTCCTGGTCCGGTGGGGGGGTCTCTGGAGCTCCGGGTCGTGACGGAGGAGACGCCGGAAAACACGACTCCTGCAGCGGTGGGAGGTGGGGGGCGGTCCCGAGGCCCTGCGGGTCCCTGGGGGGCTGCTTCCTGGGACCCTCCGTCCACCCGGTCTGTGGTTATGAATGGGGTCTCCATGGAAACGACGCGTCACGACACACAGACGCGGACGCGGCTCGGTATAAAAGAGCTGCAGGACTGTGAGGAGCTCAGACCACCGGACCCCCCCCGGCCTGCAGACACCCTGCACGAGACATGCTGCACGAGGCTGAGCACCGCCGGCACACCTGCACCAGGTGAGACTGACTGACATAGACTCACCTGAAGGAGAAGGCAGACCTGATCCATCGATCGATCAGATCGATGTTAAAGCAGCTGCAGGGAGTCTGTGGTGTGTCTATGTGTGTGTGTGTGTTTGGTTAAAATCTGAACGTGTTTAACGTCATTATTAGTTATTTTATTAATTTATTTGTTTATAAAATAATAATATAATAATAATCGATCAGTAATGTTTTTATGATGTTTTTCATCTGCAGCAGAACAAATCAAATCATTTAATGTAGAGACACCTGAGAGTTCACCTGTCTGTCTGTCTGTCTGTCTGCAGTGATCCGGGTCCAGGCGTCCTGATGAGACCAGCAGCAGGTCTTAGTCAGATCCACCTGAGCAGAGGTGAGTTTAAACCTGATCAACTGAGAACCATTCGATCACTTTGATCAGAATAAATAAACATCCAGACTTTGAAACAGTGAAAAAATAAAGTTTCTGTTTTTCAGAATAAAAGATGAGCTCAGTTTGTTTCAGCGTCCTTGAGTTTTTAGAAAATTGCTCAATAAATAAAATGTATTATTGTTATTTGTTCCTGTTTGAGTGATGACGCCCACTCACAGAGCAGCATCTGATTGGACGGGACAGATAACCAATCAGTGGCAGAGAGGCTGTGTCTGCACTTCCTGTGCACCTGTCAGGTGTGCTCAGGTCTCAGCTGACCCCCCCTCCTTCTCTCTGCACCCCCTTCAGGTTCTCCTCGGTTCTCCACCAACAGTCGTGAGCGTTGGCGGCAGCAGAACGTTAACGGAGCGTTTGCTGAGCTGCGGCGTCTCATCCCCACACACCCCCCCGACAGGAAGCTCAGCAAGAATGAGATCCTGCGGCTCGCCCTCAGATACATCAGCTTCCTGGACCGGCTGGTGGCAGACCAGCAGCTCAGGGGGGCCCCCCGGGGCCGAGCGGGGAGCCTGGACCAGGAGGACCAGGAGGACCAGGAGGACGGGGGCCTGTCGCCAAACTCCAGCTGGAGGAGTCCAGGAGACTCAGACAGCCTGATGGAGGACTGTGGAGCTCCTCTGCAGACCCCCCACCTGACAGCCAGCTACTGGTGATCCAGCAGAGACCAGCAGAGACCTGCAGAAAGTAAAATACAACTGTTGTTGTTGTTGTTGTTGATCATGTTAACGTGTCGTGGTCCTGTAAAACACGTGTTGTGTTGGACCGAGGTCATGTGATATTCACATTTATCAGTAAAGTTTATGGACCGATTATCAGTTATCAGGTTATCAGTTTTATGTTAAACTGAGTGTTTTAGAGAAGAAGACCTGATGTGTTTTATTTTCTGCAGCAGCAGCAGAAGAGTCAGTAACCAGATTCAGCTCCTTTAATGTTGAAGGAACTTTTGGTGCTTTTATTGTTGTAAATTCAGTATTTGTCTGAAATAAAGAAAAAAATCTTTGTTCACCAACAAAATGTCGTTTTCTTCATAAATCAGACCAGAAACACAAAAAAATTATGACTATGATTATGACAGTACCTGTTTTTTGTTGTTTATTATCTTTAGTTATATATAAATATATATAAATATTTTGTGAATTTTCATTTTTTGTATAAAACCTGAAACCTGCAGAGCTCAGCAGTCATCATCATTCAGAGCTCAGATCAGATAATAAAGAGAGACGGAGCTGAGAACTGAGGACGGACGGATCTCACAGCATCACACACACACACACACACACACACACACACACACACTCACACACACACACACACACACACACACACACACCCCACACAAACACACACACACTCACACACACACACACACCACACACACACACACACACACACACACACACCACACACACACCACACACACACCACACACTCACACTCACTCACACACACTCCACACACACACACACACACACACACACACACACACTCACACACACACACACACACACACACACACACACACACACACACACACACACACACACACACACACTCACACACACACTCACACACACACACACACATCACACACACACACACACACACACACACACACACACTCACACACACACACACACACACACACACACACACACACACACACACACACACACACACACACACACACACACACACACACACACACCACACACACCACACACACACACACACACACACTCACACACACACTCCACACACACCCACTCCACACACACACACACACACTCACACCACACACACACACACACTCACACACACCTCCACACCTCACACACTCACACACACACACACACACTCACACACACCTCACACACACCCTCACACACTCACACACACACACACACACACACACACCACACACACACACACACACACACACACACACACACACACACACACAAACATCAGCTCTCTAATTGAAACACGCCCCTTCTCTCCTCTGGGACCTGTTGTTGTTGTCATCGTCTCTCTCAGGGCCATCTGATTGGCTGAGATGTTTATCAGTCATCAGCTCCACGCCCACTCATCATTGGCTTGTTACAGTGACAGGCATCGCCCCCTGATGACCTCATAACCTCCAATCAGTGTTCATGTGTGATCCTGACAGACCGTACTGTGGGAAAACTCCCCGATCACTCTCTCACAGGAGGACGAGGATGAAGATGAGTCTCATTGACCCCCCAATATGAACAGATCAATAAAGAGTCCATCTGTGGAGCTGTAGTCATGTGATCAATAAACTATTCAATCATCAGCAGTCGTATTAGTAGTCGTAGTATGTGTGGGCATTAACAGTACTTTACTGCAGTATTTATCGGAGTGAAATACTTTTATTTATTTTATCAGTTGTTACAGATTAGATGTTTCTGCGTCTGTTTAAGTACAAAGTCACAGAAATGGAAAAGTTTGAGTACTTGCGATTTGTTTGTTTGTACTGTAAATATACTCAGTTACTTTCCTGTCTGTATTTTTATCTGATATCAAACATCTGCTAATAAACTATAATTCATGAAGAATTGACTGGATGATTTACTGATGATTATTGATTATTTATTGAGCTATTTTTTTCGACTTTTTTATTACATTTGAATTGTTCGGTTTGTTTGTGTTTCTGTTTTGTTTTATTATTATTATTGTTTGTGTTTATGAAATAAAGGATTATTCAGAGCTCACAGAGTTTTCTGGTTTCTGTTTCGTGTCACTGTGGTGGATCTGATGTGTAAAACAACAGAAGCAAAAGAAATTATTCCCAACAGAAACTTTGGATTCATTCAACATCCAGGACAATAAATGAAGATCAACAGACTACAACGATGAAAGAAACACAGTCAAGGAAACAAAAAGGAACTACAAGAAGAAAGAACTACAATCCCAGAATCCCGTGGGAAGGTTTAAAAATGACAAAACATCGAAATACTGACAAAACATTAAAACAAAACTGTTTTAAATCTGATTTTCTGAAGTCAAATTAAACCTGCAGATTTTCTGTTGAGGCTTTTTCAGGTTGAACGAACATTCAGTTTCATGTTTTATTTCAATGTTTTATTTTTTTTTCTCTGTGTTGTTTGAATTGATTGTTTGAAAATCTACATACTGTCTGTTTGAGACATTTTGACCTGATAAAGAACTGATCTGGAGTCAGCATGAGGGCATCATCAACAGTCTGATGTTTGACAGTGACGTTGGTGACACCTGCTGGTCAAACCATGACATCACAACATAATGACCTCATCACATCTTGACCTGCTGATGAAACACAGTACAGAGTACACAGAGTACACAGAGTAGTGGTAATGATACTTTTAAACATTTATTCGGCTCTGTAATATACTGAAATATTCTGAAAAGTTTTAATGGATATTTCTTTTTTAAATAAGTTTCCTCTTTCTGCTTTAATGAGCTGCTGAACAAAGATATGGAATATAAAGACTGTCCTGAAGGTGGCGCTGCAGGAAAACACTCCATAACCAAAGAGAAGACTGTTCAACAGGTTGGAAGTAAATAAGTTTCTCACACACACACACACACACACACACACACACACACACACACACAAAGAGAAACTGTGATTTTTTTAAATCAATATTATTTATTTATTTGGAAAAAAACTCTTAAATGTTGTGATGTGAAAACTGAAGTCGAGCAGCAGCGCAAAGAAAAATGAACGAGTCGCTGCTTTACCGTCGTTACTCTGCTGAAGTGAGAAATATCAAAGACGTTCGGGAAAACGTCACGTTTTATTCGATGTGCATCGTAGGAACCCCCCGCCTCCCCTCAGAGTCCTGATCAGACTCTGGAGTCAGTCTGCAGTAGTTTGAGCACTCAGTGAGCAGAAAAGTTCAGAATGAAAAAAAGAAGACTCTTAGAAATAATAATCAATACCAGATCATATCAATACAGTATCATCAATACCACCTTAAAAAAGAAGGACTATCCTGCTCTGGTCCCTCGAGCAGCTTTGGCTTCATTCATCAATAACTGTTTGGTCCACGTGTTCGTCCTCCAGCAGTCACTGATCAGTTCTCTCTCTGATTCATAATCAATATCAGCTGACGTCCTGCAGACTCCTCCGATCGTCAGAAGGTGAAGACGCCGCAGACAACGACTCATCTGAACGGAGACACAGATAAAACTGATCAGACCAATCAGTCGATCAATAGTTCTATCAGCTGCTACCGAAGCTCCTTAAACTGACCCTGAGTCAGTTTTTACACTTTTACCCTCCAACTGCTGATCAGTGTCCATCAATCAGTGTGATTGATCTCTGATTTCTGGAGCTTTATTCTGAAGGGACGTCACAGATCGACCTCGTTTCTCTTGGGGTTTCTTTTTGTTTGTTTCTGACCAGTTGGAGGTTTGTTGCTGATTTTTCTGTTTCCATCACGAAAATTAAGTCTGTGAAACTTTTACAGCTTCAAAAATCAAAATTCAAACAGCAACATTTAGTTTAGACCAGAGTAGGTAATAATAATAATAACAACAACGAGCCGTCTCTCTGAGATAAGCCCTGGGATCTCGGACTTGGGATCACGGTGACCTCTGACCTGCGGAGGCTGCGAGCTTCGTACAGAGTATCGTCTTCGTCGCTCTCCACGGCATCCATCTCCACAGAGTCGTCGTAGTTGGACAGCAGGCCGTACTTCTTCCTCTGGACGGGCCTCTTGAGCCTGAAAATGATGAAGTGACGTGAAGTTTGAACTGTGTGTGAGTTTACAGAGAGCTGCTCAGGAGAGAGGAAGCTTAAATTGTCAGATTTATGAATGGAGTTTGGTGTGATAGCTGGTCTCACTCACGGGACCTGATGGGATTTGCAGTTCATTGTGAGAACAGATTAAATGATCTTTGAATATGCTTTGAACACGTTGAGCTGATCATTAAAATAAGTGTTTGCTGGGCTAAATACAGACATTGATGTGAAAGATGAGAAGAATCAGATTTATGCAGTACTGAAGAGCAAATCCAACAACTTTAGAAAAACTCCTGACTCACATTTAACAGAGCTTATAATGAGAGAGAAGCATTAAATATGTGGATTTTAAATGGAATCTGATGTGATGTGTGTCCACATGCTGGAGACGGGCAGTTTTCTGTTTGCACAGCCTGGATGAGGAAGGAGAGCTGCAGAGCTGAATAACTGTTAAACAAATGTTGGATCAATTAGTGAAGAAACACAGCGGGAGGTGACTCTGTTCAAAAGAAATTCAGGGGGTGAGGAGCCGAATAGAGCAGTGGGCGTTAAAAATATAGAAAATGACATAAATAACATTTTATTATTGATATATATGACTCTGCTGGTGAAAGAGGAAGTGTTAAAATGTCAGTTTTGTGAACAAAGTTTTGCGTAACATTGTGACTGACTTATGGAGAAATTTATAACAGATGTTCTGTTAGGATATGTAATATCAGTAGGAGAATATTTTGGAAAGAAATTCATCTTAATGTTTGGCATACATGCTGAACTGAAGAGTGAACACTGAAATTATATAAAAGGGTATAAATCACCTTTTACAGCAAACACACGTGTGTAGATTGCAGAGGAAACATTAAATCGACAGATTTGTAAATAAAGTTTGGCGGGAACAAACTGATCTATCATTACTTCTAGTTCAAATAGTTGATCAGATGTTCTGAAATATCTCATTAACTTTCTAACGCTCTTACATCCTGTTATTTACCTGTATAGACTCAGACTTTACACAAAACCCCATTCAGAAATATAGTGATTTAAAGTTTCCTCCTCTCTCAGAAGCTGTTGAGAAACAGTAAACTGTGAGTGGAGTTTTTTTAAAGTCTCTCTTCAGTTCTGTTCCCATCTGGTGATTAAATATTTGATCAGTATCACATATTTCAGAGCAAACACAGATATTTTGACGCTGGGTTTTGTTGGTGGTCGGTACGTGTTCTTCACTAAATCGCTCCTTTTTTGAACGGAGTCTGGTGTGTGGCTCACCGCACAGCTCGGATGAGGAAGTAGAGGACTCCGATCATGGTGATCCCGATCAGGACGTACAGGGCTCTCTGGATCATGGAGCTGTCCACGGAGAGGCCGGTGAACAGCCCCGCTCCGGTCCTCGCCCCGCCGCTCTCGGTGGAGTTCCCCCGGATGGAGGTGCTGTTCGCGGGTCGCGGCGCCGCGCTGCTGCCGGCGGGCTGAGGCGCAACCTGCGCGGCGGACACGAACCAGGAAGAGCCGAGAACCAGGAGGAGTCCGAGGAGGGTCATTTTAACTCTGGAGGGGGCTGTGGGTCTGGACTGGAGCTGGACTGGGGCAGAACCGGGTCCTCCGGGTCCACGTCGCCACGGCTGCTCACAGAAAGTAGATCCAAACTCGGAAGTTCACGCCCACCTCCTGCTGACGTCACGCGGTCAGGTGGGCAGGTAAAACTAAAACTAAAAGACTAAACAGCCGCGAGCTTCCTGTTTGTGTCCAACAGGTGAAGAATGAACACCTGAGAGAGAGTCAGCTGATCTTTACTGTCTCTCAGTGTGAAATATAGTTATCAATATCTGATTTATTATCAATATCTACTTTTATTATCAATATCTGATTTATTATCAATATCTACTTTTATTATCAATATGTACTTTTATTATCAATATCTACTTTTATTATCAATATGTACTTTTATTATCAATATCTGCTTTTATTATCAATATCTGTTTTTATTATTAATATCTGATTTTATAATCAATATCTACTTTTATTATCAATATCTGTTTTTATTATTAATATCTATTTTTATAATCAATATCTGCTTTTATTATCAATATCTGTTTTTATTATTAATATCTGATTTTATAATCAATATCTACTTTTATTATCAATATCTGTTTTTATTATTAATATCTGATTTTATAATCAATATCTACTTTTATTATCAATATCTGTTTTTATTATTAATATCTATTTTTATAATCAATATCTGCTTTTATTATCAATATCTGTTTTTATTATTAATATCTGATTTTATAATCAATATCTACTTTTATTATCAATATCTGTTTTTATTATTAATATCTGATTTTATAATCAATATCAAAATGTGGAGTTTGCTTTGCTGCAGTTTCTTCATTCTTCATCCTGTTTGCCGTCCCACTGTACATAATGACCCCCACAGCATCTCCACAGAGCCTACAGACACCTGCTGATGGAAACTAACTGGAGATAAACACACAAACATCACAAGGAACAAGAGGAAACACACTCTGATTTCTAACAGCTTCATTAACACATTATATCCCCGCTGAGTGATTAATAAAGGATTAATATTCTTAATTTAAATGTTTTAATACCACATTCATTAAAAAACAGATATTTGTAGACCAACTCTCCTTTAAGTGCCACTGAACAGATTTTTAATAAAACTCCTTTCTAACTGTTGACTCAGCGACAGGATGTACATCTTGTGTTTCATATGCAGCCATACATAAAAGATGATCAACAGTTACAGGGTGAAACTGCCAACAGGACAACAAACATTACATTAATTAAGTAAAATTAAATAGTTGGATTTGAAATAAAACTGAATGTTTTTATTTGTTTTTTTGTTTATTGATCCACAGTCAGTGGAGGTAATGAGTCGGATGATCTCTTATTTAATTAATCTCAAATCATTAATCAAATTCAGGTCACGTGACTTCAGGTCTCACCTGTGACATGGAGGGTCAAATGTTGACTGTTAACCTCTGACTGTTTAAAGCTCAGATCAATACTGATCAGAAAAACCTAGTTGATGATGATGATTATAATGATGATTTATAAAACAGAGATCCAATCAGATTACAGTATCTGATGCGATCACTTTCAGGGACTGTCCCTGATGCAGCAGGACTTTAACACCTGAGGGTTTTAACCTTTGACCTTTGTGTCTCCAGAGAAGGTGAACGACTCACTGAGCTTCACACTCACCTTCTTACGCCTGAGACAGATCACAGGTGAACACCTGTTTTAAACTTTAAACTCTTTCAACAGTGAAATAAACTGAAATAAATCACAGCTGCTGCTGGTTTCAAATATCTTGGTGAAATTAGTTTGAAAATGAGCAGAAAGAGAAAATGTTGCTCAGACTGTGAAGTGACAGCAGATCCTGAACATCGTGTGAAACTCTGAGATCATCGTGTCAGTTTGGAGCGTTTGGATGAAGACTGCTGGAGATAAAGACGTTCATTGATTTATTCTGATAAACACAGAGCGACCACAGACAGACAAACTACATCTTCAGCTCTGACAGACGTATACCTGATTTAATTTGATTTTTGACGTTTGGAAAGTGGATTGTGTAGTAGTTTAACAAGACTATAAGCTAACTCTTTTTTTTGCACTATCACCTTATATATTTGCACTGACTGTGATTCGCCTTTGTCTTATTTATTCTTCTAGTTTGATTGTATTCGTTTTGTTTATTTTTGTTGTGGTTTGCTTATTTTTGTATTTCATGCACAAAAGGGTTTGAGAGAACCATAATTTCAGTTCTCTGTGTGCTGCAGAAGCTTTTTTTTAAATTATTTTTTTGGGGGGTTTACACCCTTTATTATTATAGATAGGACAGCTGAAGATGGACAGGAGAGAAGGAGGAAGACATGCAGCAAAGGGACCCCAGCCAGGAAGCGAACCAGGGTCCGCTGTGGTTAGGCCCATGGCCTCATATATGTATGCGTGCACTCTACCGACTGAGCCACCTGCTGCAGACCTGACAATAAAGCCGATTTTGACTTTGAATTTATATATATTGTGATAGGCCACGCCCACTTTAATCAGCCATTACCAAACTTGATGAATCGACTGGGTTTTGGAAATGTCAGATCTCCATAAAAATTGATTAGCTTGTATAACTGATTGATTCATTTTAATTGCATTTTACAAAGTCTGTAGAACGATTTCTGATGAAGATGTCAAACATTTTAGGTCAGAAGAGCCTCAAAGCAAAGATGCAGATGAACTGAGAGATTAAAGAAGAAGTGAAAGAACTTTGACTCTGGAGCCAAAATAGATCAAAAGTACTTTTTTGGAGATGAACTCTTCCTGTAAATATCTTCCTGTGGACTGTCAGCAGAGCTGTCGTCCACAGGGGGGTGCTGCTGTGTCACCACCACACTGCCTGTCTGTCTGTCTTTCTGCCTGTCTGACTGTCTGTTTACAGGTTTCTGTCTTTACAGGTTTGAGGTTTCTGTCTGTTTGGTGTCTGTAAATGTCAGTGACGTCTGTAGTTCTGATTCACTGGACATCTTCATCCAACTTCCCATAATATTCATCTGTAACGCTTTATACTCAAAAACAAAGAATAAAAACTTTAATTATGTTTGTTCTTATTTCACCACGACACACTACAAGAAAATAAAAACTATTTCTAACACAAGGTCAGAAATTCGCTTATAAGACTAAAATATAAAATATACAGTAACTAAAATATCAAATACAGTAAATGAAATATTAAATATAATTAAGATCGCCATTTAAAGGTGGGTGAAATTCTTTGTTGCATTTGGGATGATTGAGGTTTTGCAGCCCAACAATGAGAAAAGACGATTTTATTTCCAAATCAGAATTTGGTTTATTGTTGATTTACACAAACAAGAGATTGACTTTTTGTGCAGAAGAATAAACACAGTAAATCAGTAAATCATTATTTCAAATTACTTAAAAACAAAGGTATTAAAGGTTCACACAGCAAAGACAGAGAAATGCATTTTATACTTAAATAAGTAAAGTTTTGTGGTCAGTGTGAATTTTCTAGTTGTCATCAGATATAAAAAAAAACAATCATAATAAAAAATACAAATAAATGTATAAATGTATAGAAAGATCCATGCAAACCTGAGAAAATTATCCTTTAGCACTCATGAGTCTTTATTACTAAAAGTAAGTCTAATAACAAAAATGAGCATGGTGAGTTCAGGGAAGTACAGGGAACTAAATGAGCGCTGGACGTTCAGGGAACTACAAAGAGAACCGGATGTTCGGGTACTAAAATGAGAATCAGACGTTCTAGAGCTAAATAAGCGCTTGACGTTCAGGGAACTAAAGATGGAACCGGACTTTTGGGAACTAAAATGAAAACCAGACATTCGGGAACTAAAATGAATTCCAGACGTTCGGGAACTAAAATGAAAACCAGACATTCGGGAACTAAAATGAATTCCAGACGTTCGGGAACTAAAATGAAAACCAGATGTTTAGGGAACCAAAATGAGAACCGGACATTCGGGAACTAAAACGAAAATCAGACATTCAGGAAACTAAAATGAGAACCGGACATTTGGGAACTAAAATGAAAACCAGACGTTCAGGAAACTAAAATGAAAACCAGACGTTCAGGGAACTAAAATGAAAACCAGACGTTCGGGAACTAAAATGAAAACCAGACGTTCGGGAACTAAAATGAGAACTGGACGTATGGGAATTAAAATGAGACCCGGATGTTCAGGGAACTAAAATGAGACCCGGATGTTCAGGGAACTAAAATGAAACCGGATGTTTGGAAACTAAAATAAGAACCAGACATATGGGAACTACAAGAGTGCTGGACGTTCAGGGAACTATGAGAACCGGACGTTTGGGAACTAAGATGAGAACTGGACACTCTGGAACTAAATGAGCACTGGATGTTCAGGGAACTAAATGAGTGCTGGACATTCAGGGAACTACAATGAGAACCGGACGTTCAGGAACTAAATGAGTGCTGGACGTTCAGGGAACTAAAATGAGAATCACAATCAAAATAAAGCCAAGAATCAAAGTGAAAACCGTCATAGAGGAGAAGGAGACATGATATTGTTTAAATATGCAGATAAAGTCATACATTTACCTTCTCCAAAACACAAGGTGTACTTTGGGCAGATCCACCTGTCGAAATATTTTCTTTAAGGTCATTCAGAGGATTGAGCAGCACTCTGAGTTCTCTGGTTTTCAAATGTGTGTTTGGTTTTATCAGCAAAGAGAGATCAGTAGTTTTGTGTCGAAGACTTCGTGGACCAGTTGCTGTTGAGGAACAGGATCATGTCAAGGTTTTCTGGATCGATGGCGTTTCTGAGGTGGTGGAAGCGATCACCTGCACTGGAGAATTTTCGACATTTTGACAATAATGTGTGACAGTAATCGTTCTCTCTCTTTTCTTTTCTAAGACTCTCCATGAGTCCACTCAGCAGTGGCAGCATGGCTGAAATGGACATGAATCCTGATTTCATGGTGGATGTTGCATCTCTCAGAGGTTTCAGAGCTGAAATGATGTTCTTTACTTTCTCTTTTTCGTCTTTATTTAGAATTAAATCAGTCTTGCCTCTCTCGTCCAGCACCATCACTATGGCACTGTGCTGCTGAAGCAGTTGTTCGAGCATGTTCAGCCAAGGCAGCCATCGCTCCCCGGAGTACACAATCAGCTCATCTTGTTTCATTTTCAGCTGTTTCTGAACCTCCCTGAGCTTCCTCTCAGCTTCAGAATTGTACTTAAAGAACCGGACGATGTTCTGACTCTTTCTGAGAACATTTAACAGCTCATCAGTACTCATCAGACACCTAAATATCACATTCAGGGTGTCGGCAAAACAAGGCATGTGTGTCCATTTTGTTTGAACTTCCTTCAGTCGTGGCATGTTGGCCCTGATGACACTGTGGACCTTTTCTTTGATACCCCAAACCTCCATAACAGCCAAGATCTGGTTTTGAATGTTGGTTCCAGATTCATCTCCGAAGAGGCTGGTAGTTTTGAGCACATAAGAATTGAGCTTTCCGTGAATGTCCACAAAATGGCAGCCCACCGTCAGATAGGAGTCTTCAGCTCTTGAAGACCACAGCTCACATGTCAGCACAATGTCTTCGGCAGAGGCCAAAATCGATCGCAGCTCTCTTTTCTTTTCAGCATAGATCTCAAGCAGCTGTGAGCGTAACTCAGATCTTCGAGGAATTTTCAGAGAGGGGTCTAATGCTTCTGAAAAATTCACAAAATCAGTATCTTCTGTGATTTCTAAGGATTGCAGAGTGGAAACAATCATCTTCAGCAGACTTTTCATCGCTGGTGTTTCCTGGTTCCCAACTGCGGAAGGAAACAGATTTAAAGTTCAGAATACGTTTTATTCATAGATAAGTCTGTTTTTAACATCATGTCCGTGTCCCTACAGAGATCTGATTCGAGTTGAGACTGCTCATCTGTGCTGATACTGATGTATGGACATTATACACCATGTTATTAGCCCAAACTAACAGCTGAAACATGCTTCTTCAGACTGAGATGTGACTTTATTTACAGTGTTAACACTGAGGAAGTCCCGTCTGATCTCAGACATTCAGTATCGGTGCTGATCAAGACATTTTTCAACTCTATATTGAGCACAAACCCACGCCCAGTTGGTTGTTTGCCATCATGTGACTCTGATGACACGTGAAATCCTGATGGAGGTCAGGAAGTGAAAATCAGGATTCGATGAGATGGACTCCACTCCCTCAACTGCAGCCAAAGTTCACAGTTTTATCGCAAGTTTGGGTTCATTTCTTGCATTTTTTCCCTTGTGGATGACAGCTGTTGGTACTCAATCCAATCTTATAGTTTCTTGGTTTGATTAATTTGTAGATGACGTAAACTTTTAGCATTGAACTTGCAAACTTGTGACAGAGCTTCTTCTGTAAAAAAAAACACCACACCACAACACTTCCTAACCCCCATCTGCAGTTGTTGCCATGGCACCAGTACCTAGTATTTTGCATTTGACAAACCACGCATATGGTTTGCATATGGTAATATGGATGCATATGGGCCATGAATCACCCAGAGACCTTGATGTGGAGATGGTAGAAAAGAGTACCAACAGCTCGTGAGAAGGGCCAGTGAATAAAAATCCACGGAAGTGGATTGTGGCAGTATCCCATTGTGGCAAAAGACCCCTGAGAAACGGCACTGCAGCTTCCTGTGTCACAAAAGAATTCAATCCATTCAGTCTAATTAATAACTCAGGAAAGTCCAGAGGTGCAGTGTGATTGAAAAATCTCATGATGTGCACTGACGTCTGCATGAAGACGACAGGACGTTAGGCGGCTCAGTGGGTGCAAAACACAACTTTTATAGGAGGAAATGTGGCACCATCTTTCATATGTGGTGTCCAGTTTGTATCTCTGAATATATCTATGGTGGTCACGAAGGAAATAACTGTCCAATCAGGGTATGTACAAAAGGTTCCCATCTTTGCATCCTCACACACCCACAAACCTTTACAATAACATAAACGTGGCTCTGATCCATGTCAACACTTTCATTGTTGTTTGCAGTAATGTGGAGCAGCTGCTGGCTGAGACCTGATGTTTGTCCAGAGAACACCTTTAGTTGTGTTCGATTACCTACCGTCCTCTGACGGGTGAGGACAGCTGATGAACTTGCTGATGTTTTTGGTGTGGTCTTCAGTGTGACTGTGCTGAACACCAAAACATTTCTGTGGTTTTTGAAAAGAACCTCTCAGACAGATACAGCTGAGCAACATGTGAGTTTATCGGCTCTTTTACAAACATGTACCTGGTGTGTTTCCTCGTCCCTGCCTGATTCGATCCCGTCTTGTTGTCTGGAGGTTTTCGTGCATGCTGGATCTTCCTCTGACTGTTTTGGATTAACAAGAGTCAAATTAATCAAATCCAGGATTATATATGTATCTGATGTATAATAACTAATTCAATGACAATGTTGTAATAAATGTAATAATGATTTCCAAGAAAAAATACTTACATGAACCTCTTGGCTGCATCATGTCAGAGTCACTTCAGCTTCTCCTTCCTGTAGTTTCCTTCACATCTCCTCTTTATTGTTTTCAGCTCTTCAACCTTGGTTTTCTGATATGCTGTTGATGGAAAAGGCAGCGTCCTCTCTACTGAAGTTTCACCTGCGTCTGCTCAGCTCTGACTGATCAAAAGACCTTTATCACCTGGGTGGAGCAGGAATGTGAAAGTAGGAAATGAAATGGACTGAGCCTCCATCCTGATGCTAAAACAGGCTGTAAACCTGTTTGACAGGACTGATGATGACTAACACATAAACACGACTCCCTCAGACTCTTCTTAATTAAATAGTTTTTTAATGTAAACATTCATAAGAGTCATTGCTCAGAGGACAGAAAGTGAAACTAAAGAACAAGACTGGGTGTCGATGATACTAAACTGTCCTGCACAGACACACCAAAGTGTTTTAAAGTCTGTTTTTCTACACTGATATTCCATAAAGATCCAGTATAGATATTAAACATGAACATGTTTGAGTTTTTAGAAATAAAATGATAGTTACAAAGCTCTGTAGAGTTTACAAGCTGTTGTACATTTTGTCCAGTAAAATCCAGATATGTATTGATTAGTATTGATAAGTATTGATCATCATTGTCGTCCTCCACTTGTTGGATGGAGGTTGTGTTCTGTGGTCACGCAGATGAAGCTCTTTAATGTTCATCAATCAAACGGACGTCAGTCACAGTCAGGGTGTAATGACCAGAGCAGACCAGTAGGTGTCAGTGTGGCTCTGATGGAGTCTCTTTAATCACCTGAAGCTCTGTGATTTTTAAAGAAATGAGACATCAGGAGGTCTTTTCACAGCATCTCCACTGTGAACAGGTTGTGTTTTATGTTGTGGTGGAAGATGGAGACTGAAATTTCCTTTGTTTGTTACAGAGACACAAGTCGTGTCTTCAGTCTGTAAACTGCCTTAGTAACACTGCCTGATGTTGGTTCATTCATTTGTTCCCTGCTGATGTTTCTCCATGTTGTTGGTGACCACATACGGTGGGTGTGGTGTGATTCTAAATGTTAAATCACAGAAATACAGTTTGAGGGTTTTATCAGCGCACAGACCTGAGATAAATAACATTTCCTCCTGATTTCTGTCTGATGAACAAAGACCTGCTGAGCTGTGACGAAGAGCTGCAGGCGTCCAGGTGGGAGGAGCACCTGAACACCTCCCTGTGAGGAGGAGGAGGTGAGGAGGTAAGGAGGAGGAGGTGAGGAGATAAGGAGGTGAGGAGGTAAGGAGGAGGAGGTAATCTGACAGCTCTGTTATTAAAGAGAGCACAAGCCTTTAATCCTTTTTCAATTTTGATGCATTTTCACAGATTAAACTACCCAGCAGTTAATAGTCATTAACACTGACCGCACTTTAACTAACTACAAATTAAAGTGCTGCTTTTATATTATTACAGAAATAATACTGAACCTTAAATCAATAATATAACACTGAAATGCACAATAAGCATTTTTACTTTGTATACGTTAGTTTGCTTCTCATACTTTTTAAGTTTAGTAAAATTACTTGTAACATTGATCACATTTCTTCATTGTAGTACTTCTAATTTTACTGAAGTACAGTACATGATTTAAATACTTCCTCCATCACAGCTCTCTGAATCTGACTGGATGCTGTGAGGTCTCCTCTGATTGGTTGAATCCTGCAGGTGATGTCAGTATGTTAAAGTGTGTTCAGGTCACCTGTCAGTGCGTTCAGCTGTTTTATTGTGAAATTCAGGACCTCTGTTTGAGCTGCAGACTGAAGGATGACCTTCAGACGGCGTCAGGCGTGATGATGTAAGACGCAGATGAATTAGTCCTGATTGGTCGGATCTGCCCGACGCTCGGCCACACGTTGAGGATTTACCTGGTCTGAGAGAAATAAATGAAGGAATCAGACAGAGGGAGCGAAAATAAACTTCAGGAGGAGAAAATCTAGAGAGAAGAATGACATATTTTAATCAGTTAAAATGATGAAAAGATGATAAAGAAGAGGCAGAAAAAAAACATTAAAGAGGATTACTTTAGACGAAGCAGTCTGATGCTGGACGATGACTTGGGGGGGACGTGGGGGGATTATTAATCTGACAGTCAGGCGGGCAGGAGCCAATGGGAGTGCAGCTCTCCTCAGTCATGTGACGGCTGGAGGAGGCGGAGCTTCCTGTCAGAAAGATGTTTAAAAGGTTTCCTGTGTTTAACTGAGCAAATTAAATCAGATTCAGTCTCTCTGTCCTCTAAGATGAAATCAGACTGATCCACACAGCTCTCTGCTTTAAGAGATGTTTGTGAACGTCCAAATAAAACCAAATGTTTTATTTCATTTCAGTTTCATTGAGATTCAAATGAGACCAAACTTAAACAGATTTCAACATGTGGTTATTCATTAAGAACGTTTTACACACGAGATAAACCCTGCAGCCTGCTGTTTGTTTACCTGAGCTCACCTGAGACGCTGAGCCTCGTTTCCATGGAGATGTAATGCCTGTTACTATGGTGACCAGTTTACAGACATCGGACGCTGCGTTAACTGATCACAGTAGCTAACGTTCGCTGGTGAGTCAAAGGCTGCAGACAGCTACCACAAACTTTTAAGGTGGAAGGTTTCTCGTTACTCAGTGAACAAGCTGATCAATCAACCGTAAAACGTCAACGTTAAAACCTTAAACGTCAACATGGTGACTTTGACCGTTAAAGTTTGTTTTCATTGGCTCTCTTTTGTGATGATCGGATCCTCAAAAGTGTTTGAAAATGTGTCTGAATTCAAACAGATGATGTGAACCGAGAATATTCAGTTTTCAGAGAAGTGATGTTGATCAGAAACTTCAGCTGCTGCTTCTCTTTGAAAATATCTCTCTTTATTTTCTTTAAAACTGTGCAGTTAATTAGAAAACTGACCTGATCTGCTCCTGCAGGTTTTTTTTTATTACTACCAGCTGAGAATTCAAATTTGACCGAAGTGAAAAATGTTGTTGCTAATCTGAGAGATGCTAACATGCTAACATGCTAACACCCTGACAACAGAAACATGAAATTATTTAATTCGATCCAAAATGCTTAAATAATTAGTTTCAGCCCTGAAACAGCCACAGATAAAGGGTTTTATTTATTGATTATTGATTATCAGGATGTAATTTTCAACAAATAGAACAAAAAAGTTGCAGATGAGCTCAGTAAAGATCTTTGTTTGATGACACTGAGTTCAGTTTAGTTTGAGTTCAGCTTCACGTCTCTGTTTTCTTCATCTTCATCACTGTTGTTGTTGTTGTTGTCTTGTTGTCCTGCAGACTGACCTCAGACCAGCAGCAGAGAAATTCTCGCTTCATTTCAGCTGATCTCTGATTGAACAGTTCAGACAGAAATCACAGCCTCTGATCCGCCTGCGATCACTGCATCGATCCCTGTGTGTGTGTGTGTGTGTGTGTCGTTAATCTGAACAGGTGTCACTCCTCCAGGTGAGCAGCAGGGGCTGATGGGATGTCTGATGGAGAGGGCAGACGGGTGAACAGGAACCTCTGATGTTTCCAGGAAGCTCTGATTTAGTGATTTACAGGTCAAACAGCTTCCTGCAGGTGATTTTAGTTCAGGTTAAAAAAGAAACATAAAACTTGATTTCAGACAAACATGAGAGCTGAGTGGAAGCTTTGATTGAATATGACTGATGTTAAGCTGTGGTGGGAGACGTATTGTATCTGTGATACAGTAAAAATATTTCAAATCCTTCAGGTAAAGGTGAAGTCTGAACTCTCAGGAGTCTGTCGAGGTCGACTGTGAAGACTTTCGACCTTTAAAAAACATTCACCATGATGTTGTTTGATCTGATTTTATCAACATTACTTAAATGGCCTGACAGGTATTTTTCACTTTAACATCTTGTACTCGAACAACTGACATTATGTGATCATGCCGATCGATAACTGATGCTGATCGATGACCTGGAAGTTAAAGTATCAAAATAAAAAGTTAAAATCACTCGTTAACAGCAGATTTTACTCATTTATTTGTTTTTCATTTCTCATTAATCTGAAGCTGCAAAATGGAGATTTAACGATCTGTAAACGTCAGTACAGTTCTTCACCAAATGTATTTGTAACGTAATTTAATGTAATTTCCACCGTCGTGTGCTCTTCTCTGATTGGCTGACAGAGGCCGTCTGCAGCGGCAAGGCAGGAAACGCCAGCCGACCTGATGATGAGATGATAATGACGAAATGTTCAGACTGTCACCATCTGCCTCTGTGACCAACAGAGTGTGTGTGTGTGTGTGCGAACAAACAACAGAACAAACATTTTTTAGTGGAACATTTTTTATTGGTGAATTTATCAAACACAGATTCGTACACTTCTTAACATTTTCTCTCTGAAGTCGTCGTTAAAGTAAATTCAGTAAATGTTTAAGTTTTATTTTTTCCTGCTCATGCAGCGCAGGAAAAACTGTCCTCAAGAGGCGCAGTGACCTAAACTCTTCGTTAGCTCTTTCGCCAATCAGATAAATGCATCATTTAACAGGACTTTATAAGCATCCAATAAGAAAATATACAAAACAGATTTTTTTGTCTTTCAGAGAATAAAGTACGCAGACATTTGGATGTAGAAAAACATTTTCTTCTCCGTTTGATCAGTCGGATCGCTGTAAACCAGAGACAGCAGGGAGGTCTCACTCTTTCTCACTTTTTCTTTCTTTTTCCTTCCTTCAGTTTCTTTAACGTTTCTTACGCCACCAAAAACAGATTCCATCCACACAAAAACCAACACAGAAAAGGATGATAAACTGTTATTTATCAACCGAGAGACAGCACAGGACTACAAGGACCAGAATGCATTGTGATGCAAGCAAGAACATAAAGGAGAAAAACAACAACAACAGCAACAACAACAAACATCTGACTGATTCCTTCATATCTCTGCTGATGAATTCATATCTCATATGAATTTTCTCCTACTTTTTTTAAAAAAAGAAAAATGGCACAAACATCAAATAAAAACTTGAATTTTTGCTCTTTTTGTACCAACGAGGAAACATCTCGCTGTTTTCCGCAGGAGGAGAGCTACATCATCATCCCTCCTCCATCACAGTGCGTTCGTTAGATATACTGCATTTCCCAGCATGCCCCCCCCCACCAGGTGAGAGATGGAGGGATGGTATGAAGAGATGAAGAGAAAAGAAACGTCCTCTCGACCACACGGTGTCACTGTCCCGCAGAAAAAAAGTCACAAAAAATTCAGCACCAGTGGGAAAAAGGCCATTTTTGATTGGTTCATTTTTGTTTTGCGCAGAACATTCGTTTTTATTTTTACAACAAAACAACACAATTTAGAAAAAAAATCCTCCTCCCCTCGACATAACCCCGCCCCCTGTGGCGTGTATGGGCGGGGCTAGATGATCCCGTAGCTGCTCCCCCCCAATAAAAAAAATTCACAAGAGTCTTTGGCAGATTTACAGAAATGAAAGGCGTCGACTGAAAGAAGGTTTGAGGCTGAGACAGAGGGAGCCTCAGGATGCTCCTCTGATTAATAATTATTATCAGAATGACCAAGATCATTTATAAATTGGAGACTGGAGATGATTCAGGAACAGAAATGAGCCACAACATCTGAATATTAATCTGTTAAACTACGAGCTCGTCCCGTCTGTGAAGCTTCATTTGTACTTTTAATTTTTAATGATACGACCATCATCGTCAGCTGTGTTACCATGGTGACCACCAGATACTTTACTGTTTACTTTACTTTGTTTTCTGTCTGGCAGCTCAGTGTGCAGCCTCTGAAATCACATAGAAATATATCACTAATACATTTTGTTTGGCTGAAAGCTTCTCAGTGAGGATTTTCTGCTTTTCTGTACGATTTCTTTTTAAACTGAATCTGCTGAGAAAGTTTTAGTTTTTAATGAAACTGATACTGAATCAATCGATTGATAATGAAAATGATCCCAAAGTGGTTCAATGAGTCAACAACAAGGATCAGTTCTGTCTGACCAATCAGAGCGCAGAGCCTCGTTAACAATCGCTGTGTTTCGCTTTGACTCCTCACTCTGACTCTAACTCTGACCTTTGACTTTTGACCTCGTGTTGAACGTCTCGGCCTCGGTTGGAGCCGGTGTCTGTCTCCGTCAGCGGCTCGTCTCTGTTTGTGTTGGTTTAAATGAAGCCGGGAGCTGTGAGGAGACGGCCGATGATCCACACGATGAGTACAGCTTAGTTTCTCTCAGCTGAAGAGTTTCTGAACGCCACGTCTCCTCTCACGTCGGAGTAAAGAGAGAGGAAGCACAACGTTTGACTGAATCTGTGTTCGCTCATTTTATTTGTCAGATATTTCCTGATTAAAAAAGCTGCTGATCGTGTTAACTTGGAGCCCCTCAACACAAAATCAGTGTGACATTAAGAAAAACAAAATCGCCTTTTTGGGCCTTCAGAGCTTCTGTACAAACTGTAAAACACCAGAAAACAGCTTTTAATTTACTTTCTGTTCAGTTGTTCATACTTTTTCTGCTTCTACGTGTCCAGACAGCTGCTGATTTCCATTGATCTCTATGTAAAATAATATAATCCATCCAACATGATCTGTGATCTGTGAAACAACTCAAAGCATTTTTATTCTGAACATGAAACCAGCAGCTGCCTGAACAAGAAGAAAAAGTACAATATGTGTGAATGTAAATGATCTGAGGTGCTGAAAGGTGATTTTCTTTTATTATTAGACACTGTTTTAGATATTGATCCTGTTTTTAGCTTCTTAACAAGAAATTAACAAGTTATTTTTATGCACACGCCATAAAAATCTTTTAGGATTACAGAAAAAGAGAACAACAATACGAACAAGACCTGGATCTAATCTGGATCTCATCCTGATTTTTCATTAGATCCAGGTCTTATGTGGAGCTTCTTCTTTTTTTTTACATGTACAAAGAAAGATTCAAGTTTTTATCAAGTGTGCACAAAATAAAAACGCTCACAAGCCAAAATCTGACACTAAAGAAGCAGACAGAGATCCACTGTGTACCTTATATGTGTACCTTGTACTTTGTTTACTGTATTTATACTGTATACTGTATATAAATACTGTATAAATACTATATATATATATTTATATATATATATATATATATATGCTATATATATATATATATATACAGTATTTATACATATATATATTATTTATAGAGTATTTGTACAGTATACTGTCTACAGTGTGGTATATCGTTGGTGATGAACATCGTGGGAGTCTCAGCGTGGATCTGTCATCATCGTGTTCCCAGCGGAACCGAAACTCCTCCCACCAGTGACCTCGGCCTCCTCTGATTGGCTGAGCCTCTGAGCGGCATTCAGCTGAAGGTCAAAGGTCAGGAGGGGGGGCTGGAAGCGTTTCCTGCCTCAGGTGGGTTGTTTGTCGTCAGACTGACGGGAAGACGGAGCTCGGCCCAACTGAAGGAAGAAGACAAAGAAGAAGAGGAGGAGCAGGAGGAGGAGGTGCTATGATGAGGCGAGGAGGAGGAGGAGCAACATGACGGACAGCAGGGGGAGGCGGGGCAGAGCGAGGCCGCAGCCGCCGGTGGTGTCGTCCGTCAGGAAGGGCTCCGGAGACTCGTACACCGAGTCATCTGAGCAAGACAGGAAGTGAGCACACGGGAACAACATGAGCCAAACAGGACAGTTTCCCATGAGGCTTCGCTCTCTGCGTCTCTGTGACAAAGCATCGTGGGAGCTGGAGTCATTAAAATACTGACAAGCTCTTTTACTTGACTTTTCTTCTTTTATTGTGAAAAGTCATGAGTGGTCAGAATATCTGACTGCAGGTTGTTTGAGGTTTACAGCTGAAACACACCTGCCAGGTGTCTGTCAGGTGACACACTGTCACACTGAGTCGTTCAACATGAAGCGTTTCTGAGTGTTATTTATTTTGGAGATTATCAACCCTGCATGTGTCAGCAGGATTCTGGGAAAATAATCCCGTCAGATGGAATAAAATAAAGTTTAATGATCAGTGAGGTCAGCACTTCCTGTGTGTCGCTCAGACGGAGGATTCAACGTGTTGATGAAGAAGTGAGCTTCACACTGTTTCACATGAATTTACAGATTCTGCTTCTAAAGACTCGATCAGAAACAGATCAATGAAATGAAAACGCTTCATGTGAACACTCAGGTCACATAAAATATATAATATATATAAGAGTTCCCATAATCCTCTGTGAGCGAGAGCTCAGCCTTTAAATGAGACATTCAGTGACACAACAGGACTGAGATACTTCAACTGAGAGGAGGAGGAGGAGGGCTTACTGGTGGGTTTGACGTAGATCTTCAGCTTCAAACAGGGTTTTCCAGCCAGGTTCGGGTGTGGAGACGCTGCAGAGGAAACAACAGCAGCTTTAATTAAAAATCAGTGAAACAAAGAAGCAAAGCTGATCAAAACATCTGATCGATCCTCTGAACACGACTGAGACCTAGAGAGCAGGAGACATGTTTCTACTTAAACACACACACACACACACACACACACTAAAAACAGCAGGTTGTGTTTTCAGTCCAACTTGCCGTCTGAACTTTGA
Source organism: Scortum barcoo (assembly GCA_023238725.1). Classification (NCBI taxonomy): domain Eukaryota; kingdom Metazoa; phylum Chordata; class Actinopteri; order Centrarchiformes; family Terapontidae; genus Scortum; species Scortum barcoo. The sequence goes on from CM041538.1 coordinate 28,555,533, forward strand.
CCTCTGCTCAGTAAATTTGAATAAACTTTATTAGTTTCACATCTGAAGTATTTCCATCTTGTTTAAAAGAACGGCGTTGCTGTCGCTGGTTTGGATGATTACATAATGCTCTTGTTGACAGGTGAGCTCAGTCTCCATGGTTACAGTCACCTGTCTGAAGCCCCGCCCCCCAGGTGTTCAGTGTAACATCCCTCACCTCCTGCTGCTGTCATCGTTCCCAGCAGGGACACACAGAGGTGGAAAACAAACGAACTCTCTGTGGGCCGTCAGAGACACCTGATGTTTGCACTGAGCTGTGACCTCACAGCTGTCAGCCAATCAGAAGAGAGCAGCGTCTACACACGTGACACCATCAGTCCACCTTCACACCTGCACACCTTCATTAGTAGTACTTTGTGCAGTAGTACTCACAGATGTAGTAGTACTCAGTAGTACTCAATGCAGTGTACTCTGTAGCAGTAATACTGTGTACACAGATGTAGTAGTACTCAGTAGTACTCTGTGCAGTAATACTCACAGATGTAGTAGTACTCAGTAGTATTTCTGTAGTAGTACTCACAGATGTAGTAGTACTCAGTAGTACTCTAGTAGTACTCACAGTACTCACAGATGTAGTAGTACTCAGTAGTATTTCTGTAGTAGTACTCACAGATGTAGTAGTATTCAGAGATGAAGTAGTACTTTGTGCAGTAGTACTCACAGATGTAGTAGTACTCAGAGATGAAGTAGTACTTTCTGTAGTACTCACAGATGTAGTAGTACTCAGAGATGTAGTAAGTACTTTGTGCAGTAGTACTCACAGATGTAGTAGTATTTTGAGTAGTAGTACTCACAGATGTAGTAGTACTCAGTAGTATTTTTGTAGTAGTACTCTGTGTAGTAGTACTCACAGATGTAGTAGTAGTAGTATTTTTGTAGTAGTACTCTGTGTAGTAGTAGTCACAGATTAGTAGTACTAGTAGGTACTCAGTGGTATCAGTGGTTACTGTATGCTCTCAGTAGTAGTACTCAGTAGTGTAGTAGTGCTCAGAGATGTAGTAGTGCTCACAGATGATTGTTGCAGTGTAGTACTCTGGATGTGGTAGTACTCAGAGATGATTAGTAGTACTTTCTGTAGTACTCACAGATGTAGTGTAGTGGTACTCAGAGATGTAGTAGTACTCAGAGTGAAGTAGTACTCAGTAGTACTCACAGTGTACTGTAGTGTAGAAGTACTCACAGATGTAATTTTGTAGTAGTATGTTTGTAGTAGTACAGACTGTGGTAGTACTCAGTGTCACTCAGATGTAGTGGTACTCAGTAGTATTTTAGTGAGTGGTACTCTGTGTGTGGTAGTGGTGCTCAGTGAATTACTCTGATGTGTGGTAGTGTGTTCTCAGTCAGTGTATTTCTGTAGTGGTACTCTGTAGTAGTACTCACAGATAGTACTCAGTGTCACGGATGTATGTAGTGTGTATGCTCAGTGGTACTCTGTGTGTGAGTACTCAGTACTCAGTGAGTGGTACTCCTGTACAGTGAGTACTCACAGATGTAGTAGTACTCAGTAGTGTAGTACTTGTCTGTGGTACTCACAGATAGTGGTGCTCAGTAGTATCAGTGGAGTACTCTGTGCAGTAATTGTACAGATGTAGTAGTACTCACCCGTGAGTGTGGTAGTGCTCAGTATTTTTTGTGTAGTGGTACTCAGTGATGTAGTACATAGTATTTTACAGTAATTACTCTGTGTGGTAGTATGGTACTCACAGATGTAGTAGTACTTTGTAGTAGTACTGATGTAGTAGTACTGTAGTAGTACTCACAGTATGTAGTAGTACTCAGTAGTACTTTCTGTAGTACTCACAGTGTAGTAGTACTCAGTAGTATTTTTGTAGTAGTAGTAGTACTCACAGATGTGTAGTAGTAGTTTTTTGTAGTAGTACTCAGTAGTACAGATGTAGTAGTACTCAGTAGTACTCTGTGCAGTAGTACAGTAGTATAGTAGTACTCACAGATGTAGTAGTACTCAGTAGTACTTCACAGTGTAGTAGTAGTACTCACAGATGTAGTAGTACTCAGTAGTATACTCTGTAGTAGTAGTATTTTGAGTAGTAGTACTCACAGATGTAGTAGTACTCAGTAGTATTTTTGTAGTAGTACTCTGTGTAGTAGTACTCACAGATGTAGTAGTACTCAGTAGTACTCACAGATTTAGTGTAGTAGTACTGTAGTACTGTAGTAGTACTCACAGATGTAGTAGTATTTGTATAGTAGTACTCACAGATGTAGTAGTACTCAGTAGTATTTCTGTAGTAGTACAGATGTAGTAGTACTCAGTAGTACTCTGTGCAGTAGTACTCACAGTTAGTAGTACTGTAGTAGTACTCACAGATGTAGTAGTAGTAGTACAGTAGTATTTCTGTAGTAGTACTACCAGTGAGTAGATAGTGTAGTAGTAGTACTCAGTAGTATTTTTGTAGTAGTACTCTGTGTAGTAGTACAGTAGTAGTACTCACAGTATGTAGTACTCTGTGCAGTAGTACTCAGTAGTATTTTTAGTAGTAGTACTGTAGTAGTACTCACAGATGTAGTAGTACTCAGATGTAGTAGTACTCAGTAGTAGTAGTACTCTGTAGTAGTACTACTCACAGTGCAGTAGTAGTACTCAGTAGTACTCTGTGTATTTCAGTAGTACACACAGTGTAGTAGTACTCAGTAGTACTCTGTAGTACTGTGTAGTACTCACAGATGTAGTAGTACCTGAAGGCCTGAACTCGAAGCCCAGGCTGAAGGGGGTGACTCAGTGAACAGCTGGAACTTCTCGTTGAGACTTGACTCACCTGAACGTGAGCGGCTGGTACCGTTGGGGCTGAGGGGCTGAGTAGTGCCGGTTGCACTCCCAGCGTTTGAAGCCCTTCCTGTGGTGGTCGCAGGTGGTGTACCCATCGTAGTTCACCATGTACAGCACGTAGTGCTCCATGCGCTCCGCCGCCTCCGCCGCCTCGTAGTGTGGACAGTAGATGTCCAGATAGTCATTGATGGCCACCTCCACCGTGTACTCACCCCGAAGGAACCTGCGAGGAGAAACAATGGAGTTACTGAAGGTTCTGATGCTTTTCATCATGGCGGACTCCCACATGTGAGCACTTTAACACGCTATCAGCTCCCTTCCTTTGATGGAAAACATGCGGAGCTGAATCAGTAAAGAGTTTTTGTTTCCGCACAGCTGCTCCGTCACCATTTCTGTAATCTCCATCTTTGATTTCACTGCGGCAGAAGAATCTACCTCCTTATCAGAAATAATCATCCTTCAACAGTCGATCTCAGAAAACAAACTAATCAAACTTCATGTGTCTCTGAATATTCATGTCACTCAAAGAACAACAACGCAAAGAACAAATCCTCCGTCCCTCAAGGGGGGGGCGTCAGGCCTTCAATCAACAGAGCTAATTTGGATTTTGGAAATTAGGTTTGAACTGACTGATTTGGTTTCTAACGGCCTGATTGGCTGAGCTGTCCTGGTTAATCACAGCTCGTTTTAAATTCAGCTCCGTCTCATTTAACGATAAAAAAAACTGATGAGATGAATCAGTGTTTACTGAACTCAAATTAAAAACCCATTACATTGAACTGATTCTGCAGAGTTTACACACACAAACATGAAGTTAACACAAGTCAACACTGTCGAACCAGGAATCTGCGGGGGGGGGGCTGTGAGGGGGGGAGGACGTTGAGTTATTTCTGGCTCTAATGGAGCTCCGTGTGATCGAGTTATCTTGATGACTTCAAACACTTCAATTTCTCTCCAGTCGGTTACTTTTAGTTGCTGAATCACGGCGCTGATTGTTCCCATGTAACCTGAAGGCAGCATCAGGGCGTGGTCCTGATGGGGGGGTCGATGGGAGCAGCTGGAAAGATCCTCTTCGCCTCTACTAACACCATCAGCAAAGTGCATGCTAACTCAGTTAGATGCAGGATCAGGTGACGCTAACAGGCGGTGCGTTCACTGACCTCTGTCCCTGCAGCTCTCACATCATTACTCATCACTCTAATGGAGGGATGCGTTCTGTCCCTCCCAGCAGGCCGAGGGGCCACTGGCTCCTTCATCATCATCATCATCATCATCCTCCTCCCAGCTGCAATCTCAGCCTCGACTGAACCAACAGACAGGTTTAATGTCAGTCAATAAATCAGTGAAAACATAAATAAATGTAAAGAGCTCATCCTAATATAAACTATTTAACATCAACTTAATGTTTTCATAACCAGTATTTTTAAATTTCATACTTTAAATAAATTTTTTGAGTAATATTTCTGTACTTTTACATAAATTTTTTCAAAAGAAATCAGTCAGATCAGACGACGAGGAGGCGACCGATCCTGCTGCTTCGACCTTCATGTAAAAGTAAAAGTAAACGTAAAAGTACCACCATGGAAAGTCCTGAATACAAAAATATACTCAGGTAAAAGTAAACAAGTGTTATCAGCTAAAGTATAAGTAAAAATATCAACTTATGTCTTCACACATAACAGATGAGTGTAGTGTATTTGTAATAAATATATATTCACAGATGAGTGTAGTGTATTTGTAATAAATATATATTCACAGGTGAGTGTAGTGTATTTGTAATAAATATATATTCACAGATGATGTAGTGTATTTGATAAATATATATTCACAGGTGAGTGTAGTGTATTTGTAATAAATATATATTCACAGGTGAGTGTAGTGTATTTGATGTGCAGCTCTCTCAGCAGTTCTCCCCTCTGTGGTTCAGTGGAGGAGCTTGTGAGCGAGCTGTCGTCCATCAGGACTTTCCCACAGCTGCTCTGTTGTTGGCATGTTCAGTCACATGATCGATGTCCTGCAGAGATACGCTGCAGCTCTTTGTGTGTTAACGTAACCTGAGTCCGGCCTGACAGGCTCACAGACAATCAGCAGCCTGTTTCCTTCAGCTGCAGACAGAAAGCGACAAGCTGAGACACAAAAGTATCTGATGATGAGCAGAACCTGAGAGCAGCACAACACACACAGAGAAACACAGAAACACAGACACATAGAAACACAGAAATACACACAGAAACACACACACAACACACAGAAACACAGTAACACAGACACATAGACAACAAACAGAAATACAGAAACACACAGAAACACACACACACACAGAAACACAGACACAGAAACACACACACACACAGAAACACAGAAACACACACACAACACACACACACACACACACACACAACACACACATAGAAACACACACAGAAACACAACACACAAGAAACACAAATACACACACACACACACAGAAACACACACACACAGAAAACACAGAAACACACACACATAGAACACACACAGAAACATACACACACAAAACACACACACACAAAACACACACACACACATAGCACACAAAACACACATACACATGCACAGAAACATACACACACTCACACACAAAACTCACACACACACAGAAGCACACACGAACAAACACACTAGACACACAAAACACTAATTCTGGGGGGACACACACGTATGCAGAAACACACACACACGGACACACACACTTTGTGTTTTCAGTAAGTAGAAACCTCCGTCTTCTCTCTAACTAATCAAACAGCCACACACAGCCTGAACATGTGAGGTCCGTCCTGGAGGGGGCGCTACAGCAGACTGATCAGGAGAGTCTGAATCTGGAGCAGAACCACAACTTTCAAAACAAAAGCCTTTCAATAAAATGTGCTATCTCTGCTCATGTCTTATCTAAATATTTAACCATATTTCAATCAATCAATCAATTCTCACAGTCACAAGTTCTTTTATTTTCCATTTTCTGCTTCCTGTCCTGTGTGATGTCTTTAGTAATCACATCATATGATTGTGCCGATGACACTTGCCAATCACAACCCTGTTACACATATTAAACATGTTATATATATTAAATATATTACATGTGTTATATGTACCTATTTTTTACATGTCGTATATGTAAACGTTATATTTCCCTAACAAACATCTGATAAACTTTCAGAATAAAAGTCTGAGACGTGATGTGTGTTTGGCTGTTAAACCGTGAACGTGTCTGCAGACTGTCACAGTTACTGACAGGAGGTACGGAGGTCACAGATTCCTGAGTCGTGTAATATTCAGACTATGTGGGATCATGTTAACACACACACACACACACCTCATTGGTCGCCGTAGTAACTGGAGACAAAGAGACTGGAGTCATGTTACAGTGAACATGTGGCCGCTACTGCTGAGTGTGTGTGAGAGAGAGAGAAAGAAAGAGTGTGTGTGTGTGTGTGTGAGAGAGAGAGAGAGAAATGTGTGTGTGTGTGTGTGTGAAGAGAGAGAGAAAGTGTGTGTGTGTGTGTGTGTGTGTGAGAGAGAGAGAGAGAGAGAAGAGTGTGTGTGTGTGAGAGAGAGAGAGAAAGAAAGAGTGTGTGTGTGTGTGTGTGTGAGAGAGAGAGAGAAAGGTGTGTGTGTGTGTGTGTGTGTGTGTGTGTGTGTGTGTGTGTGAGAGAGAGAGAGAAGTGTGTGTGTGTGTGTGTGTGAGAGAGAGGTGTGTGTGTGTGTGTGTGTGTGTGAGAGAGAGAGAGAGAGAGTGTGTGTGTGTGTGTGTGTGTGTGTGAGAGAGAGAGAGAAAGAGTGTGTGTGTGTGTGTGTGTGGAGAGAGAGAGAGAAGAGGTGTGTGTGTGTGTGTGTGAGAGAGAGAGAAGTGTGAGTGTGTGTGTGTGTGTGTGTGTGTGTGTGTGTGTGTGAGAGAGAGAGAGAAAGAGAGAGAAAGTGTGTGTGTGTGTGTGTGTGTGAGAGAGAGAGAGAGAAGAGTGTGTGTGTGTGTGTGAGAGAGAGAGAGAGAGTAGTGAGAGAGAGAGAAAGAGAAGTGTGTGTGTGTGAGAGAGAGAGAGAGAGAAAGAGTGTGTGTGTGTGTGTGTGAGAGAGAGAGAGTGTGTGTGTGTGAGAGAGAGAGAGAAAGAGAAAGAGAGGTGTGTGTGTGTGAGGGAGAGAGAGAGAGAAGAGTGTGTGTGTGAGAGAGAGAGAGAAAAGTGTGTGTGTGAGAGAGAGAGAGAGAAAGAGTGTGTGTGTGTGTGTGAGAGAGAGAAAGTGTGTGTGTGTGAGAGAGAGAGAGAAGAAAGAGAGAAAGAAAGAGGTGTGTGTGTGTGTGAGAGATTTTTTTTTGATTTTTAGAACCAACCTTTATTTTCCACTATGAAAAACACTGTGAAAAAACATGATATATTACAGAGACAACAACAACAAAATTTCACATAGTGTCAAGAATTACACCAGCTCATGTCCAAAGACTAAGTTTCCCTCTGAGACAGAGCAGAGCGCCCCCTCATAGCCCCACATCTGCTGGAAGCTCTGCAGGTCCTGAGCAGCTCTGTAAAAATTAAACTCTATCAACAGTCTTGATTTCACCATGTTGACAAAAACAGGAACCACATCAATGTTCACGTCTTCTTCCACCTTCCTCCTGCAGGCTCAGATACACCGCCATCTTTGCCTGTCCTAACACAAAGTTCAAAATCTGACATTTCTTTTTGTGTTGACGAGTGTATCTGAAACCACAAATAAAAACCTGTTTCATAAAAACTTCCCCACATCTATTAAAAATGGTGCTTAACAAGACAAACAGAGCTGAGAGACGAGTGCATTCTGAGAAACAGTGAAACACCGTCTCTCTCTGACCACAGAAAGGACATTTGTCCTCCACAGCAGCGTTATTAATGACAGAAATAAAAGAGTTCACAGGCCACAATGCCGTGCAGGATCCTCCACTGTAGGTCTGCATGTTTCTTTGTCAGAGGAGGCTTATACAAAGATCTCCATGCTGGCTTGACATCAGGGCCTAGAATTCAGGTAAGTCCTCCACGGCGTGTCAGTGCAGTCATTTAGTTTGCTCCGGTTTAAAGTTTTTACCACGAGTCTGTACAGAGTCTTCCCCGAGGCGTCCTCCAGGGACACACCCACAGAATCCGCGCAAGCTCCAGCAAAGGACCAGAACAGTTTTTAAAATCCGGGAACAGTCTGATGGGAGGAAACGGAAACGAAACGGTCCTCACAGTTCTGCTGCAGTGAGCCGTAGCAGAAGTCATTTAAAAGAAGAAACTGTTCTGCTGTCAGCTTCTGTCTCCAGTGCTTCAGTATCTGACCCATGATCCGAGTGGACCTTAATCCCAGCTGAGCAGCCAGTCCAACAGGGATCATCCAATCTGGGTCCCGCCAGCTCCACCACCTGCCCCAGAGAGTGGAAACACCTGCAGCTCTCAGTAGTCTGGACAAAGTGGGTCCACTCCAGCTGGGACAGTCCAGAAACCCTCCAAACAGTACCGGTTCCTGTAAGAGCCAGTACAGAGAGTTGGCCGGCCTGTTCCCTCCTCTGCTTCCTCAGTAAAATCCACACTGAGAAAACACTTCTGTAAAACGCTGGCAGAGATGAAGTGTCCAGACTCCTGCAGTCCATCAGGAACAGAGCCGGACCCACAGTCTCAGACCACCACACCTCTGCAAGATGCAGCAGGATAAACGCCTCCAAACCAGGTCTGCAGGTCCGGTGAGGAGTCTCTGTAAGAACTGAAGGCGGAAGGCAGCGCCCCTGCTGGCTAGATGGACCAGACCCTGTCCACCCTCCTCCTTTGGCAGAAACAGGATGCTCTGAGGGACCCAGTGCAACCTGTCCCAGAAAAAGTCTACCAACACTGCCTGAATGCGAGACAGAAGAGAAACTGGGGGGTCGACACAGGCCAACCGATGCTACACAGAGCAGTGGAGATCAGATTGTTTAGAATCAGTACACGGCCTCTGTAGGACATTTTTGGTACAAGCCATTTCCATTTCTCAAGCCGACCTTTGACCTTTTCTAAAACATTTTCCCAGTTTTTCTTTACAAACATTTCATTGCCCAAAAAGACTCCCAAATATTTCAGCCCTCCTTTCTTCCACATCAAGCCTCCAGGTAGCCTGAGCTGACCCCCCAACAACTGTCTGTCTCCCAACCACAACAGCTTCACTCTTGCCCCAGTTAACTCTGGCCGAGGAAATACACCCAAACTGATCCACAGTGTTCGTTAAAATGTCAATGTCCTTCTGTGAGTTAACCAGGGCTACAGACATCATCGGCGTACGCCGACAGTTTAAAAGAGACGTCGCAGCCGGGAACATACACACCACTCAGCTTGTTGTTCCTCAGTTTGTGAAGCAGAGGTTCGATGGCCAGAGAGTAGAGCATGCTGGACAGACAGCAGCCCTGTCTGATCCCCCTCTGAACCCTAAAAGGAGCACTCAGACCTCCATTTATTTTCAGCACACTCTTGCAATGTCACAGTACAGAACCCGGATCTTAGCTATGAAGCCTGGGCTGAAACCAAAAGCAGCTAAAGTTTGCCACAGATACTTGTGTTCAACCCGGTCAAAAGCTTTTTCCTGGTCTATTGAAATCAGACCAGTGTCTACAGCCAAAGAGCCAGAGACCTCCAAAATGTCCCGAATCAAAGTGACGTTGTCACTGATTAGCCTGCCGTGGCACACAGTACGTCTGATCAGGATGGATGATCGATGCCATCACCTCTCTGAGTCTGGAGGCCAGGACTTTGGACATTATTTTATAGTCCGTGCAGAGCAGCGATACAGGTCTCCAGTTCTTTAGCTCCTGCAGGTCTCCCTTCTTGGGCAGTAAGGTGATGACTGCCCTCCTGCAGCTCAGAGGCAGCCGTCCTCTCTCCAGGCAGTCGTTAAAAACCTCCAACAGGTCTTCTCCCAACACAGACCAGAAAGATTTATAAAAGTCAACAGGGAGACCATCAATGCCGGGAGCTTTCCCGCTCTTTAGGCTCATCAGAGCAGCATACAGTTCTTGCGGAGTTAACTGAGCCTCTAACTTTGTGTTGGCTTCAGTCTCCACCTGTAGAAGACCTGTGAAGAAAACTGCTGCACACATCTGGGTTGTCTGTAAGTTCACTCTTATATAGGTCTTTATAAAAACAGACACTGCAAATTTCCTGATCTCAGAAGAGTCGGAGATTGCAGAGCCGTTACTGGATCGCAAGGAGAGTGAACTATTTTTCTTTGTCCATTCTTCCTCTCCAGACCAAAAAAGAACTGAGAGGGGGCATCCATCTGGGTGATGTTAAGAAACCGTGACCTGACCAGAGCACCTTCTGCTGCGACGCCCAGCAGGTTGGCTAGAGCCCGCTTTTTAGATTTAAGGGAATTTAAAAGCCCTCGATCTCCTGTAGACTCTGCTCGACTCTGCAGTTCTACCAGCTGAATCTCCAAGGTCCCTCATAGATCTGGTCATGTCTCTAGTGACATTACGAGTGAACTGTTTGACAAAGTTGCTTAATCTGAGTCTTTCCAAAGTCCCACCATTGTTGGACACTGCTAAAAACAGACTTAGACTTTCTGTGAGCTAGCCAGAAATGTTCAAGAAGCCGCTCTAAAAGCTTTGTCATGGAGCAGGGCGGTGACATTAAAATGCCAATACGCACTTTGCAG
>CM041538.1:28571024-28606024 GCA_023238725.1 Scortum barcoo
TCTTGCTCCTCTAGGCATCTTTTCTTTCCTCCTTTCTTCTCTCTTTCTCTCCCCTCTTTCCTTGTTTACTTTCCTCCCTGCCTTTTTACCTTGTCTCTTTCTTTCCTTACAAATATTTATTCTTCCTTCCTTCCCTCTTGCCCCCCCCCCGCCCTCGGTGTGTTTGTTTGTGTTCACTCGTCCACATCAGCACCGATCGGCTCCTCGTGGTCGTGGTCGTCGTCGTGGGAACAATGAACAGTGATGTGCAGAGGGGCAGTGAGCTGATGAAGAGGAGGAGGAAGATGACAGCAGGAAGTTAAAGTGAGGGAGGAAGGAAACAGGACGAGGAGTGATGTGTTTGGCTGCAGGTCCCGGGGGGGCGGGGACATGGCCCGTGTGTTTGATTGGCAGGCAGGTCCGGCCAATTGAGACGGACTAGCCCAGGAGCAGGACGCGGTCGCCGGGGCGACCAAGACTAGAACAACCAGAGCTGTCAATCAAACAGGTGAACTGTGTGTGTGTGTGTGTGTGCGTGTGTGTTTGTGTGTGTGTGTGTGTGTGTGTGTGTGTTGACTCTGTCAGGACTGATTTTTGGAGCATGGCCTCCCTCTCCCATGATGCACCTCACCTCCACCTGTCACAGTCCATCTGTGTTGGTCAGGTGGTCAGAGCTGCTGCTCACGAGCACTCACACACACACACACACACACACACACACACACACACACAGTGACCACACACTACACACATGACCTGACCTGCACATTGACGCTGCAGATTATTTTCATCTGTTTGTTGTTTATTAAACTTGATCAAGTCAGTAATAACGACGTCCAATCACAAGTTGAAGATAAATATATAAAAATATTAAAACATATAGAAAAATAAGTCGATCATAAATAATATTTATTAAATATCTGATTAAACATCCAATCAGAATAAGCTCTGGTCTTCTGGACGTTTATGAACAAATGATGAACAAACGTCAGACACGTTAAGGTCAAAGGTCAAACTGATGAAGCTCACTCAGACGTCACTTTGAGTTCTGAATAAAGAATAAATATAATATATATAATATATATAATATAAGTAACCGTTTAAACGGACTCATCACTGCTTTAGTTTAAACTGTAAAACTTCAGCACAGTCAGACTCATGTTTTCATGTTTTCACTGGTTTTAGCCTCGGTGTGATTAAAAGCAGCTGTTCATTTTCAGCTCTCTGATGTTCAGCGTGTCTCATTTCTCTCCGAGTTTCACGATTGAAACGAGCCTGTTTGAAAACTTCATCCAGGGTGAAGATTTTAACAAATCGTTTTTTTAATGTTGAAGCGTCGTCGTGGAAAACTGAGCTTGTTAAAATGTCGACGTTCTCACTTGAATTCGTTCCTGTCTGTTGTTGCTTTGTGTGATAAAGATGAACGGAGGACTGACGGTTCTTTAATTTGTGGTTAAATCACTAAAAAATAAGTAGAAATAAAGACGTCATTATCTTCTCTTTTTACTCCCTCAAAAAGAAACATCAGTTCACTACACATGCTCAGAATATTTTGGTAACATATAGTATTCGACCTCGCGTTGAAACCTTATTCCAGCAGGTTTGTTTCATTTCTTGTGTCATTTTTCATTTTTGTGTTCTCATGTTGACGGAGATATTTTATGAAACTGAATTTTTTTTAATAGAATGGAAAAAATATATGTTTTAAAAATATTCCCAGAAACACTAAAATGGGACAGGGCCGATGTTTATGCTGTTCATATTATATATGTATATTCTAATTCAAATCAAAATGTAAAATTATTACTGTTTCTTCAACAAAACAACACCAAGAGATTCACCCCACCTGCTCTAAACCCCCCCAGAGACCCTGAAACACACAGAGGACACCCAGCAGGCCTCCAGAGCCTCATAAAGAGAAACAGAAACACTCACACACCTCCCCAGTGACACACACACACAGGTTAATTAGTCCCTCATTCTTCCCTCATTAAACAAATCAACCAATCAAATCAATCTTCACAGCTCATGACATTGTTAGGAAACAACAGTTTAAATCATCAGAGACACACACACACACAATAATATCAGGTCAGAGTTCATCAGTGTGTTTTCTGGGATGTGATTGGATGAAATCTGAACAACAATTCACAAAGTAGAAGTTTGATTGATTTATTTTTTTATTTGTTTGTTAAATGTGTCCAATTTTATATTTATGATGTTTGAACATCGAGGTCCCATTAAATGTTTGTTTGTTTTCTTTTTGTCTTTTTCTCTTTCTGAATTTTCTCATTTTCTTCTTGTTTTTTCTGTGTTAAAGATGTGTTAATGATGAGGATCAGTTTTCAGCTCCTTTACAATATAAAAATATCAAAATCAAAATAAAACACTGTGAACAAACAAATATTTGAGCAAATAAAGTGGATTAATGTCGACGTGATCAGAGGGTGAAGTCAGTGTGTGTGTGTGTGTGTGTGTGTGTGTGACAGCATGTTGTAGCATGTGTGTGTGTGTGTGTGTGTGTGTGTGACAGCATGTGTGTCGTGTGTGTGTGTGTGACAGCATGTGTGTGTGTGTGTGTGTGACAGCATGTTGTGTGTGTGTGTGTGTGTGTGTGTGTGTGTGTGTGTGTGTGTGTGTGACAGCATGTGTGTGTGTGTGTGTGTGTGTGTGTGACAGCATGTCGTGTGTGTGTGTGTGTGTGTGACAGCATGTTGTGTGTGCGTGTGTGACAGCATGTCGTGTGTGTGTGTGTGTGTAGCTGAAGGTACAAACATCTGTCAGAACTGTTACTGTCTGTAATATGAGAGCTGCTGATGGTGTTTGTGTGTGTTTGTGTGTTTGTTTGTGTGTTGTGTGTGTGTGTGTGGGGGGCAGATGGCGGCAGTGAGACTCTGACGGGAGCTGAGGGAGAACACACACACACAACACACACCCAGCCCATCGGTGTGTGTGTTCATGTTTTCATGAAATGAAGCATGGGTTAGGGTTAGTCCTAACCCCTGGTGGGGGGGCGGTGGATAGGGGGCATTGCTCAGCCTGAACATTAATTATCCTGCTGCTGATAAAGAAACCTCACCTGCTGACAGGTGTCCATGGTAACATGGGGGGTCACATGGGGGGGTGAAGCAGGTTGAAGGTGAAACTGACAACAGTCCATCCATCCATTTTCTGTACCGCTTATTCCTGGTCTCACAGGGGTCGCAGGGTGCTGCTGGAGCCTGCAGCTGTGATTGGGCGAAAGGCGGGGCGCACACTGGACTGGTTGCCGGTCAGTCACAGGGATGATATGCAGCAAAGGTGTGCGCTCATCTAGTTGAGCTATCTGGCCGCCTAGTTTGACTAAAGTTTCTCCTCAAATTAATTTTTTAAATAACTGAATCATTTTGAAAGATCCCGATGAAGGGGGGCAGGTGGGCGATGGGGGGGGATAAATGGAAACAACACATTCGTCTGTTTTGGGAAGCTTTAGTGTGGAGTCTGAACAGGAAAATCATCAAATTTAAACTAACCAATAAAGCAGTTTTTGTTTCCTCCTGCAGGTTCTCGTTAATCTGCCATCGTCTCTCAGACAGAAACTCCTCCTGAGCCTAAACAGCTTCAGAAAAGAGCTGAAACTGATCGACAGAAAATTAAACTATTTAGATGATCGATTCATCATTGAAGTCTAAGATTTTTTTCTTTTGGTTTTTATTATGGATATTGTTGCTCTCCTTAAAAAAGTGAAGTGCATCCCACCTGTAAACACCTGCATCTAACATCAGTGTGTCTTTTATTGGACAGTGATTGGCCACATGATGATAAGCCCCGCCCACCCATGACCTGGCATCCCACTGGCTGATCTGTGAGCAGACGTACATTATTGGTTGTGTTTTATATATTTATATAAATATTTAACCTTTTTCTGCCTTGTACCTCCATCTTTAACTGTAATGTGTTTTAAGGTGTTGTTATGTGTTGTTGTTGTTTGTTGTTATTTGTTGTCTTTTGTTGATATTTGTTGTTATGGTGACACTGATGGAGGCCACGAGCTGAAACACGTCACTTCCTCCGAACTCTTTACAGAAACTTTCTCTCTGGTGGTTCCAGTTTCTAACGAGATGAAACTGTTTAAAAGTGTTTCTGAGTTTCGGACCGTCGGATGAAACAGCACGTTTAATGACGTCGGCTCTGACTCTCTGTGAAGGACATTTTAAGCTTTAATCTGAGCATTTTTAAAATCAATCATCAACTCGTCGTTTGTGTTTTTTGGGGGTGTTGGACACGTTTTTTCTCCTGTACAACTTCTTACTTACTTTTATAGTTTTGTTTTTTCAGCATGGTGAAGGTTTTATCTGGTTTCTGCCTCTAAAACTGTTTAAAACACGAAACCAAAACACGTAAAAACTCACAAGATTAATGAGCAGAGAAACTTTTTTACAAATCATTCAGATGTTTTTTGGAGTAAAAAGGCAGAAAACGTCGAGGTTTAGGAGTCTCTGCAGGTTTTAAATAAAGTTTGAGATGAAATAAAACCCAGTGAGCAGACTGAGGCTCTGCTGTCTGACAGGGGAGGTAAAGGTCAGAGGTCAACGGCATTTGATTTGTTGCACTCTGGAGTGTGAAAAGTGAAACCTCAGCGCTCTGCAGGGATGCCGAGCGAGCAAACCCACGGCTTATTTTTGGAAAATGTCCGAGTGTAAATGTGTCGCCTCCGTCAGCAGACGGCTGCGTGTTTTTTACATTTTTAAAGTTTCACCCTGAAAAGATTCAACAACGACTTCATCTCAATGAACATTAAAGACTTCAGTCACACTCGGCTTGATTTCATTCACTTTTTACTTACTTTTTCTGAATAAATAAAGACAAACGTGAACATTTAAAATCACTGTGTGGCACAAAGTCACTTTACTGATTTAAATCAGTTTTTAAGACAAGTTAACGTGTCATCGATCATTTGATTTTCTATCGTTCCTTCATTGATGAAGTCGACAGGCTGATCAGTCGATCTATGGAAAGTATTTATTAACATTTAATAAAAATTATTCTGTGCAGATTCTTTCATCGTATATTTCAGTAAATATCTGACATCTTTTTCAGGATCAAATATAAGTCGATCAATCAATATTGATCTCTGAGGACAGCAGGACTGCGAACAGTTGTTAAATCAACTTTTACCGCAAAGCTTCAGGAAAATTTTGGATTTATAATTTCACTGAAACTTTAGAGAAGATTTTTGTTACTTTAATACACAAATAAAGACTAAAAACCAAAATATTAAAACAGATTTAAGATGAGACGAAAAAAATAAAAAATCGATATATATAATATCGATATAATATCGACTCATGAATTATTATTTCATGTGAACATTTATGGTATGTTTTAGATATTTTTATTGTAATAGTGATGATAATTTATTAATAATAAACTGAACTGATCAGAGCGACACACACACACACACACACACACACACACTACAGATTCTAGACTGAATCACTATAAAAAATTTTGATTTCTTTGTTTTTAAAAACCGACAGTTTGTTTTATTCTGGTATTTTTGCAGTAATACTGCAACTATTCATAAATTACTGTTATTATAAAAAGATAGTATTAACAGTATGATTAATACAATACAATTATACAACAGAGTCAGATAATAAAGGATGACTCCAAATAAAATCATTTTTACTGTTAAAATATTAAAATACATTTCATTAAAATTTATGCAATTTTTCTTTGTTTTAATATTTTGGTGCTACAATAATTTCAGGAAATATCAGTACATTCAATATTAATTACAATAGCAATTATTAGAACGATTTCTTTTGATTCAACTGTAATTTATAAAATATTATTTTTAAAATATAAAATCGTATATTACATTTTATCTTACACACAGTATATTTTTATAGTAGTATTTTCTTCAACTGAAGAAGACAAAAGTGACTACCGTCAAAAAAAAAAACTTAATTCAGTAAAAAAGTTCAAGCGCGCCAAAAAAACAAAACCAAAACAAATGATGGCATAAAATAATAATAAAACTATCGTAGGATAATAAATAAAATAACAAATAATACATTTCATATTTAGTAGGAGCTGTTTTTTTAGGGTGGATGAGATCTGGTCTGAGCTGTTCTTTGTGACTCTGCTGGCCGTGGGGGGGTCATGGGGGGGTCTGCAGGGTCCAGGGGTGGGAAGAGGCCGAGGACAGGGGTGGATTAGTTCTACTTGGTCGACCACCCCCCGCTTTGTCCCGACTGTCAGCGGTCGACACGCTCCACCAATCACACGCTGCAGTCAACAATAGCTGCCATCATTCCCAGAATTCCCTGAGAGGACAGAAGTTTCTCCCAAAGATCCTCCAACAGGACGAACTCTAACTCCGAACTCACTTCAACATCTCAAAAATACAAACATATAAAATATATCACCCAGTCAGACTGAACTACACCTCACCCCCTCCTCACCCTCGACCTCCTGACGCCACACAAGTTTTATTTCATTCTTCAACATTTATTATGTTTAAGAGACCAGATGGATGAAAACTGTCTGTCTGTCCTGGGGGGGGCAATGACCCCAATCATCTTTAGACTCCACCTAAACTAAAGGAGGAGGTCAAAGGTCAAACATGCATCATCTCCAGTAAATGTGCAGAGACCTGAGATGTCCAAGGGACTGAACAAACAGCGGTCTCCTCGGCTCCTGACGGGGCCACGGCAGGCCCCCGCCCGGTCGCCGATTATCAGCACCCCGACATGGCGTGGATTACACGGCCCCAGTGGCTGCTGGGAGTTCTGCTAATCTGACCGCTCATTAATATTTAACACAATCCTGCCAGAAGACTGAAGGCTGGGGGGGCACGGCGGCCCGTCAGCACTGCATCCTGGTTGGACAGCAGCCACTGTTGTTGTTGTTTGGCCCTCTGACCAGCCAATCAGCTGCAGTGTTTTCTCCCTATGCACCAAACAGGCAGCTGAGCCTGTAAGTCAGAGAGCAGGGGACAACAAGGCCCGACCTTACAGTGACCCCACAGTGACCCACGGTGACCCCACAGTGACCCACAGTGACAGTGACCCACAGTGACCCACAGTTTACAGTGTGACCCACAGTGACCCACAGTGACTTTATGACCCAGTGACCCACAGTGACCCAGTGACCCACAGTGACCCACAGTGACCCACAGTGACCCCACAGTGACCCACAGTGACCCACAGTGACCCCTACAGTGACCCACAGTGACCCACAGTGACTTTACAGTGACCCACAGTGACCCACAGTGACCCACAGTGACCCACAGTGACCCACAGTGACTTACCACAGTGACCCACAGTGACCCACAGTGACCCACAGTGACCCCACAGTGACCCACAGTGACCCACAGTGACTTTACAGTGACCCACAGTGACCCACAGTGACCTGACCCCACAGGTGACCCCAGTTTACAGTGACCCCACAGTGACTGTGACCCAGTTACAATGACCGACAGTGACCCCACAGTGGTGACCCCACAGTGACCCCACAGTGACCCACAGTGACCCCACAGTGACCTTACAGTGACCGTGACTGTGACCCCACAGTGACCCAGTGACAGTGACCCACAGTGACCCCACAGTGACAGTGACCCCACAGTGACCCAGTGACCTTGACAATGACCGATGACAGTGACCCCTGGTGACCCACAGTGACCCCACAGTGACCCACAGTGACCCCACAGTGACCCAGTGACCCCACTGACCCCAGTGACAGTGACTGAGTGACTGACTGAAGTTTGATGACTTTGACGTGTTTCTGGTTTTGGTGAGATTAATGAGCTCGACGGCTCACCGTGACGTCCTCAGACGTTTTGATTCAGTTCAGTTTTGTGTCTGACAGAGAAAAACTCGATCACAGCTGAACATCACAGGAGGAAAAATAACATTTGAACGAACAGAGATAGATGCTGTCCTTAAAAATCTTGGAGGTCATACAAAACACTAGATGTAGTAGTTTTTGTTGTGGGGTGTATTTATTTTTGCAACTAATTTGAGTAAAACCGCAGATTTTGTAATCTGCTGCTGTAAGTTATATTATGAACCTTACTGTCATGTTATGAATTAAACATTAATGTTAACGTAATGAGTTAAATGTTCTATAAAACTCAAAATTTTGGAAATTGTTCTTGTGTTTACTGAGATATTGGTTAAGAGATATCAGAGTCAGACTCACTGATTGGCCGCCTGTCTCTCAGCAGCAGTCAGTGTTTGTTGTCTGTGTGACCTTTGACCTCTGTGTTTCCTGTTCATCAGTCTGTTTCTGCGACTCATTCAGGAAACTTGCTGTGTGCTGATTGGTTGTGACTGCTTCCTGTTTCTGATCAGGTCACGCTCCCGAACATCACGACTCTTCTCTGTTTGATAAACTCGGCTGACGGCCTTCACAGGATTTAACGCTCCGACACGTCCGGCGCCTCGTTAATCCAACAGGAAGTGGATTTCCATCCTGATTGGGTGGAGGGGAGGCGGGGTGTGACGGCTGCTGAGGCGACAGGACGAAGAGGACGTTTAAATTCTGTTTCTGATTCTGAAGGAGCTGCTGGAAAATCTGATTCATGAGGAGGCCGTGAACCAAATCCACTAACGCCATTTTAAATCCACACAGACTGAAGAGGAGGAGGAAGAGGAGGAGGAGCTGATTAAACCTGGTTTGGTCCTCTACGTTGGGCCAGACAGGACAGAAAGTACAGAGCAGCAACAAAGCAGAAAGAAAGTTTTCTCTCAGTGAAAAATATCGTCTCCTCAAAACTTCAACAAAAAAAAACAAAAATGAGGCGACGAGACACAGCAGAGAAACTCGACCTCGTGAAGACTCAAACAGCCAGAAACAATCAGCTGATCATGAGACACAAAACCAGCGAGGACGACATGAACACGCCAAACTCTGAACATCAACACGTCTTTACAGCAGACTTTTATCTCTGCTGTCGACTGAAGCTTGAGAGAGAAAATAAATGTGATCATTTACTTTCGGAGGAGCAGCAGGCGGACAGAAACAGAGACCCAGAAGAAGAAGAAGTTATTATCAGTGAACAGAGGAACATTTAATCACATTAAAAAGCTTCTCTGAACATACATCTTCACTTCAACAGAAGAATGACGTCTGTTCGATCAGAGATTATTTGATTGTTTTTAAGATGATTTTTTTTTCAAAATGCTGTGAAATTCTTCACTCAGACAGAAACAGGAGGAGGAGCTGCCGTCAGTCATAAAACTCCTCTGAGCATCTGTCTCCTCCTCTTTCTCCTCTACAACAAAACAAGTTTGTTTTAACCTCCATTTATTCATTCAGGAGGAGGAGAGAAGGAGGAGCAGGAGGAGGGGGAGAGGAGGAGGAAGAAGAGAGGAGGAGGAGGAGAGGAGGAGGAGGGAGGAGGAGAGAGAGGGAGGAGGAGGAGGAGCCACAGTTTTTTTTTTCAGGTTTGATCTCTCTGCAGGTTTTCTGCGTCCACATGTGGACTCTGACGTTCAGCCATTCATCAGCCGCTCGTCCTAATAAAGGGGTCCAATGTGGACCTGGACTTACGGGGGTCACAGTAAAGTGGCTTTTCCACATGTACATGTAATGTGAAGTTCAGTCTGTCCATCATATCTTCACTGAAACAGAAACAGTCCAGACCAGAGGGACCAGATCAGTCTGGTTTTCATGTGATCAATAAGAAAAGTGTGTGAGATGTTTGTGTAAACGTGCAGAGGAGGCGAGCAGCTCTCAGGCCTCGGACAGAGCTGCACTGTGTGAATCAGCAGGAGAGAATCAGCAGCCAGTAAAACTCTCTAATAAACGTCCTGATGAGGCCGATGATCACATCCAGATGTGAGCAGCTGGACTCCACAGACCTGCTCTGCCCGCGCTCTGATTGGACAGCCCTGCTCCCCCCTGCGCTCTGATTGGTTGTCACCTGACTCCCTGTCCTCTGTTTTTCCTCTGATTCTGCTTCAGTTTCAGAGCCTCCAAACTCCCAACAACACTTGATGGAGGTGAAACAGTGAGGATCTGCTTTAAAAAGGTTCCCTGCAGCTTTAAAGAAACTTGAACATGATGAGAAACTCTCACAGCTCCTCTGTCAGATCGCACAGAGAAAACACCAAACACACTGATCCAGCCTCTGAACTACCATCACATTTACTACAACACACGGACGGTCAGATCTCAAAGGAGGTGAAGTCAGCGAATGACTAATGAGTGAAATAGTGAAGAAGAAAAAGACAACATCCTCTGAAAAGTTTACGATGATGTCGTTAAATATAATGAGCCACAACCAATTATTATCATCAAAGGTCCCCATAAGACAGACAGACACCACGTCTAGCTGTAGAAGAAGACAAATTGTGTTTTAGCTCTTTTCTCTGGTGTAAAAAAACAGTCAAAGTCACAAATGATAAAATGGACCAATGAGCAAAAAACAAATATGATTTGACGATCAGTCGACGATTAGACAATCAGCCAATAAGACTGGATCTTGTAAATTCTTCGTAACCTCGGACCTCCAGATGATTGACAGCTGGCTGGTTTAGCAGCCCCGCCCCGTTTCAGCAGCACCAGCAGTGCATTGTGGGTAAGTGACTGACCTCGACTGGAGGTTTTAGTGATTTATGTTTTTTTATCATCTGGACTGCAGCTTCTTTACACATCGTCTCTTTATAGGATCTTAATTTAAGTATATTGTCTTGTGAATTGTATAATATTTAAGTATTATTGTTGTTATCATAATTATTATTATTATTACTGTTGTTGTTGTTTCATCTCATTGTTTCTTTCTGTCAGTTGATCTTTGGCCGCCCTCAGACAGTCAGGATGGACGGCTCATTTCCTGTTGGAGGTGAAAGGTTTTATTCGCGAGCTAAAAACTCATCCGTCACCCAGAATTCACGGCGTGTTTATCCCATAATGCACTGCTTCCCGCAGACAGGTCGCAGCTGAAGATGGAGAGTCGGTGTGGAAAGAAAAATAGACAGGTTTAGTCCGGATCACATTTAGAGGACTGCAACTAAACATTTTATTGATTGATTCTCCTGAAGACTGTGTTCTTGAATAATTTGATCAGTTGATCGATTTCATCATTTGATTGATAAAATACCAAAAAAATAAATCGACCAGTCCAAAATTGAACAGTCCAAAACTCCAAACACAATCTTAGATATTTAGTTTACAGTCACATGAAACAAAGTGAAGCAGAACCACTGAAAAAGATGAAACTCTAACATCTACGCTTCATTTGTCAGAAATATCTTTTTCTTTTTAAAGTCGTTGTTAAAATGTGTTTTTTTTTCTCATTCATTCTGTTCATGCAACTGAGAGTCAAACCAGAGACGACCTTTGACCTCTGAGCTCAGAAAACACAAAAAGCTTCTGCACATCTCAGAAAGAGAAGAAGAAGAAAACTGTCAGAGGAGGAACAAAAACCAGACGGCTGCAGGGATTAGAGAGAGAGAGAGTGTGTGTGTGTGTGTGGTTGTTAAAACACTTTAGCAGAGCTGGAAAAATCTCACAGAGGTTACAAGATGCTGATTTTCATACATTTGTTTCCTCTGAACAAAAAAAATCAGTCAGTTAAATCAGCTCAGTTTTAATCCTGATGTCTCTGTATGAAGCGAACAGACCAGCAGACAGCAGGTTTTCTGTTTCTATCAGTCTCTATCAGTTCTTCTTCACACTGCCATCACACACTAAACGCTGCTGCGGTTTGTTCTGGATCAGTTCAGCTTTCTCCAGCTGCTGACTGAAGGTCCGTCTCCTCCCAGGTGAAGTGAAGCGGAGGGAAACATGTGAGCTAACGTTAGAGGAAACACTACCACCTCTTTGACCACAGGGGGCGCCATGCCAAAATCAACATGAAAAGATCACTGAGCTGTGAACAGAGAACGTGAACAGAGAACATCACGGAGAACGTGAACAGAGAACGTGAACAGAGAACATGAACAGAGAACATCATTGAGAACGTGAACAGAGAACATCATGGAGAACGTGAACAGAGAACATCAATGGAGAACGTGAACAGAGAACATCATGGAGAACGTGAACAGAGAACGTGAACAGAGAACATCAGATGAGAACGTGAACAGAGAACATCATTGAGAGAACGTGAACAGAGAACATCAAGAGAGGCGTGAACAGAGAACGTGAACAGAGAACATCATGGAGAACGTGAACAGAGACGTGAACAAACTCGCGTCAGTCTAAGGTTTGATCTCTGAGTTCAGAAACATTTGGAGGAATCTGGACAGCAGAAATGAGAGTTTAAATATTCGTCTGATTTTCTCTCCATCACTCATCGTGGCACCGTGCCTCGCCCCTCTCAGGCCTGGTGCATTGTGGGAGCTCTGCTGGTTCGGGCTCATGTTCGTGTTGTCAGAAACCCTCTCTAATCTCCGCTGACTTCATCAGCGTCCCTGCTGCTGCCTGTTTGTCAGAAACTGTCCCGTATAAATGTGGCGTCTTACCACAGCGGGCCCCCGGCAGCCAATCAGAAACCAGGGAGGGGGGGGGGGCATGGGGGAGAATTAATGAAGAGAAGGCTCATGTTCAGAGTGTGATGAGGACGGACCAGGACGCCACGCCAAGGACACACAGAGTACTTAGAGTAACCAGAGTAATTAGAGTATACAAAGTTACAGAGTAATCAGAATATACAGAGAGTATAGAGAGTAACTACAATACCAAGAGTACTCAGAGTATTTAGAGTAACTAGAGTACACAGAGAGTACACGTCAGCATCCTCGGCCTGATGAGTAATGTAATCTGATATCTGACTGTAATCAAATGTCAGATCTTCAATATGATCAGAACAGGAAGTCAATGTGAATGTAAACAGACTTCCTGTCACTTTCACAATAAGAGCTTTAAAATAAAATACTTTGTCCCTAAAACAGATTTGATTGTTTTTCTAAAACAAACTTTTATTTTTGACTCTGCTCGTTTGTCTCGTGTTTGTTCTGGGCAGCTCTCAGTGTTTTAACAGCTGGTTTGTTTTATCTTAATGAGGGTTTGTGATGTCGGCGGTTACTGTTAATTAATTAACTCTGTGTGTGTGTGGTTCCTGTCCAAACACTAATAGAAACACTAATTGTTCGGCCCCGCTGGTCATCAGACCTGCTGTGATTAGTCGTTGGAACAGAAGGGGGGGGGCGACTAATGGGCGACTAATATGGGACTAATTAAGATGACCTAACGAGGGGGGGGGGTCCCTGATGACAGAGGACAGATAATTACAGCCAGGAGGTCTGAGGCTACACCCGACTATGTGTGTGTGTGTTTTGGGGGCGGGACCTCTCAGGGGGCTGCAGCCTCTCTAACAGTAAATCTGTGTTGCCGTGGCGACACACTGACCTGAGCAGACCTGACCTGGACTATCTGTCTTTCTCTGTTTGTGAGGACACACACACTAACACACACTACACACTAACACACACTGACACACACACACGCTGACATGATGCATCAGCTGTACCTGTTACAGGTGTGTCAGCAGACTATTAACAGGTTTCGTCCTGCTGACTTTAAAAATCTCTTCATAACACTGCTGATGGAGGTGATGGAGGACAAAAGTGCTTCACCGTGAAACAAATCAAATGTTTCAGTGCTTTGAGTTTCCTCTTTGTGAGACACTTCCTGTTTCTGTCTCTGCGTTTTAAGCAGAGAAATATATGTAACTCTGCAGCAGCTCAGGTCAAAGCAAAAGGACACACTTCATTCAAACTGCACAGAAATAAAATAAAAGTCCACATCATTATCTTCCTTTGCACTCGTCCTCTGGGGGGGGACATGAAATGAGTGTATACGTCCACACTGAGCTCAACTAACATGAATGCTGCCTCCTGACTTCACACACACAGAGGAAGAGTAAAAAACATCATCACACAGAAAAGAGATGTTTGTTGCTGTGAATGTCATATTTAGGAGCTTTAATGAAAAAGAGGATTTGAATTCGATTGTCCTATTGACCCATCAGATGTCTCAGGTGGACGTCAGGGTTAGCTTAGCTTAGCACAAAAAGACTGAAAACAAAGGGAAACTGCTAGCCTAGCTGAAACAGCTGTCTAGTAGAGATATCTGATATCATTGGATGCTCAGCAGGGCTTCACTTATGCCCCTACACCTTTCCACTAGTACCTACTCGACGCTCGACTCGACTCGACTCGCCTCGGTTTGTACCGTTTCCATCCCGTGTTAGTACCTGGTACCAGGTACTTTCGTAGTTCCTACTCGGCCGGTTCCAAGCGAGCTGAGTCGAGCCGAAAATGTGACGTCGGCACAGACGGCAGGCCACTGATTGGCCAGGGCCTGACGTCACTAGATGCGTGTCGGAGAGCGACTCGTTCATAAGAGTCAACGCCATTTTTAAAACGCAATAACAACAACGAACACGATCAGAGATGCTGCACAGAAATCAACCCCGCGGAGCAACGACGAGCTGCAGACATTTCTTTGTC
This sequence comes from Scortum barcoo, assembly GCA_023238725.1. Lineage (NCBI taxonomy): Eukaryota > Metazoa > Chordata > Actinopteri > Centrarchiformes > Terapontidae > Scortum > Scortum barcoo. Next base: position 28,585,448 of record CM041538.1, read on the forward strand.
TGGTGGCCTCCATTGCTCCGTAGTCGTTTCGTGTTTGTGTCGCATAACAAATGACGTCGCTGGAGTTTCGGCCGCGTTGCCACGGCGACCCCACCCCGCTGAGGTGGTACTGTTGTGATGGAAAACGACAGAAACGCCGAAACTCGAGTCGAGCCGAGCCGAGTAGGTACTAGTGGAAAAGGGCCATCTGTTTCTACTTTCTAAAGTAGAACAGCATCAGACTGAAGTTCGGGGCAGGAAACAGGAAGTTCAAACAAACTTCTCATCTGAGTGTTAATGAAGCTGTTTGTGTCTGTAAATAAATCAGCTCCTCGTTTCAGATTCAGATCATAATGAGCTCATTACAGCCGACTCAGCGTCACTTCTTCTTCTGTGGTTCCTGTTATTTGTTTTAATGTAAATCAAAGTGAAACTGAATGAGGTCACAGAGCTGCACTCTGATTGGCTGACAGCTGCTCCTCTAATGAGGTAAACCTTCCAAACGGACGTGATTGGTCAGATTTCCGGAGGTTTCCAGTTTGCTCTTTAAACCAGAGTAAACACAGATAAATGCTGCTTCACCCTCAGCAGCTCTTTGACATCTCTCACTGTTTTCTTGTCGTTCAGAGAAACATCGACGTGTCGAGTCGCCATGTGAACCCTGAGTCAGTGCTCAGCTTCCTGTCTGAGCCGCTCGGACTCCATCCAACAACAGAAACAGCAGCGAGTCTGCAGCGAGGAAGAGGAGGACGAAGGTTTCTCCTTGTGAAGAGGACGGCTGATGAATGACAAGATGGAGGTGTGTTCCCAGCATGCAGCAGGGGGCAGAGGGACGCCGTCTGGGGTTGGTTTTGGAGGGAAAATGGGCTCTGCGGGCGCCACTCCCATTTAAACGCAGTGAATACAGCGCTGCAGCTGCAAGGCATCATGGGAGGACAGAGTGAGCGCGAGCAGACGGGGGGCCTGTTTATGTATTCATTGAAGACCGAAGTGATTTTCTCTGACCTGACAACATGACTCCACCCACACCGTCCTGAGGTGAGGCATGATGGGAGCTCTGTTTCAAAGTTTCAGCCTCATCTTTGATTTAAAACAGAAACAGTTCAAAACTGCTCAACGAGACGACAGCGTGATGAAGAAACACATTTTTTATCTTTACACTCCTGAAACAGACGACAGAAACACACATTTAAACACCTCAGTCCAACAAGGACCGAATACGAATCATCATACCAATCATCAAAATACCTTTAAACGTGGGGCAGAATAATGATCTCATGACACCTGAGGAGTAGAGTGATGTCATCAACAGGTCACTTTACGTCACATTCAATGAGACTTTTATTTTGGATCTGATCATGTAAAGAAGTGATGCTTTCCTGTGAGAACAGGTGCTGTGACAGGAAGTACAGCTAGAACTGCTGTGAGCTTTACTTCCTGTTTCAGTTTTGGTCGTCTGAGGAGACGTTTGATGTTCTGTTACTTTAAAAGTGAGATGACATGTTGACATTTCGACATGAGCTGATCGACACGACACTGAAATGTTTCATGTAAGTTTCAGAGCAAAATCTGAGTAAGACGCTTCTCCAAACACAGAGAGAGAAACAGGAAACAGTCTGAACAGTTACTGAGTACAGTTACTCTGTACAGTACAGTTACTCTGTCCGGATACTTTGAGCAGCTTCAGTCTACAAACGTCTGCCGTCCTTCAGCTGAAGGCGGCTCCTCCACCATGAGGACCAGTGTGACGGTAAACATCTCTCCAGGGGCATCATGGGAAGAGGAGCAGCATCAGTTCACCTCCTGCTGCAGTAATCAGCTGAGAGAAGAAGAGCAGGAAAAAGTGTTTGTTTGATATTCATGTGGATGGCAGGAGCTTCATTCTTATTCATGGAAACTGATAAAACATGCAGCTGAATGGAGCAGCCTGTCAGAATAAAGAGCCGCTGTCTGCTTCACTTCGGCTTCAAAACATGAACAAGTTCGGAGGATTAGCTCGATGTCACCTCATTAGCCTGTTTCACTGTTGTTGCTTCATCAGCATCATTTTAATAGGATGATATCAAATCAGTTAATGGATCATTTTTCTTCTGCAACAACAATAAAACAACTGACTTCAGATCATGTCTCAGTAAATAAATCTATAAATTATAAAATTATATGTTCTAACCCAAAGTCTTAGCTCCCTCCCACCATGCTGATTAAAGATTATAGATTTTTCCCAGGTACCAGCTGGGTGGTGATCACAGCACTGACTCAGTTTAACAAGGCAGCTTCATCTGTCAGATTAATGATCCTTCTCACTGTAACTCACACAGTCCAAACAGCCTCTGATTTTATTAACCACGTTTCAACCATCTACACGTCTTCATGTTGCTCATAACTTAAAAAACATGTGATTCCCGTGTGCAGGTCTTTCTTATGTTTTCTTGATTTTAGCATCCAGCACTTCTACTGAAAGTTGAGATTCAGGATCCAGTTTAGTTCCAGCTGCAGTCCTTTACAACAGAAGAACAGTTGTTGGACAAACCAACGTGTCCATGGCTCCTTTCTGTCACATCACCTCTGACAGATAACTCACATTATCACTCTGCTGACTCGCCTCCTCATTACACTGCTGAGAGAGAACTACAGCTCCCAGCATGCCTCAGGGCTCTGAGCAGGTAGACAGACCAGGAGAGGGAGGAAGAGCAGAGAGGCAGACAGATGCAGGAGGGAACCCTGAACTGTCTTCACCTCGTTCCCCATCGACCGACAGCTCATCACCACGGCAGCCAGGGAGGACATCGCCACGGCGACATCCTCCAAGGAGCCCGGAGCTGATGGAGGTGAAGGCAAGCAAGCAAGGAAGGAAGGAAGGAAGGGAGGAGGGAGGAGGGAGGACAGCTGCTTTCCTCATGAACACCTGTCTGTCCAGGTGTCCAGGAGGTAGACACATCCCGCAGGAGTGCAAAGTCTTCTGGGAGCACGGCAGTGACAGGAAGTCATATTTTGACTTTTCAGTACCAACATGAACACACACACACTTGCTGCAGGTATTTTCTTTCTGATAAACATTTTTATCCATTCACACACAAAACAAACTTAAACAAGTCTTTATTTCCGTGTGTGGTGTCTCTTTTCTTTCACTGACCTTCAGCATCGTCACTTTTTATTCCAAATTTCATTTGACATTAAATTTTCAAAGTTGCAGTTTATTTTGAAATGAAAAGTGCAGCTACTCTTTCAAACTGTTTGAGTTTGTGTCTGTTCACTGAATATTTGATGTGTAGAGAACGACTCTAATCTGCAGCTTTCATTCATTCAGTTACCACGACAATCTGTTTTATTCACAAATTAAGATTTTGAAATTAAGACTAACTCTCACTCATTCGGGGCTCGTGGATATTGTATTATTTAGAGCCATTTGTTTTCTTCTTCGTCAATGTGAATGACTCGCTGCATCTTCATCGTGCTTCTCTACATGGACGACTCTGTCTCATTTCTTTCACAAACATTTTTCAATCTTTAAAGCTTGAACTTGAGCAGACGTCTGTTACTGTAAATACACAGGAAATGTGAGAAAACAAAATAAAATGATACTGTTTTCTTCTTACTTTTTATTATAGTTTAGTTTGGGCTGGCATATACTCTACCAAGATCTAATCAAGAGATCTGTTTTTACAAAAAGTTTTAATTGTCAGATCAAACTGTCATCCTGGTTTTTCTTTTAAATGTTATAAAAGTGTGTTTATCAGCCTGATTTAGTTTGTTTTCTTTCATCTCATTCAGCAATACTGTGAATTATTTGCATCCTCCAACACTTATAAACATTTCTGTATCTTCTGCTATTTTTTTTAATTCATTTATACATTTTGATTTTCCATGTTTTTTTTTATTTATTTTTTGGTAAACATCTTTAAGCACTTTGGGTTTTTAAAATCTCACCATCACAGTTATTTAACTCTGTTCATGCATTTAATGTTTTTTTCTTGTTTTTTATGCAAACAGGATACAAGAGGAAAGGAAACAATACAAAATAACAAGAAAGAGGATGGAGAAAAAGCAAAGGAAGCAAAGAGAAGAAGAGAGGGAAAAGAAAAGAGGAAATGCAAAAAGGAGAAGGAAAGAAAATGAGGAAAGGAAGATAATCTGAAGAAGAGGAAAGATGGATTAAAAAAGAAAGATGAGATGAATAAAAAGTGTTGAACACTGCAGAAGATATATTTATGCAAAACACACACACACACTCCATCAATTATTACTGGCTGCTGTGAGACAGTCTGCAGACCATCAGCCAATCACAGCTCTCCCTGAATTACTAACCAATCCCAGAGCTGCCACAATGTCAGCCAATCAGAGAGCAGAGATCACAGTCACTGGGCCCTCTCCTGTTTCCTTTCCTCATCCTCCATCTTTGTTTCCTGTTTTCATCTTAAAACCCAGATGTAATGATTCTTCTAAATAAAAGCCCTCATGTGATGCGTTGCCTTCCATCATCAGACACCACAGAAGAACCAGAAATGATTGATTCCTATAGAAATCTTCAGCAAACTGCTAAAAGTTCACAAACCAACAAACATGAGGGAGGTCTGGGAAGGTGTGAAGGACCATCACAGGTCTCAACACAAAGACCAGAGCCGTAGGGGGGACAATGGAGAGGGCAAACAAACGAACTGAATGACTTCTTCAACAGGTTCAACCAGCTCCTTGGCCCCCCCACCCCCACCCTCACCACAGCCATCCCCCTCCCCCTCCACACACCTCCCCCCAGACACCACATTGGGAGAGTACCCACCCTCTGGAAGACATCCCGCATCGTTCCAGTTCCGAAGAAGAACCGGCCCAGCGAAGCTGAATGACTTCCGACCAGTGGCACTCACTTCACATCTGATGAAGACATTGGAGCGGCTCTTCCTCAGCCTCCTCAGACCCCAGGTGCAGCACATGCCCAGGATCGCCTGCAGTTCGCCTGCCTACCAACCAGGTGTTGGCGTGTGGAGGATGCCATCCTCTACCTGCTCCATCGAGCCCACTCCCTCCCATCTGGATAAGGGAAGCGGCACAGTGTAGGATTCTTTTCTTGGACTTCTCCAGTGCCTTCAATACCATCCAGCCCACTCTGCTTCGGGACAAACTGGGCAGGATGGGAGTGGACCCCCAGCTGATGGACTGGATCTCCGATTACCTCACTGGCAGACCACAGTACGTCGGGCTGAAGGACATCACGTCCTGACACGGTGGTCAGCAGCACTGGAGCCCCCCAGGGCACAGTGCTGGCCCCTCTTCTCTTCACCCTGTACACACCTCAGACTTCTGCTACAACTCGGAGCTGTGTCATATTCAGAAATACGCTGATGACACAGCCATCGTTGGGTGCATCAGGGAGGACAGAGAGGAGGAGTATCGGGAGACTGGTAGGGGACTTCGCTGCATGGTGCCACACTAACCACCTACAGCTCAACACCTCTAAGACGAAGGAGCTGGTTATTGACTTTGGGAGGTCCAGACCAAGACCGCGACCACCAGTCCTGCTAGAGGGAGCTGAGGTGGAGGCAGTGGACTCTTACAGATACCTCGGGCTGTGGCTGGACAATAAACTGGACTGGACAACGCACACCAGCCACCTGTATGGGAAGACACAAAGCAGGATGTACTTCCTAAGGAGACTGCGGTCCTTCAACATCTGCAGCAAACTTCTGCAGATGTTTTACCAGTCTGTGGTTGCCAGTGTCCTCTTTTACACTGTGGTGTGCTGGGGGGGCAGCATATCCAAGAAAAGGACACATCCAGACTGGATAAACTGATCAGGCGGGCCGGCTCTGTGGTCGGCACGAAGCTGGACTCTATGGTGACGGTGGCAGAGTCGAGGACTCTGGACAAACTGCTGGATATTATGGACAATGCCAGCCACCCTCTGCACACCGTCATCAGCAACCAGAGGAGCCTGTTCAGTGAAAGACTGCTCCTTCCCAAGTGCAGGACCAACAGGCTCAAGAACTCCTTTGTCCATCATGCCATCACACTCTACAACTCCTCACAAGGGGGGAGGAGGACATAGAGTAGGGGTGGTAGCCATTGTACATTTACTTGTACAACACATACATACACATTGGACACTTTTTCCTCTGGTGCAATAACCCCATCATATGTAATAATAATAATGTGCAATAATGTTTAATTTATAACTCTTAACTTATACACTATACAAAGCCATAACTTATTTCACACGATGCCATACTCATACTCAGCTCTTTCTATTTACTTATAGTATTTTATTCCCATTCTTTATATTTATATTTTGTATTTTAAGTATTTACTGTTTTTATTTTTCATCTGTGTGCTTCTCTACCTGTATGCTGCTGGAAACCTTAAATTTCCCTGAGGGAGTCATCCCAAAGGGATCAATAAAGTCTAGAAGTCTAAGTCTAAGTCTAAGTCTAACAGTGAAGTCTGTTTGAAACACTGTTGAAGCTCACCTGTTAGCAGATTAGCTCTCTGACGGTCATGTGATCTCACCTCACAGCTGGAGGAACAACAAATCTGACTATGATGGTTTCATGTCTCCATTCGTTCATTTTCAGATTAATGAACTAAAGTCTGAAAGTTATTCAGCTAAATTTGGTCACATTTATACAGAGCCACGGTCGATTTATTTATCACGCTGCAGCCTTTTTGCATTTGCTCTGATTGATCGCTGATCGGTCTGTTTTCTCTTCAGACTGTTGATTAATATTGATAATAATCAGTCTTATCCTGTCAGCAGAGTGTCATCACATCACATTTACACAGCGAAAGTAAAATGATCTGATCTGAAAACAGCAGCCTGCTCCTTTAAACTGTGTGTGTGAGTGTGCAGTGTGTGTGTGTGTGTGTGTGTGTGTGTGTGTGTGTGTGTGTGTGTGTGTGTGTGTGTGTGTGTGTGCGTGAGTGTGTGTGTGTGTGAGTGTGTGTGAGTGTGTGTGTGTGTTTGAATGTGTGAATGTGTGTGTTGACCTGCCAGTTCAGCCTCCGTCATGTAAACCACGTTAAGACGTCGCAGTAATCAGAGCGTGAAACTCTGACGGCGTTCCTTTTCTTCTCCTGCCGCCATGTTTATCCTTGCCGCTTGACACGAGAAATATTAGGTTTTATTAATAACATGCTACATTTTTTATAAATGACAAAGACAAGAGAGAGAAACATCTGCAGAGAACAAATATGTTTACTGTTGACTCTAGAGCTTTACAGCAAGAAGACATCCGACCCGACTCTCCTGTTTCTGCAGGAAAACGTGTAAAAACAGCCTCAGAAACTAAATCAGAAAGAAAAGTGAACATGAACAATGATAAATTCCTCAAAAATCACTCAAAGGTTTGATACAAAATACTGAAACTGTTCGAAAAATATTCAGTTTAACCAGGCCAGAAAAGGTAAAACAGGACAGGGTGACACAGAGTCCATGTGGTGCCCCAGACCTCCTCAGACCCCCTCAGACCCCCTAAGACTCTGATCTGGACTCTGAGGGTCCCTCCACAGTTTAAACCTTATTGTAAACCCGTTCAGGTGTTTTGGTGTCTGAACACACATCTTCAGTTCTCTTCTGACCACTTCCTGTCTCTAATGACTACATTACCCATGAGCCTCAGCTGCTTTGTCACTCAAAGTGTTTGTTGTTTCATGTGTGAACAGCAGAGTCAGTAAACTCAGACGATGTGTGTGTCGGATGAACAGCCTGGAAACAGTTGCTAACTTGCTGGCTGTCTCTTGTCTCTTGCTGGCTGGTTTGTGAGTCCCGGCCTGCTGCGGAGCTTCAGAGTCGGGCTGTCAGTCACCGTGCGACCCTTCGGCCGACCTCTCCGGGCCGGCCCGTCTCAGCAGCTGCTCCTTTCTTGTCATTGTGTCTCTTTTCATCGAACGAGCGAAGGCCTGAGCCGCTCGGCCATTTCCATAATCTCCATTAAACACTTCAAATGGGCGCTTTAAGAGCGCTGCCATCTGCATAATCCCATTAACTCCGGAGCTGCGGCTCGCAGCCGACACAACGCCGCCGCAGCCGGCAGGAGCTCCGGCTCAGGTGGAAGAAAAAGTGTGTGAAAAAAGGCAGATTTAGTTTGTGTCAGGTTTGTGAATGAATGAAAGGACGAGCAGAAGGAGAGGCCTGACAGCCGAGGGCGGCGAGGAGACAAGCCAAAGCTGCTCGGGAAGGAAAAGGAAAAGTCTTTTTGCTCTAAAAGCTTCATCCTGGTGTAAATCTGTTGGTGCTTCCCCTCCGTCTGGGGAAAAGTCCGCTTACAGAGTTTCCTGTCTCCCCCTCCCCCCCTCAGACGGAGAAGAAGAAAAACAGATTCACGCTTTCTGATGACAAGAAAAGTAGGTCAGATTTAAATTCAGACCAAATCCGAGTATTTGAGCGCCGCGCTGACGCTCGTAAAACAGCAGCTGGCTGCTCGCTTCAGTCCACAAACCTGATCTCTGAAAACAAAGCTGCATTCAGCTGAACGGACGTCAGACCGTGCTCAGCCCAAGGTTTAAAATAAAGCTGAACTACACCTGAACTAAAACTTAAACACATCTGAAATAAACCTGAAACAGATCTGAAATATTGATTCCAGATTGTTTGGAAAATACTGCTGAGGTTAAACCGTGTTGATCAGAATATCATTTAATAAAAGACGTCAACACACTGACACAAAAATACAAAAATCACCTAAAAATCCAATCTGAGCCCGACTGCAACACGCCTCTGACGTTTAACATCCGATTGACTCGGTTATTGATTGATCATCAGTCTGATTATAGATCCCTGGCCCTGGCCCTGGTCTGGTCTTGGTCTTGGTCCTGGTCCTGGTCTGATGACGTGTGGAGTGAACGCGGCGCCGTGGTTGAGGCTCTGATTGGTCGCCTCTCAATGATTCATGAGTCGTCTCTGAGCTCATCCATAATGAATCACAGCAACATTAAAGAGCTTCTGCTGAGAAAACACGAGTCTGTTTGTCTGCAGCTTAACTGGACCAGTCAGAACCACATCAAACCGGATCAGAACCAAATCAGCGAGGCTTTGACTCTGCAGGTTTTTCCTCATTCAGGTATTTGCTGGTCCTCCTGGTGGATCTGAACAGTGAAGAAACCGATTTATAATTCACAGCAGGATTTAACCTGCTGACACACCAGCAGCTGGCTTTTTGTCCTCGTGAGCACCCGTACTTCTGTTTGTGTGCGTCCACACCGGCAGGACTAAAGACTCAGGTTCAGGTTCAGGTTCAGGTTCATTCAGGTTCAGATTCAGGATTCAGGTTCAGGTTCAGGTTCAGGTTCAGGTTCAGATTCAGATTCAGGTTGAAGCTGTGACGAGATGTTTGATTGGAACATTTACAGTCAATAATCACAAATAGGAGCTCTTGCAGCTCTGTGGACTAATAATTGATAATCAATGAAGATCAGATAATCAGGAACAACATCTGCAACACGTGAACGAGAAACACACACAGACACACACATAAATACACACACACAGTGTGTGTGTGTGTGTATATATCCATATATTTACACAGTGTGTGTGTGTGTGTGTGTGTGTACATATACATATATTTACACAGTGTGTGTGTGTGTGTGTGTGTGTGTGTGTGTGTGTGTATACATATATTTACACAGTGTGTGTGTGTGTGTGTGTGTGTGTGTGTATACATGTGTATTACACAGTATATTTACACAGTGTGTGTGTGTGGATACATATATTTACACAGTGTGTGTGTGGGGGGGCGCACACATGAAGAGGCTTCAAAAAGAGCCAAACATCCAGTTCAGAAGCCTCCGACCACCCCACACACATCACTCCACCCGCCCCACTGGGCTGTCACCAGGAAGAATTCAAACGCTCCTCATTAAAATCCACCTTCACATCAATGTCAAACCCACATTCAGCTTTTAAATCAGGAGTTCTTGTGGAAACTGATCTCAGATCACATGTGAACATTTTTAAACATGTTGATGACCAATAATCACTGATTCAGCAGCATTTAAATTTATACTCATTTATACTGATTTATGATGATTTATATTGATTTGTACTGATTTGTTTTATACATTTATACTGAACTACACATTTAATTATCATATATAATACAAACATGTAAAAACTGAGCAATATTATCAGAAATAATCAATCAACAGTCTGTATTATCAGTTTGAAATTATTCACTTCCTGTGGAAATGATGGATTCATAAGACAAAAAAAGCTTCAAGTTTCACTCTAGTTTCTTATGTGTGAACTGAACTCAGCATGAAAATGAAAAAATCAGACTTATGATAATTAGTTTTTTTTTTCTTACATTTGCTCAAGAAGAAAACTTGATATTTTCAATGATAATCAGTTAAGAAGCTAAATCTGGGTGAAAATATGTAAACAGTGAAAAATTGAATATTTCTGTGTAGGTTTTTATTGAAAACATAAAAACACTGAGAGCAGCTGTGTTTGATCAATCATCAGAAACAGACGACTGGAAACACCAGCCGCTTATCGTGGTGTGTTCAGGGTCCAGTTGGACTCTCTAAACTGGTGAGTTCAGGTGTGTGATTATTGATCAGACACTCAGTGATCAGCTCACAGTCAGAGCTGCTGATGAATACTCTGATCAGCTGATCAAAGAGGTGTTTAACCCCAGAGGCCTGCCGGGATCAGGTTTTTGACTCTGGCCCGGTCCAGAGGAGAAGCATAACATTTTCATCCAAAGCTGAACATTTCTGTTTTTAATTAAACTAAAATCTTTTAACATTTTGATTCAAATCTTAAAACTTGTTTCAGGATCTTTGTCTGTTTCTGTAAAAACACGTCTGAATGTTTTCACTGATTTTCTCACTGATGAAGAGAAAATTGAAAATACAGTAAAAACAACAAAATAATACACAGAGGAATCATTTCTAAAAAAATTCCAAAATATAAAAAGAGTTTAAATCCGTTTCTCAGTGTGGATGAGCAGAACTGCAGGAGGAGGTTCAGTCAGTCTGTTTCAGTAAAGGTAAAGGTAAAGGTAAAGATAAAGGTAAAGGTAAAGATAAAGGTAAAGGTAAAGGTAAACTCAGAGAGCAGCAGGTCTGCAGCCGGCGGAGCCTCCACAGGGGGCAGCACGGGCCTAAACACTGCAGGGCACGGTGGCCGATTGGGACCCTGAACGCCTCATGAGGGGTCAGACCTGAACCCTGAGACCCCGCCCACCTCCAGAACAGCCAATCAGGGTCCTGACAAGGAAACCGCCTCAGCTCCGTCCACAAACACACCTTTTGTTTTCAGTAGTCGATAATTCGGATTAACACCGCCGGGAGCACTCAGAGGACTCAGTAATCCTGTTAGAGGAACACCTGAGCTGCAGGCTAATCCTGTTTAAACCCCAACACACACACACAAACAGACAAAAACACACACAGACACACACATAAATACACACACACAAACAAAAACACACACAGACACACACATAAATACACACACGCACACACACAACAAATCGAACACTCTGCAGGTGGAGTATGTAAGAGGGCGGAGCTTTTCTCAGGTGTCCTCCGTCACCTATTCAAGTCAACATGAATCATGTCAGTGAACGCAGCACACAGCAGGACCAGAACAGACGATAGTTAACAACATCTGAAATCACCGAACACGATCTGATCCATGAAGACCTGTGAGCCTGAACCTGGTCCTCAGGATGAACCTGGTCTTCACAGGTCCATCCCGTCGACACAATCGACAGTCTCACGTTGACAGAACTGTTTCAGTTATTGATCCGGATGTTTTTATTTGATCATGTGATTAGTTTATAAACTTCACACACTGATCCTCCATCACAAAGTGTTGCATTGATTGACGTTAGCTAAGACCCTGAATGCATCGCGCTGACAGTAAAAGTTTTCAGGACGTTGAGACGCAGGATGATGCAATAAAATGCTAAGAATAAAAAATACACAGAAAACAACTAATGTGTACATACATATTTATGTGTGTGTGTGTGTATATATATTTATGTCTACACAGTATATACAGCATATATATTTCAGTATTCCTCCATCAGCTGTTTCCTGTTTCTGTCCTCCGTCTCGTCCAATAAAGATGTTTTTCTTTGTGTTTCTATTTCAGATGCACCTTTAGGCGTCGGACTTCAAAGACTTTCTGCATGTTGCTTCACCTCTTTCACACAAAGTTTACACAAGCTCACTTTAACTCTCGGCCTGTCTGTCTCAGTGTTTGTGTCCTTGAACGCCTCCTCTCTTTACTCTGTTTTTCTCAAAACTCAAGCTGCCTGCAGGGTCAAAGATCACATCTGCTCTGAGCTCCAGAAACCTCCAGATCCCTCAGCGAGGACTCAGAGGACCAATCAGACGACAGACTGCAGTGGACAAGGAAAGACCAGCAGCCACCTGTGGGCCACAATCAGGGCGCACTGTCGCCTCACGCCCCGAATCACACCTCAAATCACATCACGCCGCCACGTGACACCAGCACATAACACTGTCTAATCACGATATCACTCCATCACATGACCGTCTGCATGAATCAGCATCACCTGAATCATGAAGCTGCTTAATGGTCAGTTCAGGTCCTGTGCCTCTGAAACACGATGATCTCTGTTAACACACATCATCACATCAGCTCCTGATAAAGTGAATTGAATTTAGTTTGACTGAAAGACAACAAACTGAACTGAAATCAGGAGTGAAGCAACAATCAGTGATTGTTTTTGTTTGTGTTGAATTTAAATCTGATTCTTCAGATGATTCAAAGTTCAGATCAAATCCAGGTGAGGTCATGATTTAACTTATCAAATGACATAAAATCTAAAAACATCAGTGCAGCTTTACAAATCGTTTTACTTCACGCTGAATTAAAACAGTAGCTTCCTCCCTGTTCTCTCAATAAAGATCTCAATAATTCACTGCTTGTTTTAGGAACTGAAATATTCAGTCTGCACGTTTTATTTCTCTCCGTGTTTGTCTGCCGCTGTCACTCATCCATTAAAGCACCGGCAGCTCACATTTAACCAGCTAATCAATAAAAATTGATCTTGCCTGAAATAAAGTTGTTTTGAAGGAGCCGACAGGTCCGACTGGACAACAAGCTGCTGTCTACGAAACAGCAACGAAACACAAAACAGTCTGGAATAGTCTGGAATCAGGATCAATTTGGACAAACAGCTTTTAAATAAGTTTCTGTGGAAGAATAATCATTTTATATATAAATATAAACTCTACTATTTTTGTGCTAATTTAATTTTTTCCCATTTATTGTGAAATTAATATTCATAAAGAAGAAAGAAGAAGAAACTCATTTTCACAAAGAAAATAAATATAAAATCCTCTTCACAGAGGAATCACATTTACTGGCCGAGTGTGTTTTTGTTGCTTTTCAGTTTATTTAATACAGTGACAACATACTCACACACACACACACACACAGTTGTTTGGTGTATTTAACACAATAAATATAATGTGAAATAAATAAATAAATCACCCAAAGCTTCGTTCTTGTCTAAAGGACTAAAGAAGTAAACATATTGTGATAAACATGACGCAGTTTAAAACAGACTTCCTGTGTGTGTGTGTGTGTGTGTGTGTGTGTGACAGTCACTTCAGTGTGTATAAAACATACATATTAGTATGTTATTTTCTGTTCATCTCATCGTGGATTTTCCTGATGACAGTAAACACAACCTGCTCAGATTTCGTCTGTGTGTTTGAAAACGGAAAAACATTGTTTTGATTATTAAAAAGCTTTTTTCAGTCTGTAGATAAAAAGAAGGATGAAGTTTGACTAATATAACTTTCATATTTAAATTAGGCTGAATTCTTGGACGAGTGTTTCGGAGTTAAAGGAGAATAAACGTGTCGGGCTGAATATCAAACAAACGTTCATGTTAAAAATGTTCATCGAGTTTAAACTCGAAACGCAACAACTCTTATTCACTAATTAAAAATACTTTATATTGGCGTATATTTTATTCATTCATACATTCATTCATTCATTTCATTCATACTTAAGACTGTCTTTCACAGTCGGTCTATTTCTGTACCAACATATGAAGATACATTTCTGAATAAAATAATAATAATAAAGCTGCTCAGCTCCTCTTTCACTTTCTTTAAAACTGAATCAGTTGCTTTGACTCTTCATGTTTTTCTTAATTAAATGTTTTTTATCCGTCTGTCCATCCTCATGTTCTTTTCTACAGAAACTGAAGCCTTCACACAGTTTTCTCCGCTCTGACCTGCTCTCCTCCTTCTGCTGCTTTTCAGGCTGAATTTCATCAGAAAACAGTGAAAGGTTGCAGCTCTTCGCCCTCCTCCTCAGTGTGCTCGAGCCAGGACTTCAAAGTTCCCCTGGTGTGTGTGTGTGTGTGTGTGCAGATCCAATGAAATGTGGGTCAGACATTAAAATGCATGAGCGAGGAGCAGAAAGCATGATGAAGTGCTGAGACACGAGGAGGAGAGAATATAAAAATAACTGGAGGAGCGGCTCTGACAGGAAGCTCTCCCCACTGACGCCACGCTGCCACGCCATTGGTCCAAAAAAAACAAAACCCAGGCGACATGCTCTATTTCCAGGAATCAAACGCAGATTATCCAACTACCAATAAAGATTGATCTCAAATTACAGAATGTAGTTTTACAGAAAAACTACAAATTAGATTCACTGACTTGCCGAGCAGCCAATCAGAAACAGAGCTGCTGCACGAGAACCAAGAAACCACCAGAAGAGGAAAACACCAAAAAAACTGACAGCAAAGAGGCATAAACCACACTCAGGACCAGGACCAGAACCAGGACCACAAACAGGGACCAGAACCAGGATCAGACTGAGGCGACCAAACGTGGATCCGTCTCAGCTTTAAAGGTCAAACAGGAAACAGGAAGCTCTGCTGTGCCGTGTTTCACACAAACACACGTTTCTGTTGTTTGTAAATAAAAAATGAAGATTCAAAGCTTCTTATCAATAAATTAATCATCGATTGAGAATATTTCACTGAAACAATTTAAAGTTTTTTTTCTTTCCGCAGTTTTGAATCAGCTGCTTTGACTTTTTTAAAAATTCTTAAAATAAAAACAGATTCATTAAATGGATTTTTCCTGTTAGAGAACAACAACAAGCTGATTCACATCCAACATGGACGCCATCTGTTTCCTCTGCAGAGAAAAATTAAGACAAACGTTCAGAGGAAAACATGTCCAGACAGTCATCTTCATCTTCATCTTCACAAACGTGACGATGTCATTCTGTACTTTAAAGAGAGACTCCGAAGAGTTTAAGAGGAAATGCTGATGTGAGTCAGCTTCCTGTTCATGTTCAGTGAAAATAAAAGTTTCATGTTTTACTGTTTTATTTTGAAATGAAAATGATATTGACGGATAATCATGCTGCTTCCTGTGTTCGTACTTTCTGTTCTGTAAAATTCGTTTCAGTCGTCTCGGCCGGCTGCTCAGGACGGAGGTGAAGGTTGGGGGGCGGGCAGCGGGGGGAAGGGGGGGGTGACCTTGTAGTTAAGAGGCAGAACAAAATGGCGGCTGCAGCTGTGCGTTTGTGTTCTGTACTCTGAACTAAACCGTCCGCCATTTTCTGCTCCAGCAACACGAGAGACGGAGAAAACGTGGCGTGATTGGAGGGGGGTTAACGTGTTAATGAGCTGCGTCATCAATCAGACTTGTTTTTATCAGCTGATCAGTGTGAAGAAGACGAGTGATGATGATGAAGGTCAGAACCTGATGAGGTTGCTCATTGGGAACTCGTTTTTAGTGTCTGACCTTTGACCCCAACGCTTCTCCACTGACTGTCCCATCATGTCTCGGTTACTCTTCATATGTTCCAGCCGTGTTGATGAAGTTTTCTACTTTCAGTAAATTTACTGTCGATACATTATTCACGCTCATATTTCAAATCTTTCTTCCACTAAAAGTCTGTTCACTCTCACAAGTGTTCCTCGCTGATTAAAGAAACAAACACCTGATTAGTGGTTTCACAAACTCAAGAGTCGTTTGGCCCTCGTCTGTTCCCGTAGGACTGAAGGTCAGAGTTTCCTGTAAACTCTGAACGTGTCTGCAGGTCGAGAAAGAAACAGCAGACTGAGTGAGAACGTGGATTCTTTGAGGGTGAACTCATGTTTTCAGTCTGACTCACACGTTGGTTTTTATTAAATCCATCAGGAGCTTCTCGCCACGCTCGCTCTTTTTCTGTTTCCTGTTTCTTGCCCTGGGAGGTTTTCTTCTGGAGGTTTTTGCTTTGAGGAAACTTAATGAAGTTAACATTTTTGGGGTTTTTGTGTTTTTGGCTCTGGGACACTGAAGCCACTGAGGAACGCTTCATTTCTTTATAATTTCATTGAGTGAAACTGAGGGGGCCAAACAGGTCTGAGATCAGTTTGAAGAGACAGAAAACTGCAGAAAACCAACACAAAGAGCTTCGGACTGAAAATCTGCGACATCAGCTCAAAGAAACAGGCTGTGTTTAAAAAGGCCTACGGCAGCACGACAGGGACAAAACTCACAGCACAACGATTCAATCTGAGATTCACACATTTAAGGTGAAATAACTTCCAGAAAACATCATCAATCGATCAGCGGAAAATAAATCAGCAAACGTGTGACAATCGATTCATATTTAAAATAATTTTTAATGTTTTCATCTAAACAGCAAACTGAATCAGTTTAGTTGACCTGAAGACAATCGAGGTCGTCCGTCACAGAAAACTGATAATTCATTCAGTCACTTCATGTCATTTCGGGGTCAAAGGTCAATGTTTTGGTTTGACTTGGTCTTTCTTTGATTGGATCAAACTTTATTGTCACTGAACGCAGGACAACATGCTGCAGTTCGTCCAACCAGATGAAAGTCGATGAATAAACGTGGAAACTTGACATGAAGGACAACAGCTGCATCTGTGATAAACATCATAAAAACCAGGAGAAGAAGAAGAAGAAGAAGAAGAAGAGGAGGAGGAGGTTCATTCTCCTGTCGTTGGTGTCGAAGACGTTTTCAGACTCTGCAGATCCACTGAGACTGTTTCTGACAAAATAACAGAAACACTTCAGTTGATCACCAGCACATTTATTAGGCTGCTGGAGGAGACCCTGTGTGTGTGTGTGTTCCTAATAAACTGGGTGCTGGGTTTCAAAATAAAGGCAAAAATACACACAAATACACATCATTACATTTAAATGCTGTTACGAGGGTTTTTGTTGTAATTATTGTAAATGTACGAGTTCACTTAATTTCTAAAAGAAATCAGGGTGCGGAGCATCTGAGGCCGTCAGAACGAACACACACACACACACACACACGAGTGTAAAATTCATGTGAAATCAGGTGTTAAATCTTCGTCAGTCATTTAAAAACTAAAAATTCTTTCAGCTGAATTTAGTTTTGATTTAAACGAATGAAGCTGGAATCAAACCAATTAAACGAATAACCAAACCACTCAATAACGAGAGCTTTAAATAAATCTGGTTTCTAAGACGAGTGAGTTTGATTTAAACGAGACTTTTAAATTCTTCATTCTGTGTCATGTGAAAAATGTGAAGAGGAATTTTTTTGAACGTTTATTTCCATACATTAAAAATTTCACTTGTGAATTTTTTCCTGCTGAATTAAAGAAAAGAAGAAAATCATTCACCGTTTAACAGTTTGTTTCTTTAGAAAAGGACCGAAGGAGTTTAGATAGTAAAAACACATGAGGTCATATCAGGTCACAAAAAGTTTCTCTGACAGTTTGATCACATTAATCTCAAATTATTCTTGTTCTTATCAGATTACAGTGAAAATGACACTCTGAGAGTCAAAGACGCTTTTTCACACACACACACACCACTTTCACTAAAACACAACTATTATAGTAAAACTGCATTTTAACAGTGTTTCTGCATCAGAGAGACACAAAGCGCTTTAATTTGTTAAGCAGCCAAATACACACTTCCTATCTGTGTTTTTATACAAACAGTTTCGAGACAGAAAGAAATTTCACACACACCAAAACAAGATTTCATCATTATTTTTCTGAAATCTTTCATTAAACCAGCAGGAATTTACTGCACGAATACTGCAACTTCAAGTAGTAAAAGAACAAACACACACACCGAACAGGACGTACTGTACGGGATCATAGAAATGCTGTAAAAAACACTAAAGCACAGCGAGACACCGACATGTGTGACTTCACTAAACATGACTGAACTGTTCTGGCTGACAAATATTTCTACATGTGTGACGTGTTGAAATCACACACACACATTCACACACACACATTCACACACACACATTCACACATTCACACACACACATTCAGACATGCTACAGGACCACACACACATTTTTTGTCGTTTTTCTCAGCCTTTCAAAATAAAACCATAAAACCAGCTGACAACACCGAGGGCTCCTATTGGACGGTTTGGACAGTTTGGACAGCAGCTGACCAATCAGAGAGCAGCACAGAGTAAGAGAAATACTACAGAAACACCACAGAAGAAGAGCGACACTCTGACCTGTCAGAGGTCAAAGGTCACTGTAGGAGCTGCACTGTGGGGGGGGGGTCGAGGTCACCCCGGCCCTTTTTAAATCTCTACAAATTAAAAGTCTCATTGTTTAGAAATGGCAGCTTTACAACAGATAAAACTACAAATAAAATTACAAAGAAAACTGCAGATAAAACTACAGATAAAACTACAAAGAAAACTACAAAGAAAACTGCACAGTCTGATCGTCACTTTAATCAATAAATGAATCGATGAGTTCATTTTCAGATTTCTGCTTGTCGGTTTCTTTATTTTGTGATTTTCTTTGTTTCTTTAATAATCAAATGTCGTTTTCACACTGAAGATTTTTCGTATCATGGTCGTGTATGTAAATACTGTTTATGATTATTATTTATTGGACATTGTTTTTGTGTTTATATTGTCTCTGTTATTTCACCTCTGTCTCTAATTGTTGTTTTTGAGCTGCTGTAACAGTGAAATTTCCCCACTGTGGGATCAATAAAAGTTTATTTTTATCGTGTATTGATGAAGATTTTATTGACGAACATCAGTTCAGTTCTTCTTTTTGAGATTAATTCATTGTTCGTTTCATGAAAACTGAAGATTTCTGATTTGACTTTTAGGACTTTTTT
This sequence comes from Scortum barcoo, assembly GCA_023238725.1. Taxonomy (NCBI): domain Eukaryota; kingdom Metazoa; phylum Chordata; class Actinopteri; order Centrarchiformes; family Terapontidae; genus Scortum; species Scortum barcoo. The sequence goes on from CM041538.1 coordinate 28,604,524, forward strand.
TCTCAAAAATATTGAAAATAATCAAAATTCTGATCGATTAATAGAAATGGAATCCTTTAATTGATAAACTGATATTGTATATTCTTTTTAATAATCTGCTTTAATTTGTGTTTTTCACTGTAAAAATCAGTTTTCAACGTTTTCATGTTTATTAAAAATAAAACCTCTGATCGATTGTATTGATTATTGATTATTGTCTCTGTTTCTTCACTTTCACATTAACTTTTTTCTTTTTGATGAATTTGGACAGAAACCTTCACGCTCTGATCCTCCTCGGGTCCCCCTGCCCCCCCTCGGACCGGGTCCTACCTGGGGTTGGAGCTGTTCCAGTAGACCGCGTACCGGTCTGAGATGATCCGGTCGTCGGTGGCGGCGCGTTGCGGCCGCAGCAGGCCGAGCAGCAGCAGCAGCAGCAGCGGCCGCGCGGAGCGCCGCGACCCGCAGAACATCAGCTCAGAGACCACAACCAGAACCAGGACCGGGACCGGGACCGGGACCAGGACACATCAAAGAGCTGCGGGCTTCAGGAGAGCAGCATGCGGGTCAACGGGTCCGGCAGTCTGATCGATCCTCAGTATTGATCTCTGATCAGCTTCATCGCCTTGGTAACGGATCAGACCGTGATCCGGATCAGCCTCGCCGGGAGTCCTCACAGACCCAGAAACTGATGCGCGTCCGCGTCCAGGGGCACAAAGAGTCCACGAGTCTCATGTTTTCATCAGAGAACCGGATCAGACCCGCATGTGAAGCCGGACCGTCCTGACCCCGGTCCAGCCTTTACGCACGGAGCCGGAGTCCGGATCGGTGCGCGCTCAGAGTCCTTGAGTCCTCATTCAGGGTTTAGTCCTCTTTGTGTCTCTTATGTAACCGGACTCTGCAGGATCAGACTCTGGAGTCCCGGAGCTCGGAGCGCCGACCTGCCCCCGGAGCTCCGCCCGGCGAGTCCGGCAGCGTCCTCAGACCGGCCCGCGATCTGGACCTCAAAGTTCAAGACTCTGCAGGTCTGCGGGTCTCTGCTCCGGCTCAGCCCGGTCCCCCCTCTTTGCTCCTGAACTCAAACTTTCCGCGGGTCTCTGCCCCCCCCACCGCGCTGGAGAAACCGACCCGGTCTGAGCTGATCCGGTGTGGACAAAGTTTGGAGCTGCTCGGGTACCGGCTCGGTCTGACTGCTGCTCCCAGTGCGTGCGTCCGGAGGGGCAGGGGGCCAGCGAGCAGAGGCCCCGCCCCTGCCCCTCCGGACGACACACACACACACACACACACACACACACACGGACAGCTGCTCAGAGGGTCCTGATGGTCCGGTTCCAGGTGCGGACCCCCCTCAGACTGCAGGTCCGGTTCAGTCCGGGTTCAGGTCTGCTGGAGTCATTAAGTACTTAGTTACTTCAGTGGTACTTTGAGTATTTTAGTTACTTTCTAGTACACATTAAAGTACAAATAAATGAAGTATTAGTACAAATTAAGATAAGATAAGATCAGATCTTTTATTGATCCCACG